>CM067476.1:38420492-38441458 GCA_034552555.1 Semaprochilodus insignis
CCCTGCAGTACTTAAATACAGAATACACACATTAGACCATCCAAATATACAGTTTCATATAACAGTAATATACAGTTATGAATAGCCAGATATATAGATATAGACAGATGTACACATTCCTGTATATGCAGTTAGAGGGAGTCTGAGGTTGATGAAAGAGATGCAGGGTATAATACAGGGGATAGAATTATATATATATATATATATATATATATATATATATATATATTCCAGATATACAGTATATGGACAGAAGGCAAATGAGATGTCAATCTGTATGTGCAGATATAGATATGCTACATATAAAGAGCAGAGTGAAGGTGAGAGTGAGGGTAGGTGAGATGTGCAGTGACAGTTCCATTGATCAATGCACCAGCACTACTTGGGGATCTCTACTTTAACTCAACTACATGGCTTGTGTACTTCGTCCACCACTGTAACTTGCTGACTCTGAAGGAATTCAGCATGTAATGTTCTGTAAATGTCAATAAAGTGGAAAATCATCCACAAAAGTGCACAGAAAATCAGGTTTTACGGTGGTAAACTGGGAGTCAGCTATCCGTTTGTGGTCCACAGCAATGTTGCATGCAGAACAAAACAGCTTCCAGTCCGCTTTCATGTTAAACAAGTTGGTTTGTCTTCAGCTGAAATATTCATAGCCAAAAGTGAGCTCTGCATTATCCACGGCTTCCCGTCACTAAGCACAATGGAAGCATGTTTACATTTAGTCATGCATCAAAACCATGTTTTTTCAGTCATCTACTCAGGATTAAGTAGTTGTTTGGGTAAATGAGCCAAGTGCCTCCCAACATGTAAATAAATGTACTCTATCTTATTTAAATGAAGTGTATTTGCTATGTATCGTCACTGACCAATGAAAAACATGTCATATTTGTCATATTTACTTTTATGCATGATTTGAACACAGCAGCTGCTGTTTATACTGTGTATGAAGGGCTAGGGTTAATGGACCAACAGAAATGGCCCGAAGCTGCTTGGAAAAACGTCTGGTTCCATTGAGTCCACTGAAGATGATTCTGTCTTTCTTCCACCGATGGGAGAGCCAGGAGACAGGCTGAGGACTGGAGTTGTTTAATTCAAGGCGATCGCAGTTGAGTTTCAGCTCTTGTCCGAAAACAGTATCTCGACACACGGTTTTTATAGGTGGTTGCCCTTACGGTACAAAGATCATACACGAGGGGTGTAGTCTAGGTATGTTGTTGGTGTTTCACCAGATGGTCAGCTCTCCTAACCAATAACAGCCTAAAGGGATTTAACCTTTCACCTACAGCTATGTACCCCTGATGATGACGACCCTTTCCGCTTACTCAGATCCTGTCGTAAATGAGTAAAATCCACACAGCTCTTCCCAGAGGCTAACAACTGGCAAAACCCACCAACAACAAATATAGAATTGTTGAACTTATACACACTTATACACCTACACACTCATATACAGGCATTGATATCCAACACCATATGCAGGTTTGGTACTGCTAATGTTAGTGGTGTGCCCTTATACTACATTGGAGTGAAAGAGTCTAATGACTGAAAAGTCTAATGACTGAAGACGGCTATCTAGTGGTTGGGGGTTTTAACCACAACACAGTATGAACCACTGTCTGCCTCTAGTCTTTACTTTAATAATTAATACTGTGTTTTTGAGAATTGATACAGTATCACAAACATAATATTGAGATACTCAAATGTACTGATATTGTAATGATTAACAAACTGAATTTGACGCTAAAAGCAAAGCTAGGTTTGTTGTACAGGTTGGCGGTGAAGCTCAACAGCAGGATCAGGGGAAACATAACCGAAGGGCAAAGACAAAGTCAGGAATCAAGAAAACAGGCAGAAGTCAAAACCAAACAATGAATCCAACCAGTAACCAATATCGAAAGGGGAAAACCAGAGAGAAAACCAAATAACAGCGAACAGGATACACAACAGGGAGCCCACTCAGTTCACAACGGAGCAGCAATACTTCACAATGTGAGAGAGAAAGACACAGGGGTATATATGCAGACAGGCTAATTACAGACAGGTGGAGTGGTTAGAACTCCAGCAGTCATGATCTGGAAAACAGGACGTGATTGGAAGATGTGACAGTGACATCATCAGGTGGTGGGTTATGGGAAATGGAGTTCAGGAGTGAGGAGGTGGAAGGAGAGCCTGGAAGCGTGACAGATATTTGCACCCCTAGTTTTCAGGCTCGTCTGTCTCCTGTAGCCCAGTGACTGCACATCTGAGGCAACTGCACCCGAGAAACTCACAGTTCAAGTTTTACAGCTCTTGTTGGAGTGTTTCGATTGGCTGCTTGAGCTGCAGCTGAATGTCCTCTAAAGCCAGACATACACGGTGTAGAGATCTCAATTGGTTTGTTGATGTTTGAAAAGACCATTGTGTGTAAATAATGCCTATGATTAATATACTAACCCTTTATGAAAACAGTCAGTCTGATTGACAGGCTACATGGAAAGCAGCCTCTGCGGACAGCACAGCTCTGTCTATGGACAGTGACCAATGAAGCTCATGTACTCACAATAACACGCTGCACACCGAGTTCTGAGCAAACAGAGCTACAGCAGCTTTGCTAACTTGTATCACACTGTGCACTGATGCTAAAACCAGGTGGAGATGTACACGGCAGGACAGGTGTAAGGATCAGGCCAAGGTATGACGTCTGCAGATGAGGCTTCAAAAAGGTTTATTATCAAACCACAGGACAAAGCCGAAGTCAAAAAAACAAACAAAGGGTCAAATACAAAGACAAATATAAAATCAGAGTCAAACAGAAGGCCAAAAGACCCCTGTCTAGACAAAGCAGACCTCTTATATAGGCCATGACACAGGTGACACCAATCAATAATCAGATGAGGTCAATCTGGGATAGGTTGCGGCCTGCCTATTGGAGGTCACCTGCTCACCCAGGGTATCCTGGGAAATCCCCAGTGGCTAGGCTCAGTACTGAGCCAAAGGAATATGTGACAATAGTACAGTGTCTCTCTCTACAGTATATTTTACTGTATTTACATTATATTAAAATTTTTATATTTAAAATTAAGATATTCAAAAATGTTTAATTAATGCTTATTTAATGAAAAGTAGTAGTGATCAGTATCGACTGATGGAGAATGTGTCGTATATGGTTCTAAATAGAACCTTTTAGAAAATTGTTCAGTAACACTTCCTATGAATCCTGTATTCATAATGCTATCTAAATTCATTTATAAGGTGCTATATGGCATACTTAAGTACTTTCATAGTACTGAAATGAAGTTTATGAAATATTTAATAACGTGAAAAACTAACGTCACTTGAAAGCCTGTAATGGCCCGACATAGAACTCAGTGTTATGGTGAACTACAGCCTTAGTGTCTACAGTGTTCTTATGGGCAGATGTTATAAGGTGTTATGAAACCTGACATTATAAAGTTTCATACTCTTGTATTGTTAAGTATTATGCATGTCATTATTACTACTTAAGAGACATGAAACAAGCATATGCTATGTATTATGAAGTGTTATGTATGCTACATATAAGGTCTCATAAATGCATTTACAGTGCATTATGAATACGGGAGTCATAGGAGGTGTTGCCAACGGTTCTATGCAGCATCAAAAAGGGTTCTTCTATGATTACAAGCTTGACATCGAAACAATAGCAGAACCCTTGGTGCTATATAAACACTATTTATAGTGAAGTTGTGAAACCATACGCAAGACATTCTCCATCAATCTGAAGAACCATTTCACCATGCTTAGAACCATTTAATCATGTGAATGGTTCTTTAAGTTTTCATGGTTCTATATGGAACCCTTAAATAACGTTCTTTTTTAGGAGCGTAGCTTCTTTCTAGTCTTACACCGTCGACCACAGAAACCCAACTTAGGGCACTATGATGTCTTGTTCAGGCAGCAGACGAAGCCCTAATAACCAAAACCGTGCTTGTTTACAGTGAATGGGTTTTACACACAGATAGGCACAAACAGGCTTTTTCCCCTCCTCCTCCTCCTCCTCCTCCTCCTCCTCCTCTTCTCATGATTTGCCATGCTGAAATAAATCATTAAAGAATGTGGTCTCCAATTTCATCATGGGGCTTCGCCCGACTTTCTCAAACCACCAGGAATGATAACACAGCCATCTGGTTCGACTTGCCGTCCATTGGAAACACATTGCACAGAAGTTAATTTCAGAAGCTGCGTCTGCCATCCAGCCCCGGCCTTGTTATAGGCAGAGTTAATTTACAGTGCTTACAAAGGCCTCTGTGAACCATTGCCAACCACTGCAAGTTCTAGATCCAGACGATTTCTCCCATGGGTGCTCTCTTCACGCTGACATTGACTGTAGACTCTCTGATGACAAGCGTCCCAGTTAAGCCGATGTCATTTGTACCTGATGATTCTAATCTGCATCGCGACACAGAGAGGGCAGATTTACTAAGACTACTACTGCACGGGGTCTGCAGACACTGCAGTGCTGGTTGGGGCCGCCGATTTGAGGTGCTTTCACATCTACCGTGTTTGAGCCAGATCTTCTGACTTCTTCCTGCAGGTGTGAAAGGTGTCTCAGACCATGGTTCAGACCAAAGGACCAAAGTTTGGCCTGACCAGAAGAGGTGGTCTGGGTCCAGATCAAACTGAACTAAGTGGGTCATCGTACATGTTTAAGGCGGTAGTGACTTCAGACTCCTGCAGATGGCGCTGCACGAGGATGAAGGGGCTATAAATAACTGCAGGGTGTGAGTGACAGGATCCATAGCTTGAGAAGAGGTGGCACAGTGCAGTGAATGTCTCGTTCCATGTGTGGAAAATGGCTCCAAAGCAGATGTTAATGATTGGCTAAAAGGAGTGATTGCATTTGGGCGTGCCAAAGACCATAATGTGATGGAAGTAGCTGAATCTGCAGGTGTATGGAAGCGTACGGTCATACAGGTTTATCAGCAGTGGCTAAAATCCCAGTCTACAGGGAATTCTCCTCGGAATTGCACCAGGGAAGGCATCCACCAAATCTGCACCAACTGACCAATTCTTTGAGGCAAAAGTGTCTGAACACTGATGTGGCCTACATCCAGAAACTTGTCCAGTCCATGCCAAATCCAGTCACAGCTGTTATTGGTGCTCATGGAGGGATTACATGCCAGTAGGTACGTTTCAGTCACAGGGGTCTCATTTGTGTCGGGTGAGCTTATATGAAAACATGTTTTTGGGTGGTTTGGACTTCCAGACCATTTGCAGGAATTTGAGGCATGCCATCTTCACCCATGAAACAATAGAAAAAGGAAGAAATGGAGTAGAACTAGAAGTAGAAATGGAGTCTCAGTGAGACCAAATATTGAATTATAATTTGGTCAGATAAACTATACAAAAAGTATATACAGCTACTCTGAGGTTTTGTAACTTGGCACTCACCTCTAATATGCTGTGCTTCATCCAAAATCAATCAAATTGGAAAGAGCAGGTTTGCTGGGCAGGTTCACCTGTACAGGCGCATGTATAAGAGCTCTATTGCATCACCTCACAGAGAACACTGCAATAACAGAAGCGACAGTTATAAATGCTACAGCTGTAAATGTTACCGTGTTCGTGTCTAATGCCATCAGAAAAAAAGTGGTACAAGTTGACAGCACATTAACATCAGACACCCCCCAACAAACCAATCAGTGTCAAGTATAGCCCAGCCAGACGCAGCCCACGTAGGTGATGAGGAGAGGATATGGGTTCTTTAGTGTGCTCACTAAAGAGTGAAGGCAAACTAACCAACCGCATAAAATTTACACCCATCATCAAAAGAATAGCTGCACCCAGAAGGAAGTGTGGGATTACAGTGGTATTGGGAAGGAAGATAAAGGTTACCATAGACTGATAGACCATTGCAAGTTAAGGCATCTGTTTCATCCTCCGGTAAAGTTCCTTTTTGGAGGTTTTTAAGGTGGACTGTGTAATTCCATGATTGCTATTTTATAGTTATATGTCTTCACTTTTATTCTAAAGTAAAGGATTAAGAGATAAGGAGAACCTTCTATGAGTAGCTGTATCTAATCCTTTGACCAGTAGTGAACGTCCAAATTACAGTGTATGCAAAAGCAGTAGGTGAGAATGCCTAGTGTGGGCGAAAACACAGTATTCACCCAGCAATACACGAACATTCCAGGGATGACCTACTGAACCAAAGAGAACTCAAAGAGACAAAACCTGGTGAGGGATGTGTCTGCTGAGGATTACTATGAGTTCATTACTTACTGTTATCATATCTTCATCAGCATAATGTGGATTTTGAAGACTGACATTGGCTTACTATTCACCCGCCTTCTGTTCACCTTTTCTGTTCTGCCTTAAACGAAGGAGCAGATATATTCTGGTACCTGTACAGACTAATGAAATGAAAAACTTCACCAATTAGATACACTTTTTTTGCCAATTGTGTCTATGCACAGAGGAATTCAACCTCCGCATTTAACTCATCCGTGCAGTGAAACACCCACATACACACACTCTAGCGAACACACACACTAGGGGACAGTGAGCACACATGCCTGGAGTGGTGGCCCATCCCTGTCACCCAGGGAGCAGTTGGGGGTTGGGTGCCTTGCTCAAGGGCACTTCATTCATGTCATTTCAGTCTGTCTGTTCTCCTTGCCTGAGCTGAACTGCTGCCCATTCTATGTGGTCTGATGCTCTGCTCTGACTGGGTGCCACTGCTTGCCTTTAACCACCACGGAGGTCCTGGCTGTCCTGCACCGTGGAGGCTTGGCCTGCGTCCTGCTGACCCATCCGATGACCCAACTACTTAATTACAGGCTAATCAGACTTTTATTTCTCTATCTTCACTCCTTTCCCTTGCCTGTCCTGCTATCTGATGTTGACCCGAGGATGATGGGTTCCCCTTTTGAGTCTCGGTTCCTCTCGAGGTTTCTTCTTTTTGAACTGAGGGAGTTTTTCCTTGCCTCTGTGGCCCTTGGCTTGCTCACTGGGGGTTCAGACACCAGATTCTTTGTAAAGCTGCTTTGTGACAACATTTGTTGTAAAAGGCGCATATGAATAAATGTTGACTTGACTTGACTTTCAGCTCAGGGAAGCAAACTAGCTGGCTTCCAAACCTCCAGTCCAAGAAGTGGAATGGGAAGTTCAAAGCCAGTTTTAGCCTTACAGCAGATGATCCAGTGGTGTAGGAGAATGTATGTATAGAAATTAAGATAATAAGATCATAATAGAAATTAAGATAATATACAACATGCTATATACTATACAGTCTTTGTGTTTGTATCTACAAAAACAGCCAAAAATAGATGGAGTGGAGTGAGGTGGAATGGTACTTGGAGGAAGAGAGGTGTTCAGAACATCCTGGGGGCAAAAACAGTTCTAAAATCTGGTGGTTCTTGATTTCACACTCCTGTATCGTCTGCCGGATGGGAGAAGTGTGAAGAGGTTGTGGTAAGGATGAGTACAAATCAGGATGTCTTCACGGTTTGTGCTGAAGAACCTACTTTTTATAGGTTCCAGCTGGGAACAAACTTTTTGGGTTCCGAAACTGTTTCTTTTTTTTTTTTGTGGAAATGCGCCAAGCGGTTCAGAAGTAGGTGTGTGAACCAGAACGCAACCAGAACTCAACTCAGCTTAACAGTGATTAAATAAAACTGTGTCACAGCAATTTGAGTTTGGGGTCCTGTACTTTTCTGATCTGAAATCTGACAACACAGCAGTACTGCTAACCAGAAATGCTAGATTAAGTTTTATATATATATATATATATATATATGTGTGTGTGTGTGTGTGTGTGTGTGTGTTACAAAATGCTCTTTTAGAATGAACACAAATGTCTGTGAAAATACGATGGTAATTTTTTCTCAATTTATATTCAACTTCTGCAAATAACATCAGCATACAGTACATGTGTGACTCATTTACATGCATTTAACATTTTTTTAAAGGGGGCAGTATATTATATATTTCAGTTTTATTTTGGAGTGTCTATTTGCACCTGGGTGCAAGCAGTTTTACCCGTACAGTACAGGTATTTGGTGTGTGGCGAATTGTAGGTATTTGGATTAGTCTGTGGGTTTGAGTTAGCTAGCTAACCATTAGCTCACATGATTGAGATTAAAAGATTTATGTCTTTTAATGGTGGCGATCTGAAATAGTTGGGTTATAGTTAACATTAATTAACTAACTTGTTTGATACCTTGCTAGTTATGTATTTTAATGGTGGCTCTGGTGAACTGAAATGGGTGAAACACAATGTGGGTTTAAGTTAGCATTAGCTAACTGTTAGCTAACTAGTGTAGTATCATCTTTTTAATGCTTTGCTAGTTATCTATGTATTTTAATGGTGGCTCTGGTGAACTGAAATAGCTCTATTACACCTATTTGAGCTAGCTTGATAGTTTATTTTATGGCTATTTTGTGTATTTTAAAGGTGCTGTTGATGAATTAAGCTAACCTGTTGTTTGAAGCCTAATGTTTTAAATGCTCTCGCCTTTGCAGCACATAGTGCCTTGGACACTGCATCTACTAGGCTGGTCTACCCAAAAATGTAGTACTGCTTATGGCACTGGGCCCCTCTCTCCAAGTTTGCATAGCCGGTCTCAGAACTGCGGGTCTACCCTGTGAGAACGGGGCCACCATGTCTGAAGGACTCCAGCCGGGTAACTAATGAAACCCAGACGCGATGTATCATTATCCTCAAAAATGAGCAGCACGCTCTCACGTCAAAGCCAGACTGGCCCCACGCTGCCACTGGACTCTGCGTGGTTCGGTAACGAGCAGCTGAAGCGGCACTGCGAGACGAAGAGGAATGTCTTTAATAACGAGCGTCTGAATTATGATTCACCTCTAATGACGCGACATTACCGTAAATGGAAGGGATTCTTTGCGCAGGGCGTGACTGTGTGCGTCAGATATTTACTAATTCCAAAAGCATCGAACATTCAGAAGAATCTTCTGGAAGAATCTGTTCATTTGGTGGTCACGGCTGACTCAGTTTACCGACACTTTTCTCAAAAGCATGAGCATACAGTTCTGTGCAGAAGTCTAAAGACCTGTTAGAAGCTGTTTATCTGGGCAGTGAGTGTGTATATATACATGCATCATCAATAATTCAACCTGAACATGAAGTCATGTGAATGTAGGGTCAATATCACAATAAGGTAAACACAGTTTCCTATTGTTTTACTACCAACATGGTGCGAGACAAACTGTATCTTCCAACTGTTAAGTCTGGTTTTGATGGGGTGCTGGAGCTGTACTCCCCACAGCAAGAAGGACCTGGGTTTGATTCCCGACTGGGACGTCTGGGGTCCTTTCTGTGTGGACTCTTGTCCCCATGTCTGTGTGTGTTTCGTCTGGGTGCTCCAGTTTCCTCCCACAGTCCAAACACATGTGGTCAGGATGATTGATTGATTGATGAAGATGCTAAGTTGCCCCCTAGGTGTAAATGTGTGAGTTAATCTGTACATCTGTGTGTCCAGTCAGCCTGTCCAGGGTGTTTCCTGCCTTCTGCCCAGTGAGTGCTGGGATAGGCTCCAGTACCCCATGCAGCCCAGAAGGATAAGTGGCTCAGAAGATGAATGAATGAGTGAGTGAATGGATGGAGCTCTACTTGCTGCATGCATTTGTTCGTTTGTTGCTCAGTGATTCATGCATAGTCCTCCTGCTAGCAGCGCAGTCTACTGCAGGCGCCCTCCAGCGCTAACATTACTCTGATGTTACTGGTATTGCAGCATCAGTGCTGCCTATAGTTTGTGAATGACACGTTACCCCTGAGCTTTGTTCAAGAGATCCATCAAAGAACCTTAACATTTAAAGGCTGTATTTAAATGCTAGCATGGCGGCTGCTGTGTATGGATGGGGCAAAGGATCAAACTCTGTCAACAGCATTAAAAAAATGAAGAAATGAATGCCAAGTCAAGTCAAATTTATTTATATGCACTTTTTACAACAGATGTTGTCACAAAGCAGCTTTACAGAAAATCCGGGTCCAAGTCCCCAATGAGCAAGCCAAAGGGGGGCGACGGTGGCAAGGAAAAACTTCCTCAGAGCAAGAGGAAGAAACCTCGAGAGGTAACAAGACTCAAAGGGGGAACCCATCCTCCTCAGGTCGACCCCGGATAGCAGCAAACACAAAAAGGATCAGAGTTTATAATTATAGGCAAAGAATAGGAGAAGTGTGGAGTGTTTTTGAGACAGGGGAAGTAATGTCCGATTTGTCTGTGATTAAATACCAGGATCGTCGGACGGGCGCGCGTGATGCAGGTGAGCCCCCCTCACAGCGCAAGACAAGGACAAGCTTCATTGTAGGCAAACTGGTCTGCAGGAAGGCAGTGGCACCCAGCCGAGGCAGGTGAAGCGACGCCACAGAGCGCACAGGATGGGCAGTAGCTCCGCAGCAGACCCCAGAGTTTGGGCAGTAGCTCAGCTCTGGCAAACGCTTACCTCCCAGATAAATGGCTCCATGTATCATTTCCTCAGATAGATCAGGACCCTTACACAGTACTGTATGTGCAATGGCTGTACAGTGCAAAAGTCAGAGACCACCCATCATTTATCTAATTGCAACTCATTCATTGCAGAAAATGACAGAAGCCCAAGCAACTAAATATAATATCAGCTGTTTAAGTGTTTTGTGTGTCCACTCTGCACCTTCATTACAGCTTCTGTCTTATTCCAGAGACCCCCTTTCAGTTCCTCAAAGAGACACCCCTCCAAAGTCCAGTCTTAGACCTTGGTTTAGCATTTACTGCTTCTTCTCACCATCCAAATAACCCCAAACACATTCAGTGGTGTTGAGGTTCTGGACTCTGGGGTGGTCAGTCCATTGTTCTGAGACCACCAGCAGCTTCTTTGTTTGATGTGTGTGTCTCCTTTTCTCAGTGAGGAGCTTCTTGAACAGCTACACCCCCTTTCAGACCTCCATAACGTTGAGGTGTCTTCTCACAGTGGAAGAAGGATGGACAGAAACACCTGTGGATGTTCTCAGATCTAAAGCGAGAGCGCTTGAGGTTCTCCTCTCTCCCAAAGATGAAAGCTCTAAGTGTCCAGTCCCAGTTTCTCAGTACCTCCAGTTTTGGGAAGAATAGCTACTAAATAGCTGATTTGACTTGACATTGAACTTTTGTTCCTACTTTCTTCGTTCCATTCATCATTCCGTTGATCAGTATGCATGTTTGGTTGGTTTGCTTGGTCAGTAATGCCGTAATGACCCTTTTAGTGCTGGTCAAATGGTATTTCTGAGCAAATCATATTCCAGGAATCATTTCATTTTTCATGTGGTGGCTTTGATGTTTTAAATATCATGGCATGCGCAAAATACAAATGTTTCTATATTATATTTCACTCGTCCAATTGAACTGTCTTCTTTGGTTTCAGCCATAAAATCTATGGAATGATGAAAGGAACTGCAGTATTTGAACACTAAGCCAGCCTAGGCACATTGCCCAGTACTGCATTTCACACTGATAGCACTCATCTGTCCGAGCCTGTTAGCCGTTACTTTATCGAACCCTTCTCACAGACAACCTTCGATTTTACTACTCTTTATATGTTACATGTAATTTTCGTAATTCTCAACATCCGCACACGCCTATCTTTGATCATGCTATGCTTAAAGGGTCTGTACCAAAAAATACATGTTCGCAATTGTACCCAATTTTACACTCGTCATACACTCATTCAAGAACAGCTGCACCCAGAAGGAAGTGTGGGATTGCAGTGCTATTAGGAAGGAAGAACAATAAATGATAATAAATTTAGACTGATATGATCAATATTTATTGAGCTACACATAGTAAGTAGTAGTGTCTCTCAGTATGGCGTCGAGCCGCCGTGCTTGCCAACGCTTCATGCCAGATGTCTCGGCATGGAGTTGTAGAGGTTCCTAATGGTGTCCTGTGATAATCCATCCCATGCAGCTTGAATATTCTCACACAGTTCCTGCAGATGGTGCGGTAGGGGTGGAGATGGAGTGACACCAGGCCTTCTGGACGTGTGACGTGTGACAACAAACTGTTCATCTTGGTGCGGACCACGGTGCCTCCCCACACGGATTCGTTGGTCATCTCCACCAAGACTCGTCACTGAAGATGACCCGCTGCCATTCTGAGTCACTCCATCACAGTCTGGCACGACACCATTGCAGTCTTTGGTGACGTTGACGTGGTGTTAAGGACAGTCGTCGTAATGGTCTGTGTGCATCTAGTCCTGCGTGGTGCAGCCGTCTGCCAATGGTGCTGGCACTAACAGGATGACTCATGGAGGCATCACTGCTCACTGAATGTCTGCAATCATGGCTGTTGGGTCAGTCAGGTACAGCGATAAGGCCTGTCCATGCTTACGTCACATGGGCGTCTGAGCATGAAATTTGAATCATTCACATGTCTCTGAACGTGATCAGTAACAAGAGCGGCGTTCACGATCACACAGTTTTTTGTGTTACAGTATGAACACAATGGTGGCCTTTGTTCACTGTAAAGCTGTTAGCTTTGACCTTCATGCTTAACAAGTGCAGCCAGCTTGAAGAATCTGACAGTGCTGCACCAGCAGTGGCACCAGAGCTGTGGTTTTGGGTGGGTGTGAAAAATTCATGGGTGGTGGGCCGAACCTTGCTCTCATAGTTCCTCTGGCTTTTCTCGCATATTAAATGCTTATTCCTCCTGGTAATTTGTGGTTTTGGTTTGTTTGTGGGGGCAACGATAAAAGTGGGAAGGCTCAATTGGGCTAGGCCCAATCACTCTGCCACCCCTGGCAGCTATTATCTAACTCTTTCACTGGTCAATGTTCTGTATTCGGACTGTATTTGGCCCTCATTAAAGTAGGTTAACAGTTCATTTGAGAGTTAATAACAAATGATCAATGCTGAACAAATAGAAGTTCTCAGCTGTTATTTGAAATTGTTAAGCATAATTCAAATTATATAAGTATAACAAGGACGGAGATGAGGAGGCAGCATATAAGTGCAAGTACGATTGTTTAATATGAATCATTTAATATGAAGATACACAAAAATGGACCATGTGATATCGTACAGCACCAGGGGTCGCAGGATAAATGCAAGCAGATGGCTCACCTGTTTCTGATATCACCAGTGTGCCAAAGTTCAAATCCGCAAAAATAACAAAATCAAGAAAGAACACGAAAAATAAAGACGCAACAAGGAAACCTAAGACAAACCGAGCAACAGCAAAACCAACAAGGAGACCAAACACCAAGCAAACACAAGGAGAACAACTAGGGGTATAACAAAGCAAGGGGTGACGTTGAACACCTGGTCATTTACCTGACTGACTATATAAGGGCGTCCTGTTGCGCATGCTTTCCATTCTGGCTTGTGCTGTTGTGTTGGTAGCATCCTTTCCAAGCAAAGTATGCCTCCGAGAAGAGTTCAAAAGCAATTGGAGCAGTTGGAATAGTTGGAGAGGGGTCGCATCGTAGGACTTAATGTACTGCGGACCATACGGGTCGTGTGGATATTACTATAGCATGCCATTGGCGGCAGTGGATAGAAGAATGTATGCACCAGCGACAAGAAGGATCTGGGAGACCTACACGAACCACAGAGAGAGAAAACTGACGGATTGTCTGACATGAGCAGACTGACCCATCAGCCGCAATTGCGGGCATTCAGCGAGCAGTGATGCCCTCCATGAGTCTTCCTATTAGTGCCAGCGCCATTGGCAGGCGGCTGCACAATGCAGGACTACATGCACACAGACCGTTACAACGACTCCCCTTAACACCACGTCAACGTAACCAAAGACTGCAATGGTGTCGTGCCAGACTGTCATGGAGTGACTCGGAATGAAAAAGGTTACCAGGAACAAGAAATGATAAAAAAATATAAAGATATACAAAGTTTATTGAGCTACACATACAGATGTAGTGTCATGACAGTGCTGTCATCTGCTAATGGTGCTGGCACTAAGAGGATGACTCATGGAGGGCACCTACTATGGCCTTTGGCACGCCCAAATGCAGTCACTCCTTTTAGCCCATCATTAACATCTGCTTTGGAGCCATTTTCCACACATGGAACGAGACATTCCCTGCACTGTAGCACCTCTTCTCAATCTATGGATCCCGTCACTCACACCCCGCAGGGATTTATAGCCCCATCATTCTCGTGCAGCGCCATCTGCAGGAGCCTGAAGTTACTACCACCTTAAACACGCAAGGTGACTCATTTCTTGTCGGGGAGCTTACATAACAATGTCCTATACATTATATATGTCATATACAATATTAGATCTGGTAGATACTTTGTGATGTTGATTGCCATTTGTATCATCTGGATGGATGACTTCCCATGTTCCAACAAAAACCACCAAACTCAGAACCACTCAGGGGGAGTTGGTAACCCCCAAGTGGACCCACAGCATTGGCTTCTTAAGGAGGAAAAGCTCCACCAGAGATACTGGCTTAATAGCTGATGAGGCGTCGTCTCTCGAGACTATGAGTGTTCACCCGGCAATCCGGCAAACGCGAACCACACACATACTCACAGCCCAGGTGCAGCACATGGTACTGATTTTGGAGTGGCCCTCGGCTGTATATATCTCAGCTCAACTCCTAAGCACTTCAACCTCTTGCGCACCTCAGAGAAAACCCTGTTCTCCCTTGGTTTCCTTCTTTCTTCACTCCGAGATGTCAGTACAGAGCTAAGCCTCTGATCCCCAGACGGTGAATTTCCCAGCCCGTAAAAAGAGGAAAGACTCCACACAAACACACTGGAATATCTGCACTAGAGTATTAATACAATGCAGAGGAGCATTCATGCGGTACAGGTTTAGGTATACAGGTGATGGAAAAGCCTGATGGTACTGGAAAGTCTTTGGGATGACATGTGGCACTATGCATGATTAATGCAAGCTTGCTCAAAGGCACTTCCATGTTTGTGAGCATTAGGAAGCCTTACTGTTGGCTCCAGTGAAGAACATGTGATTTCTTGAATGCTGCTTATCGGAAGTCTTAATGCAAGAGATGTTACCATGAAGGCTAGTAAATATACACCCAACGGACACTTCATTAGAACCACCTCCTTGTATCTACACTCACTGTCCATTATATCAGCTCCACCGACCACAGTTACAGACTGTAGTCCATCTGTTCCTCTGTATACTTTATTACCCTGTTCTTCAGTGGTCAGGACCCCCACAGGACCACCACAGAGCAGGTATTATGTGGGTGGTGGATCATTCTCAGCACTGCAGTGACACTGACGTGGTGGACATGTGACGCTGGTGTGAGTGGATCAGACACAGCAGTGTTGCTGGAGTGTTTAAACACTGTGTCCACTTACTGTCCACTCTATTAGACACTCCTACCTTGCTGGTCCACCTTGTAGATGTACAGTCAGAGACGATAGCTCATCTGCTGCTGCACAGTGCAGTGTTGGTCATCCTCTAGTCCTTCATCAGTGGTCACAGGACGCTGCCCACAAGACTCTGCCCACGGGACACGGTTGGTGGACGATTCTCAGTCCAGCAGTGACACTGAGGTGTCCAGCACCACTGCTGTGTCTGATCTACTCACACCAGCACAACACACACTAACACACCACCACTACAATGTCAGTGTCACTGCAGTGCTGAGAATGATCCACCACCCACATAGTTGCTAGTGGCTGACTAGGTGATTACGACACTAACAACATCAGATTTCCATTAGAGAAGACAATAGGTGAGGAGCCTTGTGATGTTGGGGTCTCTGTCTTAGATTACCTGAAGACTGGCAATGCAATCCAGCGCTCAATTGAAAGGGCACATCACGTTCTGCTGACCTGTGGAGTTTGTACTAACCTAGAAGATCTTCAGCAATCTACACAGCTTCAAATATCAGATTTATCTCCAGTTTCCCAAAACCATGTTTGGTTGGAGAGGAAGTATAACAGCCTATATTCCTGTAAAGTTGGGCCAGATTTGGTGGATGCCTTCCCTGGCACAGTTCCTAGGAGAATTTCCTGTAGACTGGGTTTTTAGCCACTGCTGGTAGACCCGTATGACCGTACGCTTCCATACACCTGCAGATTCAGCTGCTTCCTTCACACCATGGTCTTTGGCACGTCCAAATGCAGTCACTCCTTTTAGCCAATCATTAACATCTGCTTTGGAGCCATTTTCCACACATGGAACGAGACATTCACTGCACTGTAGCACCTCTTCCCAATCAATGGATCCCGTCACTCACACCCCGCAGGTATTTATAGCCTGATCGTCCACGTGCGGCGCCATCTGCAGGAGCCTGAAGTTACTACCACCTTAAACACGCAAGGGGACTCGTTCTTTGTCTGGGGTGCTTATTTTCATCTGGTAGTCAGTACAAACACTGATTAATTATTAAAAAAGACACACTTCTTTTTAGATTTCTTTAAAATTAGCATAATTAAATCAATGAGTCAATCGAAGAAACTCATTCACATCTGCTCAGATGTTCTTTACAGTGGTGGTGGTGATGGGAACCAGGGGTCACCATGTCTACATCACACATACAGACATATTATTTACTATTTAAACCACCAGTGAACCTACAAGTGTTTGTATGGAGTATTGTTGATGATAAAAGAGGGAAATAATAAGTTTTTTTACTTTGCCTCATAACACTCATGTATCCCTCCACCATGAATGGAATTTAAGGCCAAAATCCTCTCAAAGCTATCATCTCAGACATCGAGCAGCGCATTCATTATTCCAGGTGAGGCCAATCATTCTCTGAGTATAGAGTTCAGAGCTATTTTTGCCCCCTCATCCATGAAGTGAAACACGCACTAGGGAGGCAGTGAGCACACTTGCCCAGAGCGGTGCGCAGCCCTAGCCCTGGTGCCCAGGGAGCAGTAAGGGGGTTAGGTGCCTTACTCAAGGGCACCTCAGTCATCACTGTGGGTTCAGGGAATCGAACTGGTGACCCTCCGGTCACAAAGCTGGTTCCCCAACCTCCAGCCCATTACCATTACGTGCACAAACATTCTGCAATTGAACTTTTAGAGGTGGATGTCTGGTTCCATTCACAACCATTGTGACCAATTCTGACTAGAGTAGTTTTCTCTAGAACTGAGCGTTTCCCTCCAAACCACTCTGAATGACTTACATCTTTCGCATTTAAATGATGGATTATTCAAAAACAGACATTTTGAGAAATCCACTAAATCATATTTTAAGACTGCCTGCTCTTTCATTTCAAGTATACGATTCAATTCATACCATATATAAAATGACATCACCACGACATAAAAAGCAGCACATGAGGATAATCCAGAAGGCATGTGCCTTGAAGACAATGCACCTCATCTTTAATAACACACCCAAGCCCATTTCTCCACACGAAAAGAACAATGCTATGAGCATCAGGAGACTCCACAGTCCATTTAATACCACTCAGAAGTGTATGGTCTTCGTAGAACTCCTTCTTTCATGTCTGCATATGGAAACCCCCTTTAAACACGGTGCCAGTCAAATGTACGCTTCTCCTTTACAGGTGGGCTGATTGATGGCTTTCTGCTCTGCAGCAGATCCGATCGGTAGCAGCCTCGGTAAGGTCTGAGTGAAGAGCTACGGCCGGCCGAGGCAAAGAATTTGCACCTTATCCTGTTGTTGAGTGAGAATGTAATTCAATCGTTATGGGACAGGGCGGATTCTTCTCCCTGCAGGAGCCCTGGTCCACCCCGAAGGCTTCAAACGTTTGAGTCGGGGCATTAGTGTTTTGTCTTTCAGCAAAAACTTCCTTACTGTTTTCAGCGAGAGGAACATCTGCATTCCACCTGAGGACTGCGTGTCCGTGGTTAGGCCAGTAAAGGAGTAACACACTGGATGCGTGTCTATAAATCAGGGTTAGGCTGCCTGGCTGAAGAGTCAGTCAACTCTGAATCAGAGTTAATGCCAGAGAGAGCAGCCGCTGGTAAGTTAGGAACAGAGGTGGGTAAGGGTTCTGCGTTAAGGCTTTTGCACCTCTGTTGGTGCTCCTAATCTGTAAGAGTTTTAGGTTTAGCGGAGGTTTAGGTTTAGCTTTTGGGTAAAATTAGTTTTAGTCACATTTTAATTCTGTAATTACTGTTAGCTAACGTGCATCGCTCCTTAGCTTCACTAATTAAATAGCACAATGCGTCTCTGTCTCTATCAGAGCAGTGCTCAGTTGGACCATACTCCTTATCGGCGGCCATCTTTGCAACACCTTTGGGCAGTCATTTCTAGCCATGCAGGACCAGACTTCTCTCTCTCTGAATAGGGAGAGACCTAAAAACTCAAAAAACTGAAGGTCTGTTTATTCATTCATTCCACCTCTATCCTTCTGGGTTGCAGGAAAGGAAACAGAGCTAATTTCACTAGAGTTTTAGGTTTAGGAGAGATTTAGGTTTAACTTTACTTTGTAAAATTACTTTTAGTCACATTTTGATTCTTTAATTACTGTCAGTTTTAGTCGACAAACACTAAAAAACATTTTAGTCTAATTTTAGTCAGTTAGATTTAATCAGCTTTAGGGCAGCGCAGTGGCACAGTTGGTAGTGCTGTTGTCTCACAGCAAGAAGGGTCTGGGTTTGATTCCTGGCTGGGGTATCCTGGGTCCTCTCAGTGTGGAGTTTGCATGTTCTCCCTGTGTCTGTGTGGGTTTCCTTCCACAGTCCAAAGACATGCAGCCAGGTGAACTGGAAATGCTAAATTGCCCCGTAGGTGTGAGTGTGTTCGAGTGTGGTTGTGTACGTCTGGATATCTGCACTGTGATGGACTGGTGGCCTGTCCAGGGTGCTTTCTGCCTTCTGCCCAATGAGAGTACATAGGTTCCAGCAACCCAGAAGGATAAGCGTCATATCCTTGCATGTTCTTCCTGTGTCTCTGTGGGTTTCCTTCAGGTGGTCTGTTCAAAGACATGAAGTCAGGTTAACTGGAGATGGACTGGCGACCTGCCCAGGCTGTTTCCTGCCTTCTGCCCAGTGAACACTGGGATAGGTTCCAGAAGTGGCCTGAATGAATGAATGGTCAAGTTTTAGTCATGCCACACTGCTACTCCAACATGTACCAAACAGCCATGATTGTGGACATTCAGCGACCAGTGATGCCCACCATGAGTCATCCTGTTAGTGCCAGCACCATTGGCAGACAGCTGCACCACGCAGGACTACATGCATGGAAACCGTTATGACAACTGCCTTTAACACCACGTCAACGTCACCAATGACTCCAATGGTGTTGTGTCAGACTGTCATGGAGTGACTCAGAATGGCAGCGGGTCATCTTCAGTGAGTCCCGCTTTTGAATCCGTGTGTGGAGGCGCTGTGGTCAGCACCAAGATGAACGGTTTGTTGTCACGCATCACACGTCCAGAAGGCCTGGTGTCACTCCACCTCCACCCCTACCGCATCATCTGCAGGAGCTCTGTGAGGATATTCAAGCTGCATGGGATGGATTATCACAGGACACCATTAGGAAAGAGATGCCTGGCATGCTGCGTTAGCAAGCAGGGCGGCCCAATGCCATACTGAGAGACACTACTTCTGTATGTGTAGCTCAATAAATATTGATCATATCAGTCTAAATTTATCATCATTTATTGTTCCTGGTATCCTTTATCTTCCTTCCCAGTAGCACTGCACTCCCACACCTCCTTCTGGGTGCAGCTACTCTCTGGACGATGTGTGTACCTATAACATTCTCGAAATGAGAAATATTGCGTGTATTCCTTGGTTACAAGATGATTTGACTTGCCAGCTTATAATTTTTTGGAAATGAATATGCAGTACAGAGATGGAATAAAGCATCACATCCTCAGAGCTGAGGATTCTCTTTCTCCAAACACAGAAAAACAAGAACGCAGGAACAGCTCGGACGTGCAGGTCTGAAGGAAAACCAGAGACAAGTAAACCAACCAGAAGCAGCGGCACCGCACCTCCCCTGAGATTTAGAACGGTGCTGGAGCTGGGTTGGGTTTAGCAGGGTGGGGTGGTGACCTGGAAGGCTCGCAGAGTGTCTGCGCTACACCGAGCAGACGCGAGCGGTGCAGGCCGCATGGCGTGCCATCGAGCGGCCAATGTCTCGCACGGCGCAGCGCCACATCTGTTGCACATTTACCGGGTTGTCATGAACACCGGGTGCCTCTCATTCTGTCTTGCACTCATCAGACACAGGCTGGATCAAGAGTTCACAACCTCCGGCAACCTCCTCCTCAGCATGTTTTTGATATTCCTTTCTGCTTCCTGGCTGTGATCATGTGATTTGGCATCAAACTTTCTTGACCGATGCTGAATAAAAAGGCGCCTGCCACTTTCCTGTTGAAGTTTCAAATACATGTCCATACATGGAAACTAAGCTGCAGAAGTGATGCACATCCACCTAGTTAGTCTATAGCAGGAGTTTAGCCCCGCCCATTCAAGTTCTGCAAGGAAGATGCCAATGCTACGTCACTCATTCATTCATTCCTCTGGTCAATCGCAGTCCGCCATCTGTCTCTGAAATGATTCAACTTGCGCTCCTGTTCTGCTACTTTCAGGCGCTGACATTTCGCTGTTCTCCACCTCTCAGCCATCAGTTTGGTCTCAGCCCTTCTTCTGGGAGTAGCCTCAGCCCCTACCGTCCATACCCGGCAGGATCTGCAAGGGTCAGAATGCTTTAAGACCTGGGCCCAGGACGGGGCATACACCAAAGACTCTTTATCCCTAAATACAGGGCAGCCAATCAGAATACAACCAATTTACATGTATCAATGTAATGTGTTAGTGGACTGTAAGTAGTGTGTTGGTGTACGGTAACTCAATAAGTGTAATGTGTTAGTGTACTGTAAGTAGTGTGTTGGTGTAGAGTAACTGAGTAAGTGTAATGTGTTAGTGTACTGTAAGTAGTGTGTTGGTGTAGAGTAACTGAGTAAGTATAATGTGTTAGTGTACTGTAAGTAGTGTGTTGGTGTACAGTAACTCAGTAAGTGTAATGCGTTAGTGTACTGTAAGTAGCGTGTTGGTGTACAGTAACTCAGTAAGTGTAATGCGTTAGTGT
>CM067476.1:38441558-38475297 GCA_034552555.1 Semaprochilodus insignis
TCAGTGTCAGACCTTTTTAATGAGCTTCTATTAAAGACTGGTGGACTGAGAGACACTAGAGTCTCTTCACCTACACTGAGCTGATTAAGAGTCTTGTTCCAGAAATGATAATAGGACATTAGAGCCATAATAAATCATGCTCCTGTTACTCTCCATACTTAAGAAACTTAATTTAAAAATCAATTCTACACTCATCAGCAAAGGAAAAGCTGCACCCAGAAGGAAGTGTGAGATTGCAATGCTATTTGGATTGAAGATAAAGGTTACCAGGGCATCACTGCTTGCTGAATGTCCACAGTCGTGGCAGTTGGGTCAGTCAGGTACTGCGATAAGGCCAAGCGTCATGTCAAACCTACCCACCAAGTTTCATTCCTGTCGGTTGATTCCTTCTGGGTGCAGCTGTTGTGCAGCTTTTATTTTGATGATGAGTGTATTTCTTTTTGTCACATATTGACCAGTTAAATAACAGTTGACTGACTGATATTATTGTGACTGACTGTAACGTGTCATGTACAGTAGGTCTGTCAATTCCCCATCGTCTCATTTCTTCAGCTCAAATAAACAGCAAAGTCAATAATTCGTTCCTCACTTTTCTACCTTTTACTTTTCCACTACCACGGAAAATTCCACCGCTGCCAGCACCAATGTCACGGCATCAACAGTTCAGTTTTCCCAACTTTAGCTGTGGGCTGCAGCAGAGGAATAAACCGGAGGCTGTTTTTGGGGGGGAGCCACGGATGCCAGACATCTCGTTGTTTAATTCCAGACAAAGCCAGTGTTATTGAATATGCGATACAGGAGTACAGACTGCATTCCTCCACCTTAAATAAACAATATGCACTGCTAAAACTCTCATCTGATATTCAACTGCTTTCAGCATCGCTGCAATCACCATGGCAGTGTTTGCATTGCTTCATGTTTCCTTCAGTTGTTATGAGGAAATAAGGTTTTCTCAATGAAACCCTCAATGAACTCTGCATTGGCTGTCTGACTAATGCTCTGCAAGCTTGTCCGTAAAGCAGAAAGCTCTTATTTGTGTAAAAGGAAGAACATTAGAATAAATGCAAATAAGTAAACAGTCTACTATGATTGTTCTGTGCTGGTTTACCTATTTCCAGATCATTTCTGGAGGAAGTTCAGTATTTACGCTTGCCATACAGTACCTGGTTAATCGAATCAATACTTCCTTCCATTAAATCAGGTGATGGAATTGAACTATTCCATGGGATAGCTGGTGTGCAGCTGTAAGGTTCAGGCGAAGTATGATGCGTGCAGATGAGGCTGAAAAGGTTTATTACCAAATCAGGATCCAAGGTAGGAGTCAGAAACAAGCGACGGGTCAATACAAACGCAAGGGGCGATCCAAAAACTTGGTGTGCTCTGAATACACAGGTAGGATACTTTACAAATGGCTAAACAAAGCAAACATCTTAAATAGACCACGGAACAGGTGACACAAATCACTAATCAGGTGATCGATCTGAGATGGGTTGCCGGCTGCATACTGGCAGTCACATGCTCACCCTGGGTGTCCTGGGAAATGGAGTCCCCTGTGGCTAGGCTCAGTACTGAGACAGCAGCAGGAACCCATGTATCTCCAAATGAAACATGTATCTCCAAAATGGCAAGAGGAGAGGCCAAAGACCTAATTGAACTTAAATGGAAGTCAGTGGAACCAGACGTCTTTCCAAGCCATTTTGGGCCATTTCTGTTGGTTCATTCATCATGAAATTCTCATACAGTAAACAGCAGCTCATGTGTATTCTCTCTATCACTCTCTCGCCACCCACATTCCCTTTTTCTTCTTTGTTAAGCGCAGGAACGACATTTCTCCTGACTGACACATTGGAACCCCCAGAGCGGCTAGAGGCACCTGAGCATCATCTTCACTATGAGCCTCCTGCCCTGGTCTGTCCAGTTCACCACCCGACATGACTACAATGTCTACAATGATCGCAATAGAGCCACCAGTTTCTGGCGCTGATCCATCTTTGCAATTAATACCTCCTGGATTAATCAGACTGTATCTAATAGATGTTCTAAGCTCCTTTTACTGTTAGCTCTGTCTTTCTCTCCTCACCCGGGATCGACCTGAGGAGGATGGGTTCCCCCCTCGAGCCTGTCTCCTCTCGAGGTTTCTTCCTTTTACTCTAGGGGAGTTTTTCCTCGCCACTGTTGCCTCTGGCTTGCTCACGGGGGGCTTGGACCCGGATTCCCTTTCCTACGTCTGTACATGGACTCTGTGTTTTTCTTTTCCTTTATATAAACTGCTTTTCTGTGAAGCTGCTTTGAGACAACATTAGTTGTAAAAAGCGCTATACAAATAAATATTGATTGATTGATTGATTGATTGATTGATTGAGTGATTGATCAAATGATGCATGAAAGTAAAAATCAACAAAAATGGAAATACATGCATTTATTTGGACAGGAACGATATTAATAACGTCACTAGAAAGATGTTTACTTGTGTTTCTAAAGCCATGTAATGCTTCATTACTGCACAAATACATAGCTATAACAGGTTAATCTGAGCTTTGAGGACTGTTCAAAATGATGCATGACATTGGCCTAAAGTTTGTGGACACCTGGCCATCACACCTGTTTGAGCTTGTTGGGCATCACATTCCAAAACCATGGGTCCTAATATGGAGTTTCCTACTTGCTGTGCACTGATGCTGGATAAAAACACTTGGCTTGCAATGGCGCTCCAGTTCATCCCAGAGGTGTTCAGTGGGGTTGAGGTCAGGGATATGGGCAGGCCAATGGAGTTCCACCACACTAAAGACATCAAACCACAGGGCACAGTCATGGCGGAACAGGAAGGGCTATTCACTAAACTGCTGCCACAAAGTTATGAAGATATAACACACACATAAAATGCTGTAACACCACAGTATAAAGCTTCATAGCACAAAGGGCCATAATGCATTATAATCTATATATTGTTGAGATCATTGACATATTCTCTAGGTGTTTGCTCATAAAATGCAGATGCAGAGAAACCTTGATTTGATATTACCATGTAGTTTGTAAAAGCATGTTTTATCAATAAATGAACTCATATTCAAAGTACAAACTAGCGATTCTGGTATTCCTCTGTTTAGACATTCTTATTTAAGGCAATCTCACTTTAAGGTTGTGCTTATATTAACATGGACTAATTCATAGAGCTTCACCTAAAGCCTGTAAAGAGAGCTTATAAGTGTCCATTAGATGTTATACGCAGTTACAAAATGATGACGTCACTTTGTGCTATGAAGCTTTAGACTGTGGTGTTGTAACAGTTCATGTGCATGATTATGATCATTTATGCACAGTTACAAAGACTTATGTCAAGTATTATAAAGCATTTTAGATTTATGGATCTTAATGAATGCACTTATAATGGACTAATTCATAGAGCCGACTGACAACATTGCTTTACCTAAAGTCTCAAAAGAGAGCTTATAAGTGTTCATTAGATGCTTTACACAGTTACAAAATGATGACGTCCCTTTGTGCTATGAAGCTTTAGACTGTGGTGTTGTAACAGTTCATGTGCATGATTATGATCATTTATGTACAGTTATAAAGACTTATGTCAAGTATTATAAAGTATTCTAAATGATTTGCAGATCTTTATGAATGCACTTGTAATGGACTAATTCATAGAGCTGACTGACAAACTGACCGAAAGCCGGTAAAGAGAGCTTATAAGTGTCCATTAGATGTTATATGCAGTTACAAAATTATGATGTCTTTTTATGCTATGAAATTTTAGAGTTTGGTGTAGTAACAGTTTATGTGCATGCTTACGATCATTTATGTACAGTTACAAATGACTTATGTCAAGTATTATAAAGCATTCTAAATGCTTTATGGATCTTTATGAATGCACTTATAATGGACTAATTCATAGAGCTGACTGACAACATCGCTTTGCCTAAAGTCTGAAAAGAGAGCTTATAAGTGTTCATTGCATGTTCAGTGCAGTTACAAACTATTTTGATTTTGAAGATACTGAGGAACGTCTGAGAGTATGTTAGAGTTTAGGCATCATATGAATGATGACCACATTTGTTACTAGGCTTTATGATGCTGGTCTCACCAATAATGTTTGATGTATGTATTATAGCATTATGTCACTTTGTGCTATGAAGCTTTAGACTGTGCCGTTGTAACAGTTTATGTGCATGATTATGATCATTTATGAACAGTTACAAATGACTTATGTCAAGTATTATAAAGCATTTTAGATTTATGGATCTTTATGAATGCACTTATAATGGAGTAATTCATAGAGCTGACTGACAACATCGCTTTACCTAAAGTCTGAAAAGAGAGCTTATAAGTGTTCATTAGATGCTTTACGCAGTTATAAAACTATTTTAATTTTGAAGATACTGAGGAACGTCTGAGAGTATGTTAGAGTTTAGGCATCATATGAATGGTGACGACATTTGTTACTAGGCTTTATGATGCTGGTCTAATAATGTTAGATATACGTATTATAACACATTATGTTACTTTGGGCTATAATGGTGTTGTAACAGTTATTGAGCTATTATGATTATGTATGTACAGTTATGTCAAGCTTATGTCAGGTATTATAAAGCATTATAAATGCTTTACAGATCTTTATGAATGCCTGTATAATGCATTATGGATACCAGATTCATAGATTCACCAGAAAGTGTTACCGTTTGTCCTTGATCTGTAACTTTCATGACTTGAGTGTTTATTCATGTTCATAACAGCATTTTTTCTACATTAAAAATGAGTGGTTTTAGACAAACTAAATTCTTTTATTGAATTCTGGCAAAGCAAAATAGCGTGAATATTGTTTTCGAGTGTGAGATCACTCTTTGCCCTTGTCTGTTTCCAGCATACCTTATAAACGAATAAACATAGTCCATTATCGTTCGGAGGGTGATTACGTTAGGGAGCGGGAGTGATGTTCTTTGGTAAACTGGCAAGTAAGAGTGGAGGAAAAATAGCTACAACCTTTCGGAGCAACGTAACGCTGGCCGGAGTTTGGTGTTTCCAGATTTCTCTCAGTGTTTTTCTCAACAGCTGCGTAGAAACTCCGGTATGTCAGGCACCGTGTTTGTTTTTCTCCTCAACCTTTCCTAATTCTGTTTGGAAACACAAACACAAACTTCCAGGGTCGGTAACACAACACAGGCCGCGCTCTCCGTGCCCTTTCCTTTAAACAATGGGACGTGCTCAGTGGGCATGACCAATCATTTGCAAGAAAAATGTTTTCTTAGAACACAAAAAAACTTCCTGGAACTTTGATCCGTGAGTAACAAAAGTGAGAGGATGCTGAAATGGAAGTTTCGGAACTTCCTAATTAACAATCCCCCCCAAATAAAGCTGTTTTTAATGACTTGTTTATCTGCACCACTTTCTTCCGTCGCTAATCTAATTTTAGCTTCCGTGTAAAACATTTGTTATCTGTTAGGACAGACCAATGAAAAACCTGCACACGTTCACATGGTGGCCACCAAAAAAATAAGTTTTTATATATAGGATCTTTCTCTGCCTCGAAATAGCTCTAATGATACCCTAAACTTATTTTGATAGAATAAACAGAGCTCACCGCAAACCGTCTGGATACGATGAGAGACGGTCACGGTTAACCGCACTGAGTGCATTGCTCAGCCCAAATCTGCCACCAGAATATTCACAGAATCCACTGGCACTGAGGATAAACCTGAGCTCATGCATGATCCAAATGTGGTGGGTAGGAAACAGTGTAGGAGTTATTGTTTGCACAATAAGGTGAAAAGTTAAGTCTTAAGGCTTTGGAGCATCAACACACTTCAAGCTCACACAGAAAGAATGATCCGGGTTGTTGCAGTTCACTAAAACTATCACTAGAACTAGCAGTGAACAAAATGTGCTCATTAACTAATGAAAATAAAAACCACAGTTCTCAAAAACACAAAACTTAAAAAAAAGAATTACTTAGACTAAACATTTTAGAAGTGGAACATCTACACTGTGTTCAGTCTGGGGCCAAGCTGGCTTCACTCTACTGTTGTGCTAATTTTATTATGCTCTTATTAAATTATTACAGTGTTTATCATAATACTAACCCTAAAACTGAAACTAAATTTAAAAAAAAAACAACTCAAATGATTACTTTCCAATAAAACTAAAATTAAAACCAAAATGAAAAATGAGATTAACAAAACAACAGTTCTCAAAAACGCAAAACCTAAAAAACAGAACCATAATGTTCACTGGAAAATGTTTGGAAGTGGAATTTCTAGACTGTGTTCAGTCTGGGTTAAGCTCTAATTTTATTCCACCCTTATCAAATAACTACTATCCCAGGTTCATCATAACACTAAAATTAAAACTAGAAAAATAAGCTAAAATTATTACTTATCAGCAAAACTTAAAAAATTAACACCAGAATGAAAAACTAAATAAAAAAGAAAACAGTTCTCAAAAAAAAAAAAACATAACAAGCAGAACTAGAATGTTCACTACAAAAAAAGAACTGCAATGAAACATAATTACTTTGGAAAAAAATGTATTTAATTTTTTTCCACAGAGTTTAGAAGTGGAACTTCTGTGTTTGGTCTTATAGGAAAGCCGGGGCCAAGCTGAGTTCAGTCTACTGTTGTGCTAATTGTATTCTACTCTTATCAAATGAGTGTTAATCATAATAACGCAACCAAAACTAAATTATTACTTGTCAGAAAAACTAAAATAAAATAAAAAAACTGAATGACAATTAAAACTAGGATGAAGTCCTCAAATCCGAAGCCTGTATCAGGCCTTGGGGTGGGGGTTTTATGCCAAGGGGAACTTAGCCAGTAGGTCATAGCCAATAGACAAAACCTAAACGACTGTTTTGACTCACAATGGAAGCTTCTAGAAGCAGAGCAAAAACTAATTTAAGCTCATTTTCAAATAGCTCGTTTCAAATTGGTCATTGTGTTGCAGCCAGTACTCTAGAAACTGGATGCTCTCCATGTCTTTACTTGTCATCTTCATTGGAGTAAATGGTTGGCTTGTTGAGTGGAATGCCGTGCTCTTGTTATTAGTCCTGCTATTGTTTTTCTCCACTGGGGAAAGAAACATACAACATCTTGTACCCAGCACTGCAGTTAGCATGATGCATACCCATCATGGTGCTGCATAAACCTTGTGTAACCTGCTGTGATCCCTGAAATATCGGATATCTTGGGGCCAATAACTTGATGATCTGGGTGTGGCTTGGTGGGAATGGGATTTTCAAGTGTTTGAAGGGCTCATAAAGAAGATTGTTTTACTAAATGAAATTCTGCACTTAATGCATTAATAACTGAAGACTAGTTATACATGCATCTTCTATCATCTTTCCACTTTGGAACACTGGAGATCACTATTCGGGCAGTAAAGGTATTTTGGGAACTCTCAACATTATGTCTGGTTTTCCTTATGAAGCCTGGTTACACTGGCTGCTCTTTTCGCCTTAAAGAGGAATTCCATGTTGGAATTTCTGTATGTGGATGCACCAATCCAACTGTTTCAGTTCCGATAAGATACTGATACATAAACTTTGCCTGTCTGTCGATACCCGATACCGATCCAATATCATTGTTGAATTATTAAACCATAAACTTCACCATGTGGAACAGACTTCAGGCATCAGGAATAATAGCTGCACCCAGAAGGAATCAACCGACAGGAATGAAACTTGGTGGGTAGGTTTGACATTGTTGGACATGCAAATGATTCAAATTTCACGCTCAGTCACACATGTGATATAAGCAAGGACGGGCCTTATCGCTGTACCTGACTGACCCAAGCGAGCCATGATGCTCTCCATGAGTCATCCTGTCAGCACCATTGGCAGATGGCTGCATGACGCAGGACTACATGCACGCAGACCGTTACAACGACTGCCCTTAACACCACGTTACCGAACAGTCAACAAAGACTGCAATGGTGTCGTGCCAGACTGTGATGGAGTGACTCAATGGCGGCGGGTCATCTTCAGTGACGAGTCCCGCTTTTGTCTTGGTGGAGACGACCAACGAATCCATGTGTGGAGGCACCGTGGTCAGCGCGAAGATGAAAAGTTTGTTGTCACGCGTAACACATCCAGAAGGCCTGGTGTCACTCCACCTCCACCCCTACCGCACCATCTGCAGGAACTGTGTGAGAATATTGAAGCTGCATGGGATGGATTATCACAGGACACCATTAGGAACCTCTACAACTCCATGCCGAGACGTCTGGCATGTTGGACTAGCAAACATGGCGGCCCGACACCAAACTGAGAGACACTACATCTGTATGTGTAGCTCAATAAATATTGATCATATCAGTCTAAATTTATCATCATTTGTTGTTCCTGGTAACCTTTATCTTCCTTCCCAACAGCACTGCAATCCCACACCTCCTTCTGGGTGCAGCTATTCTTTTGATGATGAGTTGGCAGAACAGCACTCTGGTTACAAGTTTCTAGGATGTAGTTTGGTAAAATGAGTGAGAACAGGTAACAAGTCTAAATCAGACTCATGGCATGTTCTTAAACCTCTGAACTGTTCTCACCTTTGTGCTATTGAGTGTCTGTAGATTCTGGTTTTACCTAAGAACAAATCCCAAATCAGAAACCTGCGTAAGTGGGTTTTGGGAAATTTGGTGGTTGCTGATAGAGGCCCATAGTTCTGTATACAAGTTATTGGTGTAGAACAGCCATGGACCAACAACGTCCAAGTAAAAGCAATCTAACATCAGTGAAACTAAGTGGGATCAGAAGAACGTCGGCCACTTCGAGGAACTGCTCCACACTGTTTTGCTCTTTTTCGGATCCTCTTGCTCTGAAATGAAACGCAAAATCTCAAAACTGAGAGATGTAAGCAGTCCAGCAGCTGCGAACAACAGAACACTAAATCACTGAATGTGAGTCACTAAAATGGAAGCAGATCTTTTTCCTCACGAATGTATTTGAGTAGAAGTAAAGGAAGAAGAAAGCGCGCTCCGGGAAGGTATTCTACTGTAGTATATTTATATAGTAACATACAGCATGTAAATGAAAGCATGCGCTCTACAATGTATCACTTAAAATAAAACTCCATAATTTTAATAAGTAAAATGAACAGGAAAAGATCTAGTTATAAACAACATCTATAGATCAACAGATCAATTAGAACACATAAAATAACCAAAACCAGGCAAAAATGTATATAACATCACATCTACAGGAATGAACAATACATCTATAACTCTCTAGCACACTGTTAAAACTGTTAGAAGCGGACTAAAAGGTGCGAGTTGCTGCATTTTAGTACTCAAACGAAAGTTATTCCACACCAATGGGGCACTGCATGAAAATGCTTTCATATCAGATTCTGCAGAACAGAACATTTACAACCAACCAGTCATTATTATGGTGGCACTTTACACAAGTGTTGACTAACTAACATGAAGTAATACATTTAACAATGATTATCTAATGTTACGTAAAGATGTACAAATGGTTACATATTTTAAAATGTAAACATACAGTTGTTACATATTTACTTTAACATGCAAACATGTGTTTGTGTTTATTTAACATGTAAACATGTAGTCGTTACATATTCACTTAACTTGTAAACATGCAGCTGTTACATATTTACTTAACATGTAAATACATTTATTACATATTTACTTAACATGTAATCATACAGTTGTTACATATTTACTTAACATGTAAACACATTTATTACATATTTACTTAACATGTAAACACATTACATATTTACTTAACATGTAAACATGCAGCTGTTACATATTTACTTAACATGTAATCATACAGTTGTTACATATTTACTTAACATGTAAACAGCTGTATTGCATATTTACTTAACATGTAAACATGCAGCTGTTACATATTTACTTAACATGTAAACATACAGTTATTACATATTTACTTAACATGTAGTTGTTACATATTTACTTTGCATGTAAACATGTGTATGTTATGTGTTTACTTAACATGTAAATATGTAGATATTACGTGTTTATTAACATCTAAACATGGAATTGCTATATGTTTACTTAACATTAGTTCAGCATTGTTCCCATTGTTAATGTATTATTTCATGTTAATCAGGAAAACACTTAATGTAAAGTGTTACCATTATTTCTAAAGCAGTTTTTCATGTGTTCTATAGAGTGAAAAATGAAATACAGGGTGAAATTTTTACGTACAAAGTACAGTACAGCTCACAGTGTTGGCTTGTAATAACTCATATACAGATATATACAGCATATACAGAGTTTACTATGGAAGAAGCTGCATTCATACAGATCACATAGTAAGCGAAAGTCAGAAGGACAGTCTCTGTGTTACATTCAGTCAACTTATTTAAAGTTCATTAAAACCTGAAGAATGAGAATGATCCACCACCCACATAATACCTGCTCTGTGGTGGTCCTGTGGGGGTCCTGACCATTGAAGAACAGGGTGATAAAGTATACAGAGAAACAGATGGACTACAGTCTGGAACTGTAGAACTACAGAGTGCTCCTATATGGTCAGTGTAGAGTGTAGATACAGGGAGGTGGTTTTAATGAAGGGTTCAGTGAGTGTTATAGTTACTTCTTTCTGCAGTGCCTCCTAGTGGACAGTCCATCAGCTGAATGGAAGTCCACTCTGACAGTGTTAGTTAAGGTAGCCATATATAAGATCCCCTCCACTAACTCACTGGTGACTCTGCTGAGCTGCTAGCAAGCAATGAGTAATTCACAGTCTGGTAAATTTCCAGCAAAATATATTGCGTCTGCATTACTGGAGGAGATGCACCTCTGTGAAGTGGGGTTAAGGATATTTCCACTGTTTTACTAAAGACTTCAGCGGTCAAAACTCCCCATCAGTACATCAGTATTTACTGCTCATAGGCTCACCAGGTCTATGAAGCTGTGGAGATGTTCCCCACACAAACACGTAACTGTAAGAGGAACCTGACTGGAGAGGAAACGTAGGTGGATTGTTCTGTTGTGGTATTTTATGAGCTAGTCGGTTTATCAATATCTCAGGGTCCTAACATTCGACCCCTCTCTATCATATTATTGTGAATGAAAGGAGAGAAAAATAATAAAAGAAAATAATTCATATATAAAATTGACATACAGTATAAATACATCTATACATATGTATACACGGACACACAAACACACGTATATTTATATATACATGTACATATAAAAGAGGAGAGTGCAAACTATGCTTTCTTGTTTTTTTTATTTACTTACTTAATTAATTCGTTTAATTAGTTTAATTGTTCTGGAAACATTGTATTATCTCAGTTATTTATATATTTATATCTGTTTATTATTTTCCTTCAGAAAACACAAACCAGTGTCAATGAGTGAAGAAGACGGGTTATTAGAGTTATTATTAATATCAGTTGGAAAATGTAAATAATGCAACACCCTTTCAAAGTATTGTCCTTGTCTGCATCAGCAGTGGTTCAACAAATCTAAGACCTCACTACAAATATACGCATGTATGCACATCACATAAAAAACATAACAAAACAAACAAACAAACAAACAAACAAACAAACAAAAAAATAAAACCAGAATCTACACTTTTAACTCCAGTAAAAGTCTCATGAGTGGGCATTTATTCTGACCTAAACAAGAGTTAATAATATCTTACAGTATTATTCTACCTATACGATGCTAAAAAACAAACAAGCAAAAGAAAAACCTACACATATATCCCTGTCTGAGGTAAAATTGGAAATGAACAATAACATTGGTAGCACTTTACAGATCAGTAATAAGTGGGTAATAATAGAGTAATATTATGGTAATAAGTTGGACTTACCTAAACCATTACGTTTGAAATTGTAGGTCAGTAATACAAAAGGTGAAATAATGCTAAAAGGTTGCACTAACATAACAACAACATGCATATTGTCTAGTTGTTTATAAATAAGAAGTTAAAATAAAGAAAGATATATTGTACACTACCAGTCAAAAGCTCCTCGTAGCAGGTTCTCCCTATGTTTATCTTAATGCTTTACTGTAGAATAAAAGTGAAGACAAAACCATAAAATAACACTCATGGAATTATACAGTCCACCTTAAAACCCTCCAGAATTTAACTTTACAGGAGGATAAAAGTTTTTACACCACTAAATATATATTAGAGGTGGAGATATGGAGAAATATCATACTGTGGTACATCAAGAGTATATGTGGTGTATCAGGATATGGACTGTTTCAGACTCTCATCAGTTGGAGCTGTTAAGTGTAAGACTGTAGAGTCTTTAAGATCACCAACTACATCCGTTGAGTTGCGTGTGTCTAAACTTTTGACTTTTGAGTGTATTTTTAGGTAACTACATGTACTATGTACTACATGTAAATGTAGTAGAACAAAACTGAAAAACTGATTACTTGATGTGAGATGCTGTAACTGAGAAACAAGATGGAAAATAGTGCATTTTATGTTTTACAGCTCTAATACTATTTAATTACACTGTAATTACAGCCTATTACAATGTTCATTACACTGCGACCATTTAAACACATAACAGTGAAGAAAGAATGCAGAAGCCAGTGAAATAGTATTTTACAGCTCTAATACCACATACTATCACCAGAACTATGTTACTGGTTCGGGATAAAAAAATTAATAAAATTCTAAAATTAATATTAAACCTATATTGATTTTAAAGAATTCGGGCGATATATTTATTAGCTGATTATAAGAGCTGGATGCTACATAATAAAACATAAAACAAATGGTGTGCTAGCATGATTGAATAACTGTTTATTATTGATCACATTTTAGTATCAACTAAACAATGTACTATTTTATTTACAAATAATTTATTTGAGTTTATTAGCATTAGTTATATTTCATCATTTTAACATTTTATTAATCTGTTCCCTTCAAAATTACTGATTCAGATACAAGAACATTAGCGTTAGTCATTTTTAGGTTAGTACAGCTTGTTACCCTAATATTTCCATATTATTTTCCACTTATTACTGGTCTATAAAGTAGTCCTAATATATCTATAAACTAGGCTACCTATAATGTAAATACCAGTAGTCTACTGCTGATAGGTTTAGACTATATTAGCCCTAAAAATCCACATTATGTATTTTATGTTTGATTTTAGGCCATTTAGATTCTACACAGAGACTGCAGATCTTGAGGTATATACAAATTATTTTGAATTAATATAATTTAATAAATTAATCTCAGAGTACTTCAGATTACCCATCACTCTTAAAACAGATAGTTCTTTAAGTGTTCTTAAGTCTATTTAGAAACCATGAGATCTTGTCTTGCTTAAAGGGTTCTTTGCATGGTGAAATGGTTCTTCTTCAGATTGATGGAGAATGTTGTGTATGTGGCTCTATCTAGGAATTATTGACCTAAATGGTTCTAGGCCTATATAGTGCCAAAAGGGAGCTAAATGCTTGTAACAATAGCAGAACCATACAACACATTCTCCACAGTCTTAAAAAAGATGGCCCTTCAGGGGTTCTTTAGGAAAGACAATGGTTCTATATAGAACACTCCATTTGCATGCTTAAGTGGTTCTTTGCATAATGCTATGCAATGGTTTCTCAGATGAGTGATCTGTTTAACCCACAATCACTAACTTGGAAACAACAGCAACAACAAGAAAATTGGCATTAGTCATTTTAGGTTATTACAACTTGTTAACTTGCTATTATTATATTATTACCACTTTATTACAATCTATAAAGTAGTACTAACATATTTATAACCTAGGCTACCCATAATATAAACAAATAACATGTAAATAAAGCCTGAACATTCTGCAGATACTGAAAACAGTTTGATTCAGACTTATATTTGAGAATTTGGCCGTAAAGAGCTGATACAGAAGAACCGATTTGTTTACCGCCACGCGTGTATCCTGGCGGTTTCTACTGGGTTTGTTGAGTTAACCGCAACTTTCCGTGAGACAGACTGAGAGAGAAAGAGAGAGAGAGGGAGAGGGAGGGAGACCTCTGTCCATCTCCCCCCACCTCTTTCCTCTCTTTTTTTTCCTCCCTCAGTTGTTCTCAGGCTCCGCGCGAGACGCTCAAATGCGGCAGAACCTGCTGCTGCCCGGTGCTCCTCGTTCGCACAGATGCATTTGCGGCTCTTTGCTCTTCTTTCCCTCGTCTGTCACACGCTTATGTTGACGTTTGCGGCAAGGAAGCAAAGCGGTAAGACCTGAGAGTGTCTAACGTATTATCTTGCATGACTTTATTAGCAATATAACCATTTATGCAAAATCAGCTACAGAACTTAATACGTTCTCTTGGAATTAGACGGTCGACGCTCTGTTAAGTGCGCCACTCATGACCTTCTCTGTTGGGCTTCTTGAGGGCCAACATCATTAGGAGTCTATCCTGTTTGGTGCAGTTTTAGAGAGCGGTTGCAGGTCTCTGTAGGCCGACCAGCTTCTAAAGTGCCTTTTGCTCTCTGCTTGGCTGCTGAAAGCTTTAATTGAGATGCATGAAACAGCTGAAAGCACTTATTGGCGCTGCGTGGAGAAGTGAAAGTTCACAGCTGACAGCTATAGACCACTCACCTCCCTCTGCAAACAGCGGCTTTACTGCTAATTGCCGCTTTTAGACTGTATTAACACTAAAAACCCACATTCTAAATATTATTTTTGGCCATTTAGTCTGTATATGGAGCCCACTGATCTCGAGGTATATACTAATCATTTTAAATTCATATATTCTTAATGCAAAATTAATCTCAGACTACTTCAGATTACAGAACCTAGACTAAAAACCCTTCATTCTTAAAAGTATATAGTTATTCAAGGGTTCTAAAGGGAAGGGAATGCTAGAGCTAGAGCTCTATATGGAATAATTTCATGCTTAAATTGTTCTTTGCATGGTGAAACAGTTCTTCCTCAGATTGATAGAGAAAGTGTGGTATATGGTGGTATCTAGAACATTTTCAATATAAATGGTTCTAGGCCTATATAGCACCAAAAGGGATTTGTTATAATCTTGACATTCTAACAGTACAACATATTCTGCACAGTTATAAAAACCAACGGCCCTTAAAGGGTTCTATAGCAAAGACAATCGTTGTACACAGAACACTCCATTTGCATGCTTAAATTGTTCTTTGCATGGTGAAATGATTCTTCCTCAGACTCATAGAGAATGTGTTGTATATGGCTCTATCTAGAACAATTTTAACGTAAATGGTAAAGACAAAGCTTCAGTATAGAACACTCCACTGACATGCTGAAATGGTTCTTTGCATGGTGAAACAATTCTTCTTCAGATTGATGGAGAATGTGTTGTGTATGCTTGATCTAGAACCATTTTGATATAAATGGGTCTAGGCCTATATCGCACCAAAAGGGGTTTGTTACAAGCTTGACATTCTAACAACAGCAGAACCATATTACAACCCATATACAACACATTCTCCCCAGTCTTAAAAACTGGTGGCCCTTCAAGGGTTCTTTAGGAAAGACAATCGTTCTACATGGAACACTCCATTTGCATGCTTAAATGTTTTTTTCCATGGTGAAATGATTCTTCCTCAGATTGTTTGAGATTGTTGATGTAAATGGTAAAAAAATGGTTCAGTACAGAGCACTCCATTTGCATGCTATAGTTCTACATAGAACAATTTCACAATTCTTCTTCAGATTGATGGAAGAATATGTTGTGTATGCTTTATCTAGAACCATTTTGATATACAAGTTTGCCCCATGCAACAACAACAGAACCGTTTTACAACCCATATACAACACATTCTCCACAGTCTTAAAAATGATGGCCCCTCAAGGTTTTTTTTTTCAGACTGATGGAGAAAGTGTGGTATATGGCTCTATCTAGACCCTTTTAATGTAAATGGCTCTAGGCCTATATAGCACCAAAAGGAGTCCATTACAAGCTTAACATTGCAACAATAGCAGAACCGTTAAACAACCAATAAAGGCACATTCCTCACAGTCTTAAAAACAAAGGATCTTTAGCAAAGATGCCGGTTCCACACAGAACACTCCATTTGCATGCTGAAATGGTTCTTTACATGGTGAACTGGTTCCTTAGATTGATGGAGAATGAGTCATACACAACACATTCTCCATCAGTCTGAAGAACCATTTCCTTAGGCCATGTGCCTTTTAAGCGTGGAGTATGTAAACAGAACCATCCCCTGTACTAAAGAACCCTTTTTTCTGGCACTGATTTGCAGTATGCTGTTGTTGTTCTATGTTTGTGTTTAAATGCCATTTGTTCTGCTATTTGTTCTGCACAGGGTTGGTTAGTAGCACACAGATTTATTTATTTGGCTTAATTTGCCTCAGTTCTGGTCTTCGCAGCTTGTTGTTGCTCATGTTTTCAGCTTTATACACTCATCATCAAAGGAATAGCTGCACCCAGAAGGAGGTGTGGGGTTGCAGTGCTGTTGGGAAGGAAGATAAAAGTTACCAGGAACAATAAATGATGATACATTTAGACTGATATGAACAATATTTATTGAGCTACACATACAGAAGTAGTGTCTCTCAGTATGGTGGCGGGCCGCCTGGTTTGCCAACGCAACATGCCACTAGATGGTGCTGTTTATCAGTTTTAGCTGAGGACTCTCTTAGACCTGCTAAAGATGTGCTGTTACTAAGGTTTAAAGCATCTTCAGCTCAGATATGTTAATATTCCATATCTAGGCCCACATATCTTTCCTTATGATGCAACGCAGGAGCACTCTGTAGTTCTACCGTTCCAGACTGTAGTCCATCTGTTTCTCTGTATACTTTATTACCCTGTTCTTCAACGGTCAGGACCCCCACAGGACCACCACAGAGCAGGTATGATGTGGGTGGTGGATCATTCTCAGCACTGCAGTGACACTGACGTGGTGGTGGTGTGTTAGTGTGTGTTGTGCTGGTGTGAGTGGATCAGACACAGCAGTGCTGCTGGAGTGTTTAAACACTGTGTCCACTCACTGTCCACTCTATTAGACACTCCTACCTGGCTGGTCCACCTTGTAGATGTACAGTCAGAGACGATAGCTCATCTGCTGCTGCACAGTGCAGTGTCGGCTGGATAGTTTCGGTTGGTGGACGATTCTCTACGGTGGCCGAGATATGCAAAACAAATGAACATTTCAGAAAACAAAATTACCAAAATAAAGACAAATTTACAAACAAAAAAACCCCATTAAATTCAAGAAAACAAAATTACAAAAGCAAAAACAAATTTACAAGCAAAAAAACCATTAAATTGAAGAAAACAATATAACAAAGCTTTTAATTTTGTTTTCTGAAATGTTAATTTGTTTTGCACCGTACCTCTCAGTCCAGCAGTGACACTAAGGTGTCCAGCAGCACTGCTGTGTCTGATCCACTCACACCAGCACAACACTTGCTAACACACCACCACCACGTCAGTGTCACTGCAGTGCTGAGAATGATCCACCACCCACATACTACCTGCTCTGTGGTGGTCCTGTGGGGGTCCTGACCATTGAAGAACAGGGTAATAGAGTATACAGAAAAACAGATGGACTACAGTCTGTAACTGCAGAACTACAGAGTGCTCCTATATGGTCAGTGATTAAATGGACAATGAGTGTAGATATAAGGAGGTGGACCTGATAAAGTGGCTGGTTGGCGTATATATCAGTTAGAAATAAGATAATTCTTATCTTATGTCTGTGACACTGGAAGGACTAAGCTGACGTTCACAAATCTAAAAGCTATATCAGATTTATTGACCAAGATCAGTGATGGAATTCAACACACCAGCGCTAACAAATTCACAGTAGTGAGGGAGAACATAACTGACGGGGGAGAGATAAGGCCAAAACCAAAAGAACAATCTAAACCAGGAATCAGCCCAAAAGGGAAAGGCAAAAACAGAAACCAAAAACCAAAGGAAACCAGAATCACAGGACTAAATGTTCAGTACTGACAGTGGTTGTATTCAAAATGGAACACTAGCAAACTGCCTACTACAGTAGTATATACTGCATACTGTATACGCCCCCTGTGTGTAGTATACAGTAGAGTACCAAGTTCTGACCTACAGTGTAGTATACTAATACAGTCACATGACCAGTTACCTCACATTTACCTCAGAGCTGTTATTACTGTATCCACTGTTTAGAGCTAGCTGCTGCTAACGCTGCTCAGTTGACCTGAAATACGTTTAGCCTAGCTGTTAGCTACCCTCGGCTATTTCACTCTAAAACTGACCCTCTAAAGCGAGTTCATCTTTTATTAATCTTCAGACCTGTATATTTTAACTTTCTGAGGCTCATTCTGATGAACACATACCCCACTACAATCACTACACCCACATTTATACTCGGGGCTGGCTGCGTTTTGCTCCCCAGTGTTACCCGCCACCATTTTCTCTGGCTGAAGCAGGCTGAGAGGAAGCAGCTACAGCATGAAGATAGCTCCACCTGTATACTAGAAACTCTGACTGGAGTAGAACACCATCCGGGTATCTCGACTGCACTACAGATCTTCACTTTGGAGGCATACTGCATAGTACATACAAATTTAGGCAGATTTAGTACATGAGTAGTATGTAGTACTACAGCCAATACCTTGCAAAGACTGAAGACTAACAAAGGAGTACACCTACACACATGTGTAAGGATCAACAGGTGAATACAGTCAGTACTCTGGGACAGAGGATCGGAAAGGCAGTTCATGATTGGTGGATTATGAGCATGTGGTAGTGACATTATAACCTGGTGCATAGTGGAAAATGTAGTCCGTGGAGTTGACATAGGTAGGAGGAGTGCCTGGAAGCGTGGCAATATCAATTAGACTTTTCTAATATTTCTCACTTTAAGATTGTTGTAGGCATAATATAAGATCATTTCATTTATTCCCAATCAATCAATCAACCAATCAATCAATCAATCAGTCACCATTTATCTGTATAGCGCTTTTTACAGCTAATGTTGTCTCAAAGCAGCTTTACAGAAAAACAGTTTATGGAAGGAAAAGAAAACCAAAGAGGTCCATGTATACATTTAAGGAAGGGGATCCAGGTCCAAGTCCCCATGAACAAGCCAGAGGCAACAATGGCAAGGAAAAACCCCCTTAGAGTAAGGAAGAAACCTTGAGAGGAACCCAGGATCAAACAAGGAACCCATCCTCCTCAGGTCGATCCCGGATGAAGAGAGAAAGACAGAGCTATTGAGACTGTACAACAAGATACAGTAAAGGAGCTTGGAACATCTTTCAGAAACAAGGAAGGCATCATTCCCAGGCAGTTTTTACTTGTTTTAGGTCATTTTTGTAAGTCAGATTTCATCACTATATTGGCAGATAGTAGTTTAAGGAAAGTGCTGAAAAAGCAAGTCATATTATCTGCTAATATAGTGAGAAAATTTGACTTACTACAATGACATACAACAAGTACAAAGCTGCCTGGGAATGAGGTTACATAATCTTCAAATGAGCTAACAACAACCTTAAAATGAGAATTGTAAGATAAATCAATACTTCTATTTACCAAGATAACATTTTATTGCTGTGTATGTTGCTGTTGTTCATCTACAGCTATATTTCCATGGACTTTCTGCACAGACATCAAGCAAAAAACTGAAAAATGCATGAAATATTCCCATCAAATTAAATTTACACCCATCAGCCATTACATTAAAACCACCTCCGTGTATCTACACTCATTTTCTATTTTATCAGCTCCACTGATCATATAGAACACTCTGTAGTTGTACAGTTACAGACTGTAGTCCGTCTGTTTCTCTGTATACTGTATTACCCTGTTCTTCAATGGTCAGGACCCCCACAGGACCACCACAGAGCAGGTAGTATGTGGGTGGTGGATCATTCTCAACACTGCAGTAACACTGACGTGGTGGTGGTGTGTTAGTGTGTGTTGTGCTGGTGTGAGTAGATCAGACACAGCAGTGCTGCTGGAGTGTTTAAACACTGTGTCCACTCACTGTCCACTCTATTAGACACTCCTACCTTGCTGGTCCACCTTGTAGATGTACAGTCAGAGATGATAGCTCATCTGCTGTTAATCCCATGTGTTTATATTATATGGGAATTTGCTTCTTTTCACTGATTCTTAATACACTTCTTTGTTACTCCACAAGAACAACGAAGTGCAAGAACAAGACCAGTCTTCTCTTTCTTGCTTCTCTTTCACGCTTGTGTTTCTGCCCCTCTCTTACCTGAGCTGTGAGTGGAACAGCACGTTTCTGTCTGGAGTTGCATTTATAAGAACCAGGTTTTGTTTTTTAAGGAAGTATGGTGCTAAGGCAATAGATGAAGTACAGATGATGTGGGGGCTAATGCTGTCTGTTCTTACTTAAGCGCCGTCATGGGGGATAAAGGGGGTCAAATAGACGTTTATGTAAGTGTGTATACTGTTTGTGGAGTGGCACTAAAATATGGACCTGTAGCTGTCATTCAGTTGTATCGGTTGCTCTTTGGGACGGATTACTTTAGAGGTCCGGAAAGATTCAGGGGTTAAATTATATCTGTAGCTGTCAGAACCTCATCTCGAAGTCCAACTCAAGTCAAAGTGAACTTTACTGTCATTCAGACTATTCAACAAGTAGTGCACAGCTAAATGAGATTGTGGTTCTCCAGACTTTGGTGTGTAGTAGACAGCATAGACAGACATACACTATGTTGCCAAAAGTATTCACTCACCCAACCAAATCATTGAATTCAGGTGTTCCAGTCACTTCCATGGCCACAGGTGTAAAAAGACAAGCACCTAGACATGCAGACTACTTCTACAAGGATTAGTGAATGAATGGGTCGGTAAGCTCAGTAAATTCCAGCGTGGTACCGTGATAGGATGCCACCTGTGCAACAAGTCCAGTTGTGAAATTTCCTCCTTACTAAATATTCCACATTCAACTGTCAGTGGGATTATAGCAGTGGAAGTGATTGGGAATGACAGCAACTCAGCCATGAAGTGGTAGGCCACGTAAAATGACAGAGCGGGGTCAGCGGATGCTGAGGCACATAGTGTGCAGAGGTCGCCAACTTTCTGCAGAGTCAATCACTACAGACCTCCAAACTTCATGTGGCCTTCAGATTAGCTCAAGAACAGTGTGTAGAGAGCTTCATGGAATGGGTTTCCATGGCCGAGCAGCTGCATCCAAGCCTCACATCACCAAGCGCAATGCAAAACGTCGAATGCAGTGGTGTAAAGCGCCGCCACTGGACTCAGAGCAGTGGAGACGTGTTCTCTGGAGAGACGAATCACGCTTCTCCATCTGGCCATCCGATGGATGAGTCTGGGTTTGGCGGTTGCCAGGAGAACGGTACTTGTATGGCTGCATTGTGCCGAGTGTAAAGTTTGGTGGAGGGGGGATTATGGTGTGGGGCTGTTTTTCAGGAGTTGGGCTCGGCCCCTTAGTTCCAGTGAAAGGAACTCTTAATGCTTCAGTAGACCAAGAGATTCTGGACAACTTCATGCTCCCAACTTTGTGGGAACAGTTTGGGTACGGGTTTGGTGTGGAAGAACTGGCCTGAGCAGAGTCCTGACCTCAACCTGAGAGAACACCTTTGGGATGAATTAGAGTGGAGACTGTGAGCCAGGCCTTCTCGTTCAACATCACTGTCTGACCTCACAAATGCACTTGTGGAGGAATGGCCAGAAATTCCCATAAACACATTCCTAAACCTTGTGGAAAGGCTTCCAGTGGAGTTGAAGCTGTTATAGCCGCGAAGGGTGAGCCGACTTCATATTAAACCCTTTGGATTAAAATGGGAAGTCACTCAAGTTCATATGCATGTGAAGGCAGACTAGTGAATATTTTTGGCAATATCTGTCTATATATATATATATATATATATACTTTTAAAGTGCCTCAGTTATATGGCCCATAGCAGTGATTTAATATATTAATAATGACAAACTCTCATAGCGCATCCCTCCACTAAAACAACATGACCATAAAATAATGTCTCAGACATCAGGCAGCGAATTCATAACCACTTCATGCAATGTCTTTCTATACGGGAGCTGTTAGATGTGAATGTCTGGTTCTTATTACCACCACTGTGAACTATCCTGACTCAGTTCTGGCAAGTTTCTGTAGATCAGTGTGTTTCACACCAAACCTACTCTGATTGAATCAGTTCACATCGTAACCATTCAGTGGAATTCCCTGTTAATCGTGAGTCAGAGTGGCCATGCTGACCTCAGGTCTGTTCCAGTCATTAAGGTCCTGGTAAATAAGAGAAACCTCACATTCATTCCGAGAAGCTTAATGAATACGAGCCCTGGATGGATGAAGCTCTGACATACCGTGAGAGATCACCATTCTGAGTGAGATATTGAAAACAGTTTGATCTCGGTTGTTCATATTTTCAGATGGTTATAATTTCATTTGTCTCCCTGCAAGTTCATATGTGGCTGTAATTACTGGGGCTAAATCGGCGCCGAGCTTGCGGTGCATCTGCTCCGGACTATCTTGTCTCTCTTTATTTCCCTTATAAAGGACAGAATGGAGATCGGAAACATGCGCCTCTGTTCGCGCACTCCCTTGTGACCCTTTCCGATGGCAAACCCAGACAAGACGCCGCCCCCCCGTCTCTGGCTTCATCTGAATATAAACAGGCATGAATCCTCCAGAATAAGAGTATGTTTTCAGAGAAAGTGAAAATAGTTAAAGTCTCAGATTATATTTCATTCTGAGTTAAAGCAGGACGTGTAACACGACAGGCATGGAAATGTCCTGTTCTTGCTCTGATGATGATACTGTCTTATGCAATAGTGGAGGAAATTATATGCATTAATGGCTGACTGTAAACAGCAAGACTGTACAAATGCATCTATCATACAGATCTGAAGGTGGCGATTCAGCTGCAGTGAGTTTGGAATGTTAGTGTGTATATTACTGTTCAGATCATAGACTGCACTTGGAATGGTTCACACAGAGGCTGCACAGACTGGTCTACTAGTTTTCTTGTTATCTGACTTATCTCCTTCTTCTTTTTCTATTTCTTCTTCTTCCTCTTCTATTACTTCTTCTTCAATATCATTATCATCATCATCTTCTTCTTTTTCTTCTTCATCATCTTCATTCTCGTTTTCATCATCATCATCTTCTTCTTCTTCTTCATCATCTTTTTCTTTTTCTGTTTCTTCTTCTTCCTCTTCTATTAGAATATTCCACTAACTAGTCCTGCAGTCCCTGTTAAACAGTATTATCTCAGGTACTCGCTGAATTACAGCACTCTAAATGTCTCTGGTTCTCCAGACCTCTGCCACCTCTTGGTGATGGATAAAGCAATGAACGGATAAAGGAATAATGTTGGTGATGGATAAAGGGATAATCAGATGAAGGGGCAAACGGCGTGTATGGATAAAGGAATGAACGGATGAAGGAACAATGTTGGTGTATGGATAAAGGAATGAACGGATGAAGGAACAATGTTGGTGTATGGATAAATGAATGGACGGATGAAGGAATACTGTTGGTGTATGGATAAATGAATGAACTGATGAAGGAATACTGTTGGTGTATGGATGAATTAACTGATGAAGGAACAATGTTGGTGATGGATAAATGAATGAACGGATGCATGAATACTGTTGGTGATGGATAAATGAATGAACGGATGAATGAACAATGTTGGTGATGGATAAAGGAATGAACGGATGAAGGAACAATGTTGGTGTATGGATGAATTAACTGATGAAGGAACAATGTTGGTGTATGGATAAATGAATGAACGGATGCATGAACAATGTTGGTGATGGATAAATGAATGAACGGATGAATGAACAATGTTGATTATGGGTAAAGGAATGAACGGATGAAGGAACAATGTTGGTGATGGATAAAGGAATGAACGGATGAAGGAACGATATTGGTAATGGATAAAGAAATGAAAGGATGAAGGAACAATGTTAGTGATGGATAAAGGAATGAACGGATGAAGGAACAATGTTGGTGATGGATAAAGGAGTGAGGCTACAGACAGGTGGTTTAGTTTGCTAGCTTTTGGTTATGCTGGTTAGCTTTAGCTTCTCTGACTCTCTGAAAATGTTTTTGGGTGGGCGGGGCCAGAGATATCAGCCTTGTGATAGGTCAGGGCAATGCTTACTCCAGATTTCCCCCACAGAAACTTATTACATGGTTATGAAAACACTGCCTGATATCTGATACATGGTAGTTTTGTGATAGAGTTTCATCTTAAATAATAAGTTAATCCTTTCATTTTAATCCAATCACGGCGGAGTGATACATGCAGGGCATTATGAGGCATAATAGTCCCCAAAGAAAACATACTTTTTTGGATTTTACCATCATAAACACTGCATATCAAAACATGTAGGTTCACTGGTGGTTCTGATAGTAAATACAGTGTCTATATGTGTGTTGTAGAGATGGTGAACCCTGGTTTCCTTCACCACCACTGTAAAGACCATCTGAACCATTTCACACCAAATCCACTTGCAACGGACTGAATTATTTTGAAGTTTTGCAAAGGTGGAATTTTAGCTCAGAAATCCGATTTCTCAGCGCACGTATACGAGTTACTCTGGTTTCTTTCGGATTTCTCAGTGCACGTATACGGGTTACTCTGTTTTCTTTTGGATTTCTCAGCGCACGTATACAAGTTACTCTGGTTTCTTTCGGATTTCTCAGTGCACCTATACGGGTTACTCTGTTTTCTTTTGGATTTCTCAGCGCACGTATACGGGTTACTCCGGTTTCTTTCGGATTTCTCAGTGCACGTAAACAGGTTACTCTGAATTCTCAGTCTTCACATGTGCAAAACTAGATGGTGTTACTGGAAATAAGCTTGAAGCGTTTAACACAGCTTAACACCTGGGAGCGGTGCTGAAACCAATAATATGCATGATGAAATCTTCTTGACGATGTTTGTTCATATTTTTAGGTAGACGTTAGAAGTTAGAGTTTTGAGGTCTATGTTACCTTTAAATCATGTCTTATTCTCTGAGTTTATTGGCCTTATATATATATATACATATATATATATATACACACTTATTTTCGAAAGCAGAAATCAGATTACTACGTGACTCATGTAAACCCTGAGTTTCCCCAATATCTGATTATTCCAGTGCATGTAAACACAATCAACGGATTACTGACAAAATCAGATTTCCTGCAGTAATCAGATTATTGAGTGCATGTAAACACACTCATTATTTCCTGGTCCTGGGGTTGAGGGTCCTGAGTGGTGTAACCATCTATGGTTTCACCTTGTTGTTAAACTGTGCTCTGGCTTTTGGGAGGGCTTCTTAGACGTGTCCAGATTTGGCCTCTTATACACTGTTAAGACTAAAGGATACTGACTGCACTCTTTGGGGTTCCTCGGCTTGTCACATTGGCAGAACGCTTAAGAAAGCCTTGAGGAACCCATTTGAAAAGTGCAGTTCTCGGAGGAACATAAGATTATGTACAAGGCTCCTTGGTCCTTAACCTCTTTGGGTGCTTCTAGGAGCCATGTTTAAACATTTGAGGCGGCTTTTATATCATCGCTGTCCAATGAAAAACATGTATCTCCATTTTTGTCCATTTTGACTTTTATGCATCATTTGAAAACAGCAGCTGCCGTTTACACTGTGTGAGAATTGCATGATAAATGGACCAACAGAAATGGCCCAAAAGTGCTTGGAAAGATGTCTGGTTCCATTGACTTCCATTAAAATTGAATGAGGTTTTAGGCCTCTCCGTTTTTCTTTGGACAGCGACGATATATATGTTGCGTGGCTCCTGCAGATATCGCTGCACGAAGATGATGGGGCTATAAATAACTGCGGGGTGTGAGTGACGGGATCCATATATTGAGAAGAGGTGGTACAGTGCAGTGAATGTCTCGTTCCATGTGTGGAAAATGGCTCCAAAGCAGATGTTAATGATTGGCTAAAAGGAGTGACTGCATTTGGGTGTGCCAAAGACCATAGTGTGAAGGAAGTAGCTGAATCTGCAGGGGTATTGAAGCGCACGGTCATACGGGTCTACCAGCAGTGGCTACAGTCCCAGTCTACAGCAAATTCTCCTCAGAAACGCCATACTGAGACACCATACATACTTCTATATGTGTAGCTCAATAAATATTGCCCATATCAGTCTAAATTTATCATCATTTATTGATCCTGGTAACCTTTATCTTCCTTCCCAATAGCACTGCAATCCCACACCTCCTTCTGGGTGCAGCTACTCTTTTGATGTTGAGTGTAGTTCTTGCTGTCACACTTATGTATGTAGTGTAATTCTGAATTGTACCCAAATAATGAAAATCACATTCTGGCGATATTTGAGATGCACTGTATAATAAAGAATCATACTGAAGTCGTTGTGAGATCACAGTAGAGAGTATTCAGTCGGAAACTGGACACCACTCTCCTCTTAGAGCTGAAAGGAGCAGGAGGCACTGTTTTGGCCACTGGCTGACAAGTTGAGAACCCTTATTATGTGCTGGTCTCTCCACAAAACATCTTCTAGATGTAGAGAATCTTTCTGATCTTCCCATAATTAGACTGTGTTAGATCCACGCCGCACACTCTTTAAATAAACCGTTCCCCACAAAACCTCATCCTGCCAGAAAGAAGATAAAAGCGCTCTTTCTGAGAGAACAAGCTTTTCTGTTATTGTGTCGTAGAACCAGAGAAGATCTCGTCCAGAGGGTTTCTCGTGTGACCTCATGCTTTGTGCCGTGACTCTGTGCTGGCTCTGACTCCCTCACGTTTCTGTTAAGCCACCAGAGAGAGCTGGCGTCAGGACTGCAGGAGCTGCCTGGAGTGCTCGAAGGAGAATGGCTGCCTGCGCTGCCCAGAGCGACTGTTCCTCTACCTCCACCGTGACGGTATGAGCCACCACGGCTCCTGCCTCCACTCCTGCCCCGCCGGACACTACGGCCTGCGAGGGAATGACGCAAACCGCTGCATAAGTAAGTCCTGACCTGGGAATGGCTGGGTGGTGCACATGCACATGTGTTGTGATAATAATACCAATGATAACAACAGAACAGACTTTATGTATAGGATATATGGCTTGTATATATTGATTACTGTTTGATCAGGGACCAAACTAAGTCAGGAGTATTCATGTTGATTATGATGTACAGTACCGGTCAAAAGTTCAGACACGCCCATCTAATTGGATTTTGTAGGTGATCTTAAAGACTCTACAGTCTTATGCTGACCTTACACCAAACGATTTTCAAGCGATTTTACTGTCGCAGACAAATTTCCAAAGTTTCAAAATTTCGGAACAAAATCATGAGAGTCTTGCTAGAGTTGCGTCGCGCTCGCGTCATCTCGATCGTTCAGTGTAAGGTGGTCAGGATTGCAGTTTTAAGTCAGTCTGTTTCTCGTCCTGGCGTTCCGATAAAATCAACCGTGTTTAATATTAAGTCGTAGGTCTCAGCTCACGCAAATAGTGACGTGAACATTGTCGACAACCAATAGGAGAGCTCTTTTCAGCTCCAAACGGGAAGCCGCGAGCCAAGTACAGGAATGTCTGGCGGAGATTTGACATGGAGGGGAATCTGGCGAGGGCTCGGAAACCGCGGTTCTCCTGGACTGTTCAAAAGGAGGAGAAGCTGGTGGAGCTGTGGAGTGAAGAAGAGTGCCTCTTTGATGTATCTTCCCATTTCTACCACGACAGAGTGGAAAAGGAAAAAAAGTGGACAGAATTGCTGAAGCCCTCGAAATCCCCGGGGCTAACGCGAGCCCAGGTCATGGGCCCGAGACGTCACAAACATAAACACATCCAAGAGTTCATTAATGCGCAGAAATGCACAGTAAACAGTCCAATTCTAAATCACACACGTTTTAAAGCTATTTTCACGTTATCCTATTTTGTAACGAAGGGTAGTTATGCTATGCTAAAGCTAACTAGCTAGCTAGCTAAAACACTGCCGAACGGGGCTACAGTGTTTACATTTAGCCTACATTGTGAACATGATGGGAAATAAGCTAAAAATCTAGTTGCAGTCTTGTAAATAGTGACTCTGCAAGATTCCCAGTCTTTGCAAAATCATAGCCTGTGACTAAAAGTCTGTGACTTGTTTGTAGATGTGAGAGGGTGTCAGACTTTAGTCTATTAAATGTATTTTCAAAGTCTTCTAGTGTATGTTTAGCATTACACTTAACAGCTCCAACTGATGAGAGTCTGAACCAGTACATACCCTGATATACCTCATATCCTCTTGATGTACCACAGTATGATATTTCTCCATATCTCCACCTCTAATATATATTTAGTGGTGTAAAAACTTTGATCTCTTTTTCTGCACAGTGTAAAAGCTCTAGTTCTCCTTTCAGTTTAGTGAATATTCATGATGGACAGACCAATAGAATTGCTCCAAACCTGCTTAGAAATAAACCTTGTTCTATCAGCTCCACTGCAGGTTAAGAAAGCTGGTTCATCCTCCTGTAAAGCTCCATTCTGGAGGGTTTTAAGGTGGACTGTATAATTCCATGAGTGCTATTTTTTAGTTTGTAAAGCATCAGGATAAACATAAAGAGAACCTTCTATGAGTAGCCGTGTCTAGACTTTTGACTGGGGCCTGTACATTAAAAAGATGAAAAACAACATCAGAATCAGAAGCTGATTTAAAGAGATGCGTTTTCGGGTGTTTATTAAATGTTAGCACTGAGCTGGACTTTCTAATAAAAGGTCAGTTGAGTTCTACAGCTTGTAGAAGGTCAGTATCTGCTAGTGGAACTTTAAAATCTATCCTCAAAATAGACAAACAGTTCCTAAATAGGATATCATATTTAATCTCTATTGGGTGGATTATAGATGTGATTATCAATCTTTTAAAATGCATGTCTGGTTTTGTTTACAGGCCAATAGTGCGATTGATATGATTCTCAGTCGCACATCTTAAAGTCAAGCTCACAGCCTAAAAGGACCTAAATATTATAGCTGTGAGGAATTCAGACTCTGTACAGAGCAGTTCACAGCAACTCACTCTGAAAGACTTTGTTGGGTTGTTGATAACTTTAATTATGCAGGAATTTGGAAATATCAGTGTTAAACATGATTGACTTTACAGCGAAGTAACTGAGTTTGAATCCTACGATAACCTTGAGTAAAAGAATTAGTAATTATTGGCGCATTCTTAACAATATTTTCACTGGCACTGATAAAAACGCAGATGCACATACATATCGTCTTATATAATAACAATATATGCATATACATATTCTCTTACTTTGCATCTTTTGAAAAATTTAATATTTAAATATTTGATACCATGGTGCTTAACTGTCAGTGGGGCGCCCAGAAAACGATGAGCTTTGTCATTAGTGGGCCTACAAGGGTCTGCTATCCTCTTACCATCAGGGGTAAATGTTTTCCCAGAACAGTGGTCCCTGTAATATGATCAATGTACTTGGCAAACACTGTTATGTTCTGTTTTTTCAGTGCCCATAACATTGTCACAATTTTGAAATTGAATTCCTCAGAAAGTTGTGACAACATCATCTGACGTTCTCACAACCTTCTAGAATCCTTCACAAGTTCCCTTGTTTCTGCACAGAACTCCATGGAATTTTGCCCTTAGGCGGTCATAATCCCACAATACCATACAACATTACTTCATAGTGAGGTCGTGACATACTTGTTGAGACACTGTAAACCACACCACCACCACCACCGTTCTGTGTTTGCTGGGTGTTGGCTACCCAATAATACTGATGGATTTGATATCACGGTGTTATATTGCGGAAAATACCTTGATATAAATCCGAGCTCATGTTGGCCACTCATAGTATTTGGTCTTTTAACGGAAAATTCCACTGATTAAAAAATAAATTAAAGGTCGGGATGTGAACCAAGTCATTAAACGTGGTTTGGTGTGAAATGCTCGGTTCTTAGGTTCTTAGAAACCTACCAAGTCAGAATTATGGTTAATGGAACCAGACATCCACCTCTAAAAGCTCCCTCACAGAAAGCTATTGCAAGAAGTCGTTGTGGATACACTGCTTGACATCGGAGACCCTGTTTTATTATAGTTCTGTGATGAATCTTAAATTGTATTTTAATCCATTCGTGGCAGAGAGTTAGACACCGGGGCGCTGTGAGGCAAAATAGCTCCCAAAAAAACGTAATTTCTCAGATGTATCACTATTTTACCACCATAAACATTACAGACATGAACACTCAGAGGATGTGTGTAGGTTCACTGGGGGTTAATAAAATGTCTATACGTGTGTTGTAGACGTGGTGACTCATGGTGCCCATCAACACCGCCACCACTATAAAGAACATCTGAACCATTTCACACCAAACTCACTCTCAGTCACTCTGTTTACATCTCAAAGACTGAATTATTCTGAAATATTGACAATTTGTTGGAATTTCCCTTTTAATACACAAAAATCCTAAAAAACAGAAACATTCATTACAGTTTCTCAAATATACATGCAGCTGTAGTCTTTCAAAGCTAACAGGCTAACAACACTGCCAGCCTGGTTTATAAGCTGAGGTATTTACCACAGGACTGAAAATACACTGCAGTATACAAGGCAAATATACTGTATATCGTGGGCCTTCCAAGCTCCAAACATCAGCGTTTAAGCTTGAGCTGTATAGTCTTTCACTCTGTGTGGGATAGTGAATGTACACCACAGTTAGCATGGCGCTAACAGGGCACCCAGAGAGACAGAACCCCACAGCTAGCTGAAATTAGTATTTTCCGAGTAGAAGCTTATAAAATTAACATTTCTACATTTAATTCTGCTCTATAATGACATAAGACACTGAAATAAAACATTATGAACACACTTGAATATCTTATGCTTTATTTTATGTTGGTACAGGTATGCGCTACATGAGCTAGCATTCTGTTATAGCTGATGTTAGCTAGCTATGCTAACATCCAGTAACTTTGCCACTTGTTAAGTACTGTATAAAGCTGTTGTGTTTAATCTGGTTTACAGATATTAATGCAGTTCAGCAGCTCTTTTAACATTTCAACAACAGGAAAAGTGGAAAACAAAACTGAATTGCAGTGAAAATGATGATAAGCTTAAAAAAGCTAGTTTTACAGAAAAGCTGATGGTATGTTTTCATTGTTAGTGGGACTTTTTTTAAAAATTAATATTACAGTTGACACATGATAGCGTGTTTGATACACTTTAGTCTGTTTGTTCTGTCCCATATAGCGAGCATATATCGGTCCACTGGTTTGATCAGGTCGATACCCCTACTAACTGTTTGCCATTGCTGGTCCACTCTCTGACCACCCACATTATTATAAATCTAACTAGTTTTGAATCTTCTTAAAGAGTTTTAAGGTTTACAGACTTTAATTTTAGAAAATAAACACAGACAAATATAAATTACTGAAAGGAAAAAATAAGGACTAGGCCTGATATAAAATGATTTAGTTGGAAATGTTGTTCGTGACACTGAAAAAGATTTCCGTAGCTGATTTACAGGATAATGAAAGTAAGAAATGATGGAAGAATAAGTAAATTGGACGCCTCCATGAAAAATGAGTGATGAAAAGTGGTATTTTGTCTAGCGGGGCGCCCAGAAAGCGCTGAGCAAAGCTGAACGGCTCACTATGAAGTAATGTTGTATGGTATTGTGGGATTATGACCGCCTAATGGCAAAATTCCATGGAGTTCTGTGCAGAAACAATGGAACTTATGAAGGATTCTAGAAGGTTGTGAGAACGTCAGATCATGTTGTCACAACATTCTGAGGAATTAAATATCAAAATTGTGACAATGTTATGGGCACCGAAACAACAGAACGTAACAGTGTTTGCTGGGTACATTGATCATATTACAGGGAAAACTGTTCTGGGAAAACATTTACCCCTGAGGGTAAGAGGATAGCAGACTCTTGTAGGCCCACTAACCACATATATATTATATTTAATTTTTCAAAAGATGCATTTAACTGCAGTTAAAAGAAATTGCTTTCTTGATGCATGTGCATATGTAGTTATTATATAAGAAGATATGTATGTGCATATATTGTTATTTTATATGAGAATATGTATGTGCATATATTGTTATTCTATAAGAGGATATGTATGTGCATATATTGTTATTCTGTAAGAGGATATGTTTGTCCATGTATTGTTATTATATAAGATAATATGTATATGCGTATATTATTTTATATGAGAATATGTTTGTGCATATATTGTTATTATATAAAAGAATTTGTATGTGCTTATATTGTTATTATATAAGAGAATATGCATGTGCAGATGTTATTATACAGTGGCATGTGTGTGCATATATTGTTATTCTATAAGAGAATGCTGTTGATATCAGTCATATAGTGTGCAGTCGTGTAAATATGCAGTACAGTATGTCATTACAGTAAATAAACTCTATATAGTATGCATGCTGTAAATATTAATTTCAGCACCTGTCAACTCTTCAGACAGTAAACTACTGTAAAATGTGTTTACAGTGCACTTACTCATTAACAGCGTCCTCCAGTATTTACCTAGGTGTTGTAATAACAGTGGCTTCCATCTCTTTCCATAACAGAGAAAAATGATAATTAACGTTTCTGATAGTGAGCTCATGTTCTGTTCATATATTCCTTTTATTTGTCCCCCAGAATGCAAAGCTCCAGAGTGTGAAAGGTGCTTCGACAAAGACTTTTGCACCAAGTGTAAAGGAGGATTTTTACTCTTCAAAGGCAAATGCCTCAGCAGCTGCCCCGAAGGCACGTTCCCTCACTCCACAGACTGCGTTGGTGAGCCATTTACTGCCGTCTTGGCCACTTTTTTTTACGAGATGTCATTAAACTCCCATTACCCTGCTGAAAGAGGCCTATCGTTCAGGTTTCGTTTGGAACGATTAGCTCAAGATGTTTTCCCGCGTGTTGAGGGGCGCGAAGGTGGGAGCGGCAGCAGGAGCGGGCTTCTGTGCTATTCCTCCTTCACAGATTGGGATTATTAATTAGATGGCAGAATAAAGCAAGGCTCCGTATGCACATGCAGGAGAGCTGCAGGCTAATAATAAGTTCCGGTGGGACACAAATGATGTTGCCTCAGACGGTGACTACTCTCAGCCGCCAAAATTTCACTCAGCAAAGAATGAATTTATGTTGCACTGTTTAATTTGGCCGCATATAGATTTATTTGTGGATGTCGCACTTTTTTTTTAGTACACTTAATTTTACCACTGAGACTGTAACATGGCAAAGTACATTAAGCCTGTAGAGTCTCACCTCCGTCATAGGCCACATTCTAACAAAGTAAACAAAGCATGTAGTTGAGTTAAAGTAGAGACCCCCCAAGGTAAAATCCTCCTCAAGTGCCAGTAGAAGTTCCTCCCTTTAGACCTCCACTGGAGTAACAGTACTAAAGTATTTACCTCCAAATGTACTTAAGTATGGAGAGTAACAGGAGCATGATTTATTATGGCTCTAATGTCCTGTTATCATTCCTGGAACAAGACTCTTAATCAGCTCAGTGTAGGTGAAGAGACTCTAGTGTCTCTCAGTCCACCAGTCTTTAATAGAAGCTCATTAATTAGTCTGACACTGACGTCTATTCAAATGATCATGAGCACAGAACACTGAAGGAGAACAGTTTCCATTAGCTAGAACCGAGCTCTCTCCAACAGGTCAAAAAACTACACAAGTGGGACTCGTCACTGAAGATGACCCGCTGCCATTCTGAGTCACTCCATGACAGTCTGGCACGACACCATTGCAGTCTTTGGCGAAGTTGACGCGGTGTTAAGGGCAGTCGGTCTGCGTACATGTAGTCCTGCATGGTGCAGCCGTCTGCCAATGGTGCTGCACTAACAGGATGACTCATGGAGG
>CM067476.1:38494992-38511403 GCA_034552555.1 Semaprochilodus insignis
TCCTGGGTTGTGGGGGGTGCTGGAGCCTATCCCTTCTCTCAATTGTCAGAAGGCAGGAAACAAGTCTGGACAACATTGTAATAATAATAATAATAATAATAATAATAATAATAATAATAATAATTATTATTATTATTATTGTTGTTGTTGTTGTTGTTTGTTATTGTTGTTTGTTGTTGTTGTTGTTATTATTATTATTATTATTATTATTATTATTATTATTATAAGTGCTGTCAGCTGGATTTCTGGTGACTCCTGGTGACGGTATGCATGGTGTTTCTCCAGAACATTCTGCCTGCTGTATGGATCTTCATTCTAAAAGGAATTCAGGTGTGTTCATGGAGCGAGAGGTTGATTTGAATGACGTATTCAATTAAAAGCATGTATTTGTTTCCTGTCCTGCTGTTTCTTTGTTGTCTAGCTTTCACAACCAAAACAACTGCAGAAATGTAAACCGGACAATTCCGATCTAACGTGTAGAGACACATTATTGCACACAGTGTAAGCAGCAGCTGCTGCGTTCAAATGATGCATAAAAGAAAAATTAAATGTCAAAAATGAAGATACATCTTTTATTATGGCCTGTTTAAAACAAAAAATTGTTCCTGTGTAATGAGAACCAAGGCACAGTAACAAAAACAGCCTGTGTAATTCTAAGGGGTGAAGTGAGGTTGGAAAAAGATCATGTAGAAATGAATTATGACATTTGTAGAGCATAAAATCAGTCACATGTTATAAACTGACCTCGGGGAAAGTAATAAAACACCAGAGAAATGTACTGTATGGGGCCGTTCAAGAGGACTGTGCCAAGTCAAAGCACACAAGAACCATGACAAAATAGTACTGGGACTCCTGTTCCTGTGACCATGAGAGTGCCACACTTTTGCTGAGTTGATGATACAGGCAGAGGTCCTGCTGGGGGGATTGTGGGAGCAGCCGTGGACTAAAGAAGCCAACGAAAGAGGGAAAAAATGCTGAGAATTTTTTGATGGATTTTTGTGCTTTTTCCCATGTGCCTTTTGAAGAAGTGTTCCAAACGTCTTACTTTTCATACACAAACTATGACTGGGAATACACGTAGGACGGTGCTCTGCCCTGACTTGACTGTTTTATGTTTGTCTTATATCAGTGTGTACACTTGAGTCGTGTAAAATCAGTGCGCTGTTTTTCCTGTGTACTCTTCAGCCATGACTGCTTCGTCAAAGAGGTCTGAACACTGTCAGTTCAAGCTGCACCATGTAAGACTTGGGGATTTGGAGACCTCTCTGGCGGAAATGTGTAACTGCATGCGACGTGCAGCAGAAGGTTCCCTTCCCTGGGTGGATGAATCTGATCATTGACAGAGAATTCAAAGAGAACTCGGTTAGAACTTGGTACCCTAGTATACCACAACATTCTGGTGATATGCTGCCTCCTATTGTTTGGAGTATGAATTACACAGGTTGCATCAGGTTAATGATCATTAACCTTGATTCATATATTGAATATTTCTGTTTGTAATGTAATGTTGAATTTTATGACGAATTAATGCCTTGTTTTTAGATTTTTGAAAATGCTGCAGGTGGGGACAAAGGCAGGGTGGTGCGGTGGGTTAGCGCTGTTGCCTCACAGCAAGAAGGATCTGGATTCGATTCCTGCCCGGGGTTCTTTCTGTGCTGAGTTTGCATGTTCTCCCCGTGTCTCCGTTACCTCCAGGGAGCAGTCCAAAGACTTGCGGTCAGGTGAACCGGAGATGCTACTGGTGGCCTGTCGAGCATGTTTCATGCCTTCTGCCCAATGAGTGCTCAGATAGGTTCCCATGACCCAGAAGAGTAAGCGGCTCAGAAGATGACTGAATGGGGACGTGTTTCATTCGTGTGGATGAGGTCTCAGAAGGCTCGGAAATGAGAAAGTGAGGTTTGTGTGCACTGTTCATTTACACAGGTGCTAGACTGAGCTTCAGTAGAATAATCTGATCACTCCTACATGCCCTGAACCCTGCGGCATCATGATCTCCCTCTCAATCTCTGCACTATTAATAGATCTTAATTAAATAAGTATGGTTGGGGCCACTTGCTCCTCATTGGACAGCATGTTCCAGAAGTTCTTGGATGTATTTGTAAAGTTAGAGCAGACCACCGGTGGTTTTAAAGGTAATAAGGCTACGGCCGAGGTGTGTCCAGCGTTCAACATAAACACATGATAAATTAAAATACACTGAGCTCAGAGGTGGACGATAGTCATGTTCATATTACTGTTGGACTATTTCCAGCTAAGCTATTTCCATTACAATCTACCTAGTATATGGTATTGAATAAACATGATAATGCATACACATATACATGTGAGCATTTCTTTACCTTCTGAATGTAGAGTGCTAGTCTGTCAATCAAAACTTCAGCAAAATTAAAGTCATTCAGAGTGGTTTGGTGTGAAATGCTCAGTGAACNTTGAATAAACATGATAATGCATACACATATACATGTGAGCATTTCTTTACCTTCTGAATGTAGAGTGCTAGTCTGTCAATCAAAACTTCAGCAAAATTAAAGTCATTCAGAGTGGTTTGGTGTGAAATGCTCAGTGAACCTTGGGTCAGAATTGTTCAGACGTCCACCTCTAAAAGCTTCCTCACAGAAAGTTATTACATGAGATGCATAAAACTGAATGGAAAAGCCAAAAACATTCCCGCTAAAGCAGAAATACAGAGAAGGGTGATAGACATGACATATCAATCCACAAGTCACATGATTCCATTCCATCATAGGATTTCAAAGCTTGCTTTTGACAATCTGAATTACTGAATCCAAAGCTCCTTTGAAAAACGGCTCCCAGAACTGTCCAGTGGGTTTGCATTCCGCCATGCAGGATGGACGTCGGCGGGGTGGCATGGAGATTTCAGCCCTTATTAGGCGGGCTATTGTTCGACCTCGCTGGCATCTATGAGCTGCAAACAACACGGCCATGAAAAGCTGGCAAACGGCCGTAAAGAAAAAAGTTCAGTCTCTTCAATGAATCCTTCAATCGTTCTTTGCATACCCGTAGTGAAAGAATGAGTAACAAGTTAATGAACTTGTTTTTCGCATAACATTGCAAAAGGTTTGAATGGTAAACCAGCTAGTGCGTCACGCCTCACCCTGCTTCCCTCCCTGACGGTTTCATTCTTTGTTAGCTTGCCTCATGTTCCCGTCATTTCCATGTGCTTCGGTTTGTTTTGGTGTCTAGGTCCTCCGCCCTCTTGTCATGCCCCCCACCTGTTCCCAGTTTCTTGCTCCTCCTGTTCCCAGGTGTTCCTTGTTTGGAAACCATAAATGCCATGTCCTGCAGACTCAAGAGGAGAGGGACCATCCTGCTTGTTATCCGCACACAGCTCAAAAGCCTGCATCTCTGAAGGGATGGGGTTACATTAGTGCCTATGGCGTGGGCAGCTTACACATGTGGAAAGGCACTATCGATGCTGAACAGGATATAAAGGTTTTAGAACAAAATACGTTCCCAACCAGACGACGTCTCTTGCATATTTCAACAAGACAATCCTAAATCACATACTGCAACCATTATAACAGCATAGCTTCACAGAAGAAGAGTCCGGGTGCTGAACTGACCTCCAGTGCAGATCTTTCACCAATGAAATTTTAAAAAATCCGGCAAAGACGACTAAGGACTGTTGAGCAGCTAGAATCCTACATCAGAACATTCCTCTCCCAAAACTCCAGCAACTTCTCCTCACTTCCCAGACGTTTACAGACTGTGGCTAAAAGAAGGCGGATGCTACACAATGGTAGACATGGCCCTGTCCCAACGTTTTTGAGATGCGTTGCTGCCGTCGAGTTATAAACAAGTTAATAATGTTCACGAAAAGGTGAAACGTCTCGTTTTCAACATCTGATATGGGTTCTACATTGAATAAAATATGAGTCTATGAGATTTCCAAATCACTGCATTCTGTTTTTATTTACATTTATTAACAGTTTACACAGCGTCCCAACTTTTTGGGAATTGGGGTGCATTGTAATTATCAGCATTCCATATTTGTGTAGTAGACAGGGAGACCCCGGGTTCCCATCAGCACCAATGTAAGGAAGTCTATATTTGAGTGTCTACTGCATATGCTAACGGCTGTTTGCACTTCAGTTCTAGTGTTCTAACATACAGACGTACAGTTACTGCTCCTGCACATCTTGCACATCAGTTTTACTGTTTGTGGACATACTGTATTGTGTCTCTGGATTTTTGTATTTGCATTATTACTTACTATTTATGTGTTTGTACAGCCCTGTGTTGGTATAATAACAAAGTTGAATTGAATTGAAAAATTAATCTCTATAATCTCTATAATGTCTTTATGTTTGAATCCTAACCTCTGAATTATACAGACATAAAGTCATCTTAATTCCTTATTCCAACATTCCTTATTCCAGCTATTTTGTTGTATTCAGGTAAGTTGTTCACCGGATTCAAACACATGTAGCACCTTATAACACAGCTGAAGACTATAACCTGAAAACATATCAGCCAATAATTGTAAGACTTTAAAACCTATTCCAGGGAATTTGCTTGCCATTAAACAGACTTTAAACAAAGACCGCAAACAATTTTTTAGTTTCAGGCGCTACATAAACAGTTTCGGTTATGATCTTGGTTATGCACCTGCACTTAATAAGCTTATTCAAAGAGTTGCTATCAACACTGTCATAAGCTACATTAACTAGAGTAATTGAATGTTGGCTTATTAGATCGCTAGCTCCTCTGAAGATCACAAACCATGCACAAAAATGTCAGAGGCTGCGATTAAGGTTTGGCCCAACTGCACATGGAAGTAAAGTAAGAGGTTGCGGGTTTCTGCAGCGGATGTCTTGAAAAAGCAGGAATAGCGTATATCGTCGCTGTCCAAAGAAAAACATGCATCTCCAAAATGGCAACTTTACAGGAGAAGGCAAAAACCTTAATTAATTCTAATGTAAGTCAATGGAACCAGACTTCTTCTCCAAGTGATTTTGGGCCATTTCTGTTGGTCCATTCATTATGAAATTTCCACACAATGTTAATGTCAGCTCATGTGATCAAAAGATGCCTAAAAGTAAAAATCAGCAAAAACGGAGATACATCTTTTTCTTTGGACAGCGACGATATGCACTGTACCTCTCTTCTTTTCAACCATCTCATACCATCAGATGTTTCATATCCAAATTATGATGATCCACAGGCAGCACTGAATGCATGCTAATGATATTTGACATCCGTCTCAGAGAGGAGAAGGACTTTGTGTGTCTGTTTTGCATCATGCTTGTTCCAGGGAATCAAAAGTCTATTGTGCATTGTGAAATTTCTGAACAACATGTGGAGGAATAAGCTAGAAACCTCACACAAGCATGCTAGCAGATACCCAGCGGCTGGACGAGCCCAAGGTAAGTGCTAATTACAGTTTAGATCCAGCACAGTCCAAGAAAGCAGAGTAAATGGTCAGGTTTAGGGTAGTTAGCATCTCAACTGGACCAGACAGCCAATTATAAATACAGGGACGTCTTCAGGGATGCTACTAGGGTGGCCACTTTCATAACCCCAAAAAGGAGGGCATCATAAAGGGGGGTGGGGTCGGACATGATACTAGAACAGAATCAAAATCATAACCTGACCTATATAACATGTGAATGATTGCTTTGCGCACCTAATTGGGTGGATTGGATGACATTTGTGAGTCAGACGGGAGCTTACTAAGAAGTCTGGTTCCATTGATTTACATTAAAGTTAAATAAGGTTTTTGGCCTCTCCTGTAAAGTTGCCATTTTGGAGATACTTATTTTTCTTCGGATGACGACGATAGGTTATGTAGATGTCGTTTAAACATTAAAAAGTTTCTTAGTATTCTTACACAGTTTGGAAGAATGGTTAGATCGAAAGGTTCTTTGTAAAATCAAAAGTGGTTCTTCTATGATTGTGTTTCCCAAACTCTGTCCTCTGATTTATAGCGTCCTTAGAGAACACTTTCAGGATTCTTCATTTTCAAGGGTGTATATTTCCATAAATAGACATCCTGTTCATCTGCACTACTTTCTCTAATTTCTCTGCTTTCTTTTTCCAGTTCTGCCTTTTCCCCTCCATTTAAAGTCAGACAGAAGATAAAATTAACCTTTTTTACTACGTCAGTTCATGCACCTGGTAATATTCAGCAAAAGTCATAATGTTATATAAATTACTATGCTTATATGTAATACTGTCCATTTCTAAAACTATTTCTAATGTTCCTGTAAGCTTCCATCATAAAGTTATGACTCTACAGAAAAGTAAGTTTACTTGCTTACTTTAACATATTAGGAAAAAATATGACACCTAAAAATATATTAACAAAACTATGTTATATCTTTTCTTCACTTAATAAATTGAAAAAAAAAAAACTTTTAAGACTATATAAGCAAAGTTCTTAGGAAGCTAACTGTAGCTAACACTGTAAAAAAAAAAAAAAAAAAAAAAAAAAAGTTGTTTTGTGTTCAGGCTGCTTAAAAATTTTAAGCTAATTAAATGTCAAATAGTAAGTTATCAGAACAAGAATTCGTGTTTTATATGCCTAGAAACATATGATATCATAATAACTTATTATTTATTAATGTAAGTTAAAACTACCTGCTTTTTTTTCTTACCGCGTATGTCCATGTGAAAGTCAAGTTAATTCCAAAGAACCTTTCTTCTTTTTATATATGTTTATATATCTTAAAATTTTAATTTTGAGATTGTTGTAAATTTTTTAAGTTCTTCTCCAGACATTTTTTACTTGCTCTAAGTGTTTTTAGTAAGCCACATTTTCTCACTACACTGTTTTTTTGGCCCACCCTGAAAAAAATACTTCAGTTTGTTAAAGCAAATAAATTCAGTGTATTCAACCTAAAAAAGGTTTTATTTAAGAAATGTCTGCAGAAGAACTTTAAAAACACCATATATTCTTTTAACAAAGAATTCTTTCCATCAAAGTAATTTTTCAGTTGAGGAACACATTCAATTGCTTGTAACAAACTGAAGTAATTTTACCACCTCACTTAGGAGAAGTCCCTGTCTGGGTAACTATGCTGTGCTACACCAACAAGAGTCCTTGGGCAAGACTCCCCACACTACACTGGCCTACCTGTAATATGATCAACCTTGTAAGTCACTCTGGAAAAGAGCCTCAGCTAAATGCTATAAATATAAATGTATTTTGAGAAATTTGCTGGAAACTAAAATCACTTTAAACAACGAAAAAATGTTAACACTGAAATGAGTTTATAACAGTCTCAAACAGATCATTTTAAGTTCCTCAGCTGAACATTAGATACTTTTATTTGCCAAGGTATCAGTTTTTGCAGTTTGTTCTGTTGGCTTGATATTTGAAATTCAGTTAACTCCAAATGTTAAGTTAAACATTTTCAATTTAAAAAATATTTCTTTTCTAACCACATAGGCAACAGTAGCTACACAGCTATGTTGGTCACATAAATTTCATACACCGATGCAGGACAGACTGAGGTCTAGCCTAACCCTAGAGCATCCAGACTGAGGCATGTCTGTGATAATCTGATTGGAATCGCGTTTCAGACTTCCCTCAAACGTGGTTTGGATTTGAACTGATTTCTTGTGTCTTTTTGACAGTCAGCTGTCTGGCAACCTTGACCACTTTTGAGTAACAAATAACGACGCACATTGCATAACATAATAAAATGTATATAAAATATATAAAATATAATAAAATAACATTGCATAATAGAGTAAAATGTACACTACTTTACAACAGCAAATCTGGGACAGCATGTTAAAATTCATTTACCGGTATGTTTTGACCTGCATTACATACAAAAACCCCAAAAAACAATATAACAGCACATTATTTGATGTTTTACTTCATTCATTTTATTGTTGGAACCTTAAAACATTTACCACTTTAAAGCATCACCCTTTCTCATCATCTAAAACATTATTAGCGGCTGAGTGATAAAGAATTTCAGGTGTAATTCTGTTCTGTTCTTCCTGCAAACAAGTTTTATGGTGTGCGATCATATGGGGTCTTCATTCTCTATTGGGGGACAGGCCAGGACAGCAGACAAGCCACACCCTCTTCTTCTGCAGACATGCCTTCGCAATATGTGCACAATGTGGTGTTGCATTGTCTTTGGCAAAACATGTAGGACGTCCCTGGAAGAGATGTCTTGAAGACAGCACATGTTGATACAATGTTTCCTTCGCCAAGGGCGCTGATGCACCAACCCTAAACCAGACCAGACCCTGGCTTTGGACTCGTAACAGTTAGAACTGTTTTTTTTTTTTTTTGACTCTGTGTCCAGAGCACACAGAGTCCGTTAGTTCCAAAAAACACCAGGAACACTGATTCGTCTGACCACATTACACGTTTCCACCTCTATCCCAGATGCCTCCGAACCCCGAGGAGTTGATGGTGCTCCTAGACAGGGTTAACATAAGGCTTCTTTGGGGACAGTAAAGTTTTAATTTGTGGGTGTAAAAAGGTGTTGTAGAGCTTTATAAAAGTTTGTCTAAGTAATCCTGAGCCTGTGTGATTATCAGGCTTACAGATGAATGAGGGTTCCCTGACTCTGGGCCATCTGCAGGATTTTAGAGGGCAGATATTCAGCTTAGGCTTGCACTCATTATGTGCTGAAATTCCCCCAGATTCCGGGAATCTTTTATGCTATGCATCGTAGAGGGTGAGATATCCGAATCTCTTCCTGTCTTACTTTGAGGAAGAGCAGGGAGGGTGTTTCAGCCCATTTAGTGATTGACAGGGGTGTAGCCATGACAACATAAACAACCCACAACAGCAAGCATTAGGTTAATCCTCTCGCTGTCAGAAGTCAGAGCCTGAATGAGTGAGTGATATCAGGTTACAGAGGTTTACATGCATCCTGTGGCCTGTGGTCTCATGAAATAGGATTTCAAGTTATCTTGCGCAGTCAGCTTACTTTTAGAAATGAGCACTTTCAGTGTTTCGTGTGTGTGCGTGTGTGTGGCGGTGTGTGTGTGGGTGTGTGTGTGTGTGTGTGTGTATGACAGCACAAGTAAGTAAGTCCAGCAGGTTTCATTCTTGCTTCTCAGACCCGCTTCTTCATTACTACTACTGTCTTGAACTACTAAATGTCTTGAGCACCACAACTATATATATATACATACATATACAGAACATAATATATATATTATGTAAATGAACAGAACCAGAAACATAAAAAAGATACATGCAAATGTATACAAATGGGCAAACACATGGGGTGTATAAACACACTGAGGAACTAGAAACACCTGGGACTAATGAGGAGACAGGGCTACAGACTACACACAGGTGAGACAGATAACAACAACAAAAAGTTAAAAGGCAACAACAAACAGACACACAGACACATACACACACACACGTATATTATTTTATTCTAATATTCTTTTCTATTCATTTTTTTAAATTATTTTATTAATTTTTACATTTTAAATAATTCAATTTTATGTGGAGGGAGATGGTGGCGACCCAAAAACACAGCCTTGTGCGTCCTCTTCAATTTTATGTATTTTTATGGTCATTGTGTAAAAAGTGACATATGCTAACCACGACTTAACACAGACCAAACCTGGATTTTCAGTGATCTCTCAGTGATGGATCACCTGGGGAAACATTATGCTTTAACTCTGCATCACCTGTTCCTGAGCAGGTTAAGATCAGGACCAATCAATGACTAACAGAGATGGAGTCCTCGGGTCACATTTCTAGTCTTCTTTGTGGCATCAGTCATGTGAAAGAATCTCTTTTCATCAAAGCAAAAACTAATATTAAGTATACACTATACGACCCTCCCGGAGTTCAGGTGTTTCAGCCACCCCCACCTTGCTAACAGGTGTATGAAATCAAGCGTGTAACCGTGCAGTCTCCATAGACACACAGTGGCCGTATAATGGGTCGTACTGAAGAGCTCAGTGACTCTAAATATAGGACACCACCTTCGCCAAAAGTCAGTCTGTGAAATGTCTGTCCTGCTAGAACTGCCTCAGATAGCTGTAAGCTGTATTAGTGGAGTTATCGAGGAGTAACAACAGCTCAACAACAAAGTGGTGGGCTATGCAAATTGACAGAGCGGGGTCTCTGAGTACTGAGGCACTAAAGTACTAATGAACTCACTACACAGTGTTCCAAACTGCCTCTGGAAGCAACATCAGCACAAGAAGCTTCATGAAAGTGGTCTCCATGGCTGAGCAGCTGCACACAAGCCTAAGATGAGTATGTGCAATGCCAAGCGTCGGCTGGAGGGCTGTAAAACGCCTCCACTGGACTCAATTGGAGCAGTTGAAACGTGTTCTCTGGAGCGATTCACGCTTCTCTATCTGGCAGCCTGATGACTGAATGTGGGTTTAGTGGATGAATCCAGGAGAACACTACCTACCAGAATGCATAGTGTCAACAGTAAAGTTAGGTGGAGGGGGGGCTGCAGTGAAGGCTGATGTTAATGCTACAGCACACAAAGACATTATACACAGTCATAGGCTTCCAACTCTGTGGCAGCAGTTTGTGGAAGAACCCTTTCCTGTTCCCGTGCACAAAGCCAAAGATGGTTTGAGGAGTTTGGTGTGGAGGAACTCCAGTGGCCTGCACAGAGCCCTGACCTCAACCCCACTGAACACCTTTGGGATGAACTGGAACATGATAGCTTTCTGTGAGAGAGCTTTTAGGGGTGGGCGTCTGGTTCCTGTCATCACCACTGCAAACAATTCTGACTCGGTAAGTTCCTTCAAAATGGAGCATCTCACACCAAATCAGTCTGTCGGACTTTGTTTACAACCTCATCATGTTATTATTGGAGAATCCCTGGAATTCTCCGATATTTTTTTTATTTTAATCCCTGGAATCCCTCCTTTAAGGAAGCCTGCCGGCCCCTTTATCCATGTTTTAATATGATTGTGGCCCTAGCTGAAGCCAATGTTCCAGCACTACAGTTCAACCATCGCGCTGCCTCAAAACTAAGGAACCCTGAGTGCAAAAAATGCAAATTTAGTGCTTCAGCAAACGCGTTCATGCTTTGTAGACTGTGAAAAATAAACAGGCAAGGAACTACTGACTTATCATAACTCCTTAAGATCAAATCTTTAAAGAGAAGTTGACTGAATTCATTTCAAGTGGGTGTAAGTGCAGTTTGTAGCTGGCAGTAAATGAAAGGATGTCTCTACGTTTATCAGCCGGGCCCTTTTTGTTGATAGCATCGCAGCCTTAAAAAAATGAATTCCACAGAGTTATCAAATTTTCTGCATAATTAAATGGTTGAGAAGTCATTCAGAGGGGCTTGGTGTGAAACACTCTGTTCTAGAACATACTTGTCAGAATTGTTCATAGTGGAGGTGAATGGAACCAGACGTCCACTCTGGCCTCATATCGTCGCTGTCCAAAGAAAACAAGTATCTCCAAAATGGCAACTTTACAGGAGAGGCCAAAAACCTCTTTGAACTCTAATGTAAGTCAATGGAACCAGACATCTTTCCAAACAGTTTTGGGCCATTTCTATTGGTCCATTCATCATGAGATTCTCACTGAATGTAAACAGCAGGTGATGTGTTCAAGTGATGCATAAAAATAAAAATGGACTAAAGTGGAGATACATGTTTTTCACTGGACAGGAACGATACGCTTTTTGTTTGTTTGTTAAAGATTATGGCAGAAAGTTATATACAGGGTGTTATGAGGCTTAATAGTCCCCAAAGAAAGCTTGGTAACGCTTCCTATGACTCCTGTATTCATAATGCAGTATAAATGCATGGTAACACTTTCTACATATCAGGTAACCATATTGCATTATAAGTGCATTCATAAAGATCTATAAATTATTTATAATGCTTTATTAAATTTAAGTATTTGAACTATACATAAATGTTCATAATTGTATATAAGACTAAAGTTACATAATGCTTCATAGCACAAACTGACATAATGCATCATAATACAGTATATATATATATTGTTGTGATTATTGTTGTGATTGCAAACGGAAAGAAGTGGTCTATTTAGATGAACTAATATTGGCATGTAGTTTGTAAAACTATGTTTACTTACTTTATTATATTACTTTATTATTATATTACTATATTACTTTATTAACAATTGTTATGTGCTTATATTAACATGGACTAATTCATAGAGCTGACTGACAACATCACTTCACCTAAAGCCTGTACAGAGAGCTTATAAGTGTTCATTAGATGCTATATGCAGTTACAAAATTATGATGTAACTTTGTTCTACACTGTGGTGTTGTAACAGTTTATGTGCATGTTTATGATCATTTATGTACAGTTACAAAGACTTATGTCAAGTATTAATCTTTATGAATGCTCTTATAACGCATTATGGACACCTGATTCCTAGAAATGTATTTTGAGGCATACATATAGCATACATAACACTTTACAATACTTGGCATATCCTTGTTTATTGTCTTTTAATTATTTACAATGGCATACATAATACCTAATTGCAAGAGTGCAATTTTATAATGTCAGGTTTCATAACACCTTATAACATGTGCTCATAAGAACACTGTAGACACTAATGCACTAATTCACCACCTAATGCAACACTGTATAGAGTTTATGCCAGGCCGTTACAGGCTTTAAATCAAGTGAGGTTTTTAATGTAATTTAAATGTTGAATAAATTCATTTAATTACATTAAACCTCATAGAGCATTATAAGTGGTCTTTATAGGCTCTAAGTGAAGTGAGATTGTTTAGCTGGTAATACGGGACATACAGTGTGAATATGCCGCTCTGCTTTATTAAGACCTGAATAAGCAGAGCTTGTTTAAAGCCATAGCAAGGTGCATACTCTAGTTTTATAAAGTGTTATGCATGTAGTTATAACAGCTTATAAATGCATTTATAATGTAATTATGAATACAGGAGTGTTACCAAAAACTTATTTTAGATTGATCACTGTTTTACCATCATCAACATTACCCATACATGTATACATGTGTAGGTTCACTGGTGGTCCTCAGAGTTAAAATAAAATGTTTATATGTGTGTTGTAGATATGGTGCCCTCTGGTTCCCATCACCAGCACTGTAAGGAAATCAGCGAATATCTTCAAATCATTTTATTTACTGAGAGAAACTGCATGGTAAGAAACACAGTAGCTCACAGAGGGCTGACTGTATCCGGTGATATGTTCATTGCCAGATTCTCAGAATGGATTGCCAGGAAGATGCTCGGTTGATTAACTGCTCATTGTGATAGTGTTAGTGTATCAGGCCCACCCTGTTCTAAGTGAAAATAACTGAACACCTCCTTTACAGAGAACACACTTCTGCACTTCATTTTTCAAAATTCATTTTGTTGTTTTTTAGACCAAAATGAACTAAAATGATCAACAGTATATGAAGATATAACAGTTTTGATTGTATGTCAAAGAGATCTATGTACGGTGTTGCAGAGATATCTACTGAAGTTAGCATGCTAACCAGCTGGTCCTGCCCCATCCTGTCTCGTAATACCACTTTGTACCTGAAGAGGCGATATTGAGTCACTGTAGCTCTGTAGGAGTGGAATCAGTCCAACATGAGAGGATGAAGAAGTAGTGCTGCTGCCCCGATGCCGTATTCTAACCTCTTATCAGTCATGTTGAAGGTGCTGCTCCTCCTGGTTAGATCATTTAAGGGCAGGTAGCCAAAGAAAGGAGCAGTAAACACAACGATGGCCAAAGCGCTTGGCGAGTGACCTCTGCCGCTGCTGCCCACTCACTCTCACTGTTTAACTGTTGAATTTAACACAAACAGAAGTCATGTACTGTAAAATTTATTTAAGTAATAAGTCATGATAACTCCTTTTTAAATTTACCTTTACTTAAGTTTCTTAAGAACTCAGGTTTTTTTTAAATGACTTTACTGAAGTGGGAATTTAAGGGAGTCAAATGAACTTGACGCTGTAAAGAATTGCAGGTTTGCAGTACAGATTACAGACTCATTAACATGAGTTTCTATCACTTGTTTCTTGTTATTGTTATGGGCTTCAACCTAGTTAAAAGAAGTAATGACAGATGTTACTTCCCATTGGCCGTCCCACATTACTGTGGTAGGTGTAACTGCTCACAAATTTTAAATTTCCAACAGTTGTTGGATTGTAGAAACCCACTGACACCCAATTCAGTTCATTTTCAGCCCTGGCCCACTTCAGCTGGTGGACAAAAGATCCACCCAATTTAATAAAATAAATGGAAGGTAGCGCAGACGGGAGGACAACACAAAGAGGCGGAGTAAAACAATATGTAAATAGATGTTGCCAGGAGTCAATGGGAGGTAACAATCTGTCAATACTTCCTTTAACTTAAATACATATGTTGAAACCAATAATTGAGACGCATGATAAAAACTCAGTCATGTGTACTTTAAACCTCCATGGCTAAACTGAAACAACAAGCACTATAAAGTCATATTCAACTTGCAGAAAGGAATTCAAAGCCAAAGTAGACATAAAGTCATGAGTTGTAGTAAGCAGTCATTTCAATTTGATTTAAACTTTAAGGCAGCTTTTGAACTGAAGTGTAAGGGGTCGGTCCATGCCTCTGGCCACCAGCAGGGGGCCTGGGCAGTGCAGCAGAGAAGCTGGTGGGTCTAGGTTAAAAAACTCAAAGCCCCAGAGTCCCCAGCGGTAATCAGCACTGACCAGGCCCACCTGTGTAGCACAACATAAATACCGAGCTCAAACCTCAGTTCACTGTCGCACCTTTCTGAGGAGTGAACGGAAAGGTAGAAAAGCCAAAGAAAAGCCTTTTGTTTGAGTGCATGAAACTAAGAGACTCCTTTGTTTGAGCTTCCTGCTATTTTGTTTGGTAGTGCGTTGGGTCACGATCAGGCACGCTGCTGGTTCAAATCCGGCCTTGCCATGTCACAAAGGCTCCATAGCCTCTTCTAGGTTTTGATTTTGAGGTGACTAAATGAAACAAATATTTAATAAAATAATAAACAACCATTCACTCTGCATTTGGGTAACCTAACATTTAAGTTGTTGAGTTGAAGCTAATGGAATCTTCTAGCATATTTGTAGCAAAATTGATGTTTTACCTTTTTGTTTTTTCTAATATCTTAAACTTACAATAAAAAAAATTAAAAAATACATACAAATTACAGGACATTTTTAAAATTGTGTTTAAATAACTTTTTATGGCTGTTCAAACATTTTCAAGATGACTGTACATATTCTACATGGTGGAAAGGTACATGCAGGATGTTCTTAAAAATAGTGCTTCTAGATTTATGACCAATTATACCATCATCAGCATTCCATATATACACAGCTCTGTGAAAAAACAATGAGACCACGCCTGGGTTTTTTTCTTAAGTCAGCATCTCCACATATACAGGGGTTGGACAATGAAACTGAAACACCTGGTTTTAGACCACAATCATTTATTAATATGGTGTAGGGCCTCCTCCTCCTTTTGCGGCCAATACAGCGTCAGTTCATCTTGGGAATGACATATACAAGTCCTGCACAGTGGTCAGAGGGATTTTAAGCCATTCTTCTTGCAGGATAGTGGCCAGGTCACTACGTGATGCTGGTGGAGGAAAACGTCCTTCTTGGTGGTATGCTGACATTACCCTGGATACCGTGGCTCTTGATACATCACAAAGACTTGCTGTCTTGGTCACAGATGCGCCAGCAAGACGTGCACCAACAATTTGTCCTCTTTTGAACTCTGGTATGTCACCCATAATGTTGTGTGCATTGCAATATTTTGAGCAGAACTGTAAAACTGTGCTCTTACCTGCTAATTGAACCTTCACACTCTGCTCTTACTGGTGCAATGTGCAATTAATGAAGATTGGCCACCAGGCTGGTCCAATTTAGCCATGAAACCTCCCACACTAAAATGACAGGTGTTTCAGTTTCATTGTCCAACCCCTGTATATCAGGCGTTCTGCAGAGAACTCTTTCACAGACACACCTCATTCTACTTAATCACCTGAACCAAATCCTCTCCTAACGAGCAATAGTATAAACCCACCGCTGATGTTCTCTCGTTATTAGAAACAGCTGGATGGCAAAAGCAGTGCTAGTACTATCCGAATATTAGGGGAGTCAAAATACAACTACGGACCCGAAAGAGCTGAAGAGAAAGGTTCTTAGTGAGAACAGAAGGTTGGGTTCTAGCTTTACTGGCAGATACAGTGAGCGTCCGGTTCATAAGAACAAGGTCAAGCAGCGAACACACAGGACAACACAGCTACAGACTGGCAGAGGGCCAAAACCACTCTCTACTTACCGTGATGAGCGCCACCTAAATCCAATGTCACTTAACCACCGTAAGATGACCTCAAGTGACCTACAGAGAGACTGGTGAGCGGTGGCTGGGGTGAAATGCACAGCGAGCATGGTTCTAAAAACAGGCTTCTGGAGGGTCATTAGTGATTTTCTAAATAAACAGATCT
>CM067476.1:38511729-38534794 GCA_034552555.1 Semaprochilodus insignis
ATATATATATATATATTTTTTTTTTTTTTTTTTTGTTATAATTTTTTTTTTTTCTGAGCTGTATATATTTAGAAGACACGTGTAGGTCCACTGGTGGTTTAGATAGTATATAAAATCTATATATGTTGTAGACATGGATGGAGACCACTGGTTCCCATTATCACTACCACTGTAAGAAACATCTGACTCTCTACAATCAACCATTTCACACCAAACCCACTCTGAATGGCTCTGTTTACATCTCAAGCCCTGAAGTGTGCTGAAAGCCGGCGGAATTCTCAGGTAAATGAACACGTGAAACAGTGAAATAAACCTTTGCAACATTCTTTCTCTTTTGGTCTGACACGCTGAAGCTGTGTATACATGTGTGCGAGAGCACGTTTTTTGGGGTCTGGGCACGATTTTTGCTGCCTTCAGTGATCTTGTTTTGAAAGTACTTAAGCCCTGTTCTCCATCATAGGAGCCAGGAAACGGCATCTCTCAAGAGAACGCCAATCAGAGAGCGCAGCGTGATCACACTCAAAGATATACAACTGCGAGTTTCACGTCACACAAAAAACATATTACGGGGCCGAGTGTGGCAATGCGCACCGACATCGGGAGAGGAGAGAGGCGTGAAGCGAATCTCGCAGATCCAAAAGAAATATTTAATGGCGGCTCTTTCTAAATAAACCAATAAAGGCTTGTTTGATGATTTATTACCAGCCTTAGAAGAAGCACTTATGCTATATAACATATCAGTGTTGCGCGTTGGCCGACACCGGACTCCTTAAGACAATATGTCAAAAATAATAAGATTGATCACCTTTTCTGAGAAAACATGTTTATATTTTCCCCTCGCCACTCCGAATATCTTTAGACGGTCACTCCCTAAACCTCAAACACAACTCTAGCTGGCCTATTTCTTTTCTGTCTCTTTTTTTTTTTTTTTTTTGCATTTGCAAATATAGCCCCATAAAGCTCCGAGGAAGAGGCACGCCAAGTGAAACAAGGCTCGTAGTGGCTGTGTTTACGAGAGCAGCTGATATCGTAGAAAGCAACTCCAATCTGGTAAGAAAAACAGAGATAAGATAGGATTTAAGCAGGCCTAAAACCGCTGCCAGTACAGCATGTGGCCACGTTCCAGAGCAGTTTATAAAAATCGCCTCTAAATTGTTGGAGAAGACTTGATTGCAATAACACGCTGATTGCACTTTTTTACTGCAGAATCGCAGTTCATAATAGAACACTAAAAAGCCGGTGGCAAACATAAACAGCGGGGTAACCTGAAACATTAGGCCTGAGAGGCAGGCGGTTGGCATGGCTCTTAGGCTCTGAAAGGTTTACAGTGTCATGGAGATGGGCTTTGGGATGTTTATGCTGGGGATTCTGAAGCTGTCTATTATGCCAGGCAACCAGTGGTGACCTTCAGCAGCCGCTCTGGCCTCTGGAAGGTAGTCTCACGCAAGCTGTCCTGTCTGATTTAGGCCAAATGGCCGGGATTCAACTGGGAATCGTTGTAATCACATACACACTTACTGGCTACATCACTAGGGCCATTTACCGTCAGTCTACGTTCACTGTCTGTTGTATTTGCTCCATGTTGCAGGATAAAGATACTTTGCCAGGTGAAAACATCTTGAATATAGTCAATATACAGTATATGGTATGTCACATTTTAGCTTTTAGGACATGGCACATCAACCTTCACGACCTTCTACTACATTGGCTGAAGCTCTGGCTGTCTGTATAAATCAAACTACTCAATTGTCACTGTAAAGCTTTCCAGTGGTGGACGAAACACACAAACCATGTACTAGAGTTAAAGCAGAGATCCCCAAGGTAAAAAAATGCCTCCAGTGTCAGTCGAAGTTCCTCCCTGTAAGCCTCCACTGGAGTAACAGTACTAAAGTATTTACCTTCAGATGTACTTAAGTATGGAGAGTAACAGGAGCATGATTTATTATGGCTCTAATGTCCTATTATCATTTCTGGAACAAGACTCTTAATCAGCTCAGTGTAGGTGAAGAGACTCTAGTGTCTCTCAGTCCACCAGTCTTTTAATAGAAGCTCATTAATTAGTCTAACACTGACGTCTATTCAAATGATCATAAGCACAGAAAATTGCAGGAGAACAGGTTCCATTAGCTAGAACCGAGCTCTGTCCAACAGGTAAAAACAAGCTCAAAACAAGATGACCACTGTGCCCTGATTGGTGGGCTTGCTTCATGTTTCTTTTGTTTGGGCATGTTACATTTATATGCACATATAAGACAAGAGGAAGGACAGCTATTAATGCAGATTCATGCTCTAGATAGTGCTTGGCATTTACCACCAGCTAATGGTTGATTATATTAATTAAGTAATGTTCTAATGTTTCAGATAAGTTCTTGAGGTTTACCACTAACTGAGCTGTACTAGCTGAGGTAATATATTAACAGAGGTGTGATGTTCTTGCCACTTAGCACTAGCTAATGCTAACAGCTGTTGTGATATATTAACAGAGATGCAATCTTCCAGATAGTTCTTGGCATTTGGCACTAGCTAATGCTAACAGCTAAGATAATATATTAACGAAGATAAAATCTAAACAGTTCTTGGTGGTTAGCACTAGCTAACGCTAAAATAATAATAATAATAATAATAATAATAATAATAATAATAACGATAATGCTTTATTCTTATATAGCAAGAACCCAAAGTCGCTTACAATTGTTACTTTACAACAAAGAAACAGCATCAATAACAACAAAGACATACGAATACACAATATGAGCATGGTCTTTTGAAGAGCTGTATAGTCTTGAGGCAGGTTATAAGCGAGTGTGAAGAGAGATGTGTTTTAAGATTAGATTTAAATGCAGAGAGTGAATTGGACTGCTTGACCAGTGGTGGGAGAGCGTTCCAGAGTCGAAGAGCAAATCTGGAAAATGCTCAGTCACCAAAGCCATGCAGGTTGGATGGAGGAACTGTGAGTAGCCAAGCTGTAGAAGACTTAAGAGAGCGAGAGGGTTTGTAAGGAAGAAGGTCAGACAGGTAAGAAGGAGCGACATTGTTCAGAGCTTTGTAGGTGAGCAGGAGAACTTTGAACTGTATGCGATAGTTTACAGGAAGCCGGTGGAGATGCTGGAGAACGGGTGTAATATGGCGGTGTGAGCGGGTGAGGAGATGAGCAGCAGCATTTAGGACTATCTGGAGTTTGTAAATGGAAGATGAGTTGACGCCAGCTAGAAGGCAGTTACAGTAGTCCAAACGACTGGAAGTGAAAGCATGGATGAGGGTTTCTATGGCAGACTGAGAGAGTGATTTTGGTGATGTTGCGCAGGTGGAAAAAATAAGTTTTGACTGCAAAGTTTATATGGGCACTAAACGAGAGGGGTGGATCGAGGATGACTCCCAGATTTCGGATCAAAGGGGAAGGAGAGACAGCTACATCATCGATGTATAAAGTAACAGGAGGAGTTTTACTGAGGGTTGATTTGGATCCAATAAGAATGGGTTCAGCTTTATTACTGCTGAACATGTTTCTATTTTCTATTATGTTTCTAGCTATTATGTAAAAGCAGAAGTAATATACTAACAGAGATGTTATGTTCCAGATAGTGTTAGCTAGTGCTAAACTACAAGAACAGCAGAGGTCATGTTCTAGATAGTTTTTGTCCTTATTGGTGCGGCAGGATCATTAATAACATTGACACTGTAAGTCTGTTAGTTGAATGTCTGTCTGTAAGATGAGCTTCTTCTGATGAGCAGGTGGATAAGACGAGAGGGAAATGAGAGAATGTGTACTGGTGTGAGGACATACCCCCGTGGAAGACAGGGGGCGGAGTCACCAGAGGCACAGATACCCAAACTGGCCGTTCAGGACAGGGCTATTTAGACAGGAGGAGAAGGAGCTGGCCTGCACCATCCCTGTGGTATTTTAACCAAAGCATGTCTGACATTTCATTATGACCCCAGAGAGACTGTGATAACTCAAGGAATGGGATTGTGATATGTCACCTTCAAAATGTTTTCTTTGGCCAAGATATCATTCATCAGTAGCGAGACACAGTAAGAAGAATGCTGGATGCACATAAACACTGCAGCACCTATCACTATAAGAAACAACTTCTTACCCCTCAGCAGTGTGAAGCAGCGGGAGGAGATCGACAGCCACAAGGGATGCGGGGAAGACGACGAGAGCCAAACTTGGCATGAGGATGGCGCCTGTGCCATTAGCCCCGGCTCCTGACTTCTAGTCCCAGTGGCCGAGCTGTGGAGCGGGAGCAGTGACAAGAAGGCAAAGCAGTGAGCTCTCAGCTCGTGGGCACCTTTTAAAAAGAATAAAGGAGAGAGATCAAGAAAAGACAGACTGCAGCAGCCAAAACGTCTGACAAGCTGCAAAGCGTGTGTGTGTGTGTGTGTGTGTGTGTGTGTGTGCGTGTGGGAAGGACTCAAAAGAGGCCGCTGAAAAGTTGTCCCATACTTGTGAGAACATGTGGTCCTCACAAAATTAGCCAGGTCTATAAGAAAGTCTACATAGATCTCCATCTGAGGCCTTGTGAAATATCGAGCATATGGGTAACCTTGCAGTTAGCTAACAATATAATACTGATACCGTCTTTTTTGATTGACTGATTGTGGTGCTACCCATTTGTGTTTCAACAATGACGTCAGTTGATGTGACAATCATTCCCAGATAGCAAACGGATGTGGGCCACATCTGGCAAAGATATGGCGCTGCTGGTCCACTGTCGGCACTGGCAATCTGCTGTGAGCCAAAGGTGGCCCACATGTTTACAACATGCATTTGGACCAACAGATCTTGTCTGCTTCTGGCACAGATACAGCAGAGTAGCCGTGTGGATAACGCGGCAGCACTGCAATGATGCAACAGAATTACTCATTCTGAGGGTTATTTCAGCAGGCTAACTGATCAATAACTTCACAACTTGCCGTGGTTAATTTTTCATACAATAATTAATTTCTAGCAACCACACACGTAACTGCAGAGCTTAATGAAGACTATTCACTTATGTTTTCCCACATACACACTACAAAAGCAAGAAACCGAAACGTGAATCAACTCAACTTGCGGTTCTAATGCTAGTGCATTTTTCCACCTGCTTGAGAGAGAGAACTATTATCACCATGATTAATACCGTTTCAGGTCATTTTGTTACTCTAAAACAACTAAATACGTAGCCTGCCGATATACTGCCTTACTCTATACACAGACACACACACACACACACACACACGTCTACATTTACACAGAATCATGTGGAGAAACAAAGCTTTTATTTTTCTCTGTCAAGTGTTAATATGAGCAGAAACACTGTGTTCTGTGGTCGCTAGCATAATTATCAATAATAAGCGCTAATAGCGTTAGCTTCTCCTAGCTGGTCTCCAGTAATCACTCCTAAACATATGGATCAGCACATCATCATACCATCCTGGTTTACACTCTGGAGCTCTTATTGGTGTATAATAGTGCTGGTGGAACTTTATCGTCATCTGGAGAGTAAAGGATTCACTAAACTGGGATTAGCTTCAGCTGCTAATGTTAGCAAACACAGAGGGCTAACTCAGTGGAACTCAGTGGGGCTAATACAGCAGCTCTACCTGCTTTAGAAAGCTGGAATACGGGACAAACATGAGTAAATTAATTACATACACTGGTATACTTGTCACTACAGCCTCAAACACAATGGAATTTGACTATATTTTTTGGTTATGATTAGCTTTATTGTAAATTGTGGCATAAACTGGGCTACTTTTTATTCTAGTAAAGACGGTTTACCATGTACAGACTGCAAAAACAAGAATCCAAACATGGACCAGCTGAACTTGGGTTCTAACAAAAGTGCGTTTTCCAGCTGCTCAAGAGACATGCCCCTAAATTCACTATGATTTTATGACCTTTTCTGGTCTTTTTATGTCACTGTAAAGCACCTAACCAAGCTATTTAGCTAACTAGCTTTTTAGCTTATTGACAACTCTACCTGTTTTAGGATGCTGGAAAACAGGAAAAAATTAATTACATCAAACACGACATAACCAATAAAACATTGTCACATCATGATTAAATTTATAGTAAACTTTGGCATAAACTAGGCTACTTTCATTATTACTGGATGTGAGTAAAGACGGTTTCCCACATACAGACTGCAAAAACAAGAACTCAAACTGGGTGTGAGTTCTACGCCTGGAAGTGTCTTAAAGCCGTTTCTTTATAATCAATGAATTTGTTCTATTAAGGACTTCTATAAAAGCACAAGCCCATCGTTTAACGACAGCGGTAGCTTCAAATTCACTTCTTTCCTGAAGAGATGCAAAGTCAGATTTCTCTTAACAATGGACTGCATCTTTAGCGCTACTCTAGAAAAAAGAGTTTTTGACAAACATTCAATTACCAGTCTATCTTTACAGATAATCTGTGCTGTATCCATACCATTAGACAAACAAAACAGAGTACAATTGGCTGTTAATGGAATGTAGCGAACATATGCCACTCATTACTGTCTGAAGTTGTGTTGTGTTCTATTGCTTTTCTCCTGAAAGAGGAAGCACTGCTGGTGTTTTCATTTGCACTTATCTACGTTTCGACACAAGCGACTGACCCCTAGTGCAGTCCACGCTGAAGGTTCGACTTTGCGGTAGGGAGTCTCAACCAAAGGCCGTTCGCCTTCCTCCACGGGGGGAGAAGAACATTTAGCACATCAATCTTGCGTTTCTTATCCTCCACATAATCCCATAAAAGCATTCCCGTCAACAACTTGTTGTCACACGTCTTCCTCTCTGAGACTGCTGTGCTAAGACAGCCAGGGTCTCCTGAAGATCCATTAAACAGAGGGTCCCCGAGGAGGTTTCCCCATTAAAACCGAATGGACACTTTTTCAAACAAGAGATTATAAGAACACGCAAAATGTGGAGGGGAGCTTTTTGTGCTTGTTAGACGTGCTTTTACACCCGTCTATCTGATAAAACGATGACAGGGAATCATGTAGCGATGATGAAGGAGCGATCCAACATTCGCTTTTGGTTCCAAAACACATATTCCTCGAAACTTCACCACATCTGAATGATAATGAGCTTGGAGCACAAAGGGCGAGGAAACTTTCTGAGATCTACATCAGGGTAATTTGGTGATAAACTGCAGGGTTTACTGTTGGCAACAAAAAGCATTTGGTCCCTTTAGTTCCTTCACAGTTCTAACTCGTGTATATACACAGTGCAGACTGTTAGTAATTGAGCAAGGACGCAATTGTGGTTAATTTGGCTCCGTGAAGCAGCACATTGGCTGCTAAATGGAACAATCAGTATGAGGCTGAGGTGCAGAATGTCAGATTTAATCTGAGGGTGTTGGTATGTATATTAAGTGAACCATATACAAACCAAGACCTTTTTAAATCAGTCCCCTCATTTCGGGGGACCCTAATTGGACAATCGTCTGCTCAGTTCTTGGCCACTCATGTTTTGTTACACAAGAGATATAACAATAAGTCAAGAGTTTATTCTAGATGTGGCATTCGCAGTGCACTGTTAGGGTTTCTCAACCCAAGAACCAAAGAAGCGGAAATGCCAGGATAGCGAGCCATGGTGAGAAATCACAATAAATCAATTGGAGATACAGATCAAACATGAGTTGTGTCAAAACCACATAACCGCTGGTAAAGTCAGCATTGAAATTCAGAATGTGTTCACCTCCTTCGTAGTGAAACACAGAATCAGGAAGGGTATCCGAGCCAGCGTTTTATTGGTTAAGCCTTCAAAAGGGCACCCTGTCAAATCCATACTCAGAAGTTAGTTATGTGTATATTGGTACTGTACTACAGAGACACGGACTGCCCAAACCAAATTCCTTGTGTGTGTCAACATACTTGGCCAATAAACCTGATTCTGAAAACAAAAGGAGGCAGCCTATAAACAGAAAGCTGGGGTGTCCACTCCTAATGTAACAAACGAGGGAATGCACAATCCCTCCTCCTTCCTCTTCACTCCTTACCAGTCTCCGTCAAACTTCCTCCCTTTCCTCTCCAAGAGCGTCCCCAGCGGTGGAAAGCAGCACCAATGGTAGCTCTGGTTCTACTTCTATTTGTCACTTGCTGTTAAACATGGTTTTCTGCCGGAGTGTTGCCCAATCTCACATCCCTGTCATGATTTCACTTCCCTTGGTTGCAGTTTCCTGGTCATTATTGAATAAATCATGCCATCAGTCAGCAACTCCGAGAGGAACCACAAATGGCGTAGACAGATATGCCTACATTATGACTTTATGTAGTAGTTTTATGACCCTAAATCTGTTTGAGAATAAATGCATCATATCTAGTACAAATTTAATTTCATGCTAATATTGGTGATGAGTTAATTGTAATATCTTGAATGGTAATGAAAATTTGCTAACCAACTCATCTAATAGCTTCCAGTTGCTGACCTCTGGATACCATCTGCTAACACTGTTGCGAGTGACTTATTATTAATTGGTCGAATGCAATACTGCCCGAGGCTAATTGAGAACTGAAACCTGGACGGGGATGTGAGACAGCCTGGTGTGGCTTGCCATTGTTGTTTACTGTTACTTTCATTGGCTACCTGCCCTTAAATGCTCTAACCAGGAAGAGCAGCAGCTTCAACATGACTGATAAGAGGTTAGAATACGCCATCGGGGCAGCAGAGCTACTTCTTCATCCTCTCATGTTGGACTGATTCCACTCCTACAGCGCTACAGTGACTCACTATCGCCTCTACAGCTACAAAGTGGTATTATGAGACGGGACGTCTTAGCATGCTACTTATATGTCTGTCATACGGTCAAAACTGTTATTTCTTCACACTCTATTGATAATTTTAGCTCATTTTGGAATATTTTAGATCAAAAATGGAACAAATTGCACATTTCAAGCTAAGGCAAAAAAAAAATTGTCATTCAGTCATGTGACTTCTCAGTGCTGTTGTTGGATTTCTTTGATTTGTAAAGAATCTAACAATTATTTTTCTTAATTTGGGCCAGAAACTCATAGATCAAACATCAGTTATGTCAAATTGCTGCTTTGATGAAACAAATTAAAAATAAGTGCCTACCGACCTAAAAGAAAATGCACTCACTCAACAAAATGCACCCATCAAAAAAGGAAGCCACGTGCATCTTTTATACAGTGATAGGAAATACGGTAGCTCTCAGAAAGTTCCAGTTCGACAGGCTCATATGTTTTGTGGTATCTGTAGGTGCAGAATCTCAGGTGCGAATGGACCTCTCCACCATCTCCCAATGAATGCTAGATTGGGCTCATGTTGGGCAAGCATGCAGGCCACACCATTTGCTAGATCTTGCTGGAATATCCCATCATTATGGGGGTACATTTAAGTCCATTAAGGGCTGCAAATGGTCACCCAGCAGTGAAATTCAGTTGTTACCAATCAATGATGTGTTTGAGTGGACCTGTGGACCCAACCCATGCCATGAGAACACACCCCACACCAGTACAGGACCACCACCAGCCTGCACAGGGCCTTTTGACAACTGGGGTCCATGGCTTTAGGGGGCCTGTACCACACATGAACCCTACCATCAGCCTGAAACAACTGGCACTGCGACTCATTGAAATCTACACCACATCGAGTTAGCGACCTCTCAAGCCCAGGTGAGACACTCTCTCTGGTTGTGGTGTTAACAGAGACACTCTGGTGGGTCTTCTGTCATCTTCTCCTCATATCCCATGGAGATAAAGAATCCTGAGTGACCTGTGGGGTATGCGTGTGTGGCCCTCCTGCATTGAATGTGGATGTGATTTCTGTCACTGGTCTGTTTGCACAGCCAATTGTAGCCAGACGCCGCCGGTCACTATCGTTAAGCGCCTGTGGGCAGCCACTGCGCTGTCCATTGTGGGTGGTAATGGCTTCTACGATGTATTCCCGGGACACACGTGACACTGTGGATCAAGGAATGTTAAATGCCTGTAGAATTTTGGAAATGGAACGTCGCATCCGTCTGGCACCCACTATCATGCCTCGTTCAAGCTTCAGTAATCCACGTTGCATTGGCATGAGGACGCTGACCAGGGTTTATCCTCACTCACAAGACAACACCTCACAACTTACACAGGTGTGGGCGTTCCCGTACCACCACTTCATAATCAGTGTACATGCTGCTATCACATGACTTTTGGTATGTCAGTGTAGATGTGGCGCGTTTCATTCACAGTATCTACTTGAGTAGATTTTCAGGTTGAACGGACAAACCATTTCTTACAGTTAAATGCTGGACTGCAAGGTCAGACTTCAAGGCCTGTAGTCCATGAGGATTATACACACTTACCATATGCCAAATGTTTGATTAATGGCTGCCGTAATTTGCTGAAGATGTTCTCTATATTTGTAGGTATCAGCACGTGCTACCGAATGGCTGCAGGGGGCTGGAAATTAATCATCCTTATCATCACACTTAGACAGCCCAAACTGGGAAGATGTCACGCAGAGCTGACATTCTTATTTTTGTACGGTGTCGTGTTGCCGTCTGTTTGTGGTTACGAGGTTCCCCCCCTCGTGTGCACGTGTAAGTGTGTGTGTGTTTATGCAGGTGGAGAACATTACTGAGAGTGTGAGCTCTGTTCTGAGACAGGAAGGACGAAAGAAAGAGAGCGCGAGAGAGAGAAAGTTAGTCAGAAGTACCTATTTAATCATGCCGGCACGTTTTCAATCAAATGTCTCATTCCCTAAGTGTACCATCCGCCATGTTATAAGCTTACCAGACACAAAATGAGTTACCTGTGACTGAAACATACCTAATGGCGTGCAGTACCTCCACACTACTAATAACAGCTGTGATTGGATTTGGCATGTACTGGACAAGTTTCTGGATGTGGGCCACATCAATGTTCAGACACTCTTGCATCAAAGAATTGGGCCAGATTTGGTGGATGCCTTCCCTGGCACAATTCCGAGGAGAATTCCCTGTAGGCTGGGATTTTAGCCACTGCTGGTAGACCCGTATGACCGTACGCATCCATGCACCTGCAGATTCAGCGACGTCCTTCACACTATGGTCTTTGGCACACCCAAACACAGTCATTTTAAGTCTTTTAAGCCAATCATTAACATCTGCTTTGGAGCCATTTTCCACACATGGAATGAGACCTTTACTGCATTCTAGCACCTCTTCTAATCTATCTAATGTTTACTCACCAGCAATATGATTTTGTTGCATGTCAATAGACATGCCTTGCATTTCATTGGTTTAACAAGGTCATGTGACATTGTGACTCGTCTACCAGCAAACTGCAGGTCAGCCCTCTAAATGCTAGTCAATTAGTAAGCTCCCGTCTGACTCACGAATGTCATCCATTCCACCCAGTTAGGTGAGTAAAGCATCATTTATGTTATATAGGTTAGGTTATGATTTTAATTCTGTTCTAGTGTTGTGCAGACCCTCCCCCCTTTATGTCCTCCTTTTGGGGGGTGTGATGTCTTCCTTTTTGGGGGTTATGAAAGTGGCCACCCTACAGGTATTTATAGCCCCAGCATCCTTGTGCAGGGCCACCTGTAGGATCCTGAAGTTACTACCACATTAAACACTTAAGGGAACTCATTTGTGTCTGGGAAGGTTACCATTCATTTTGATTGGCCTGAATAATGCAGGCTATATGTATATGCAGGGAGTATTTCTAAAGCACAAATGCCTTTCCAGTGTTTAATCAAACTTAAGATGTATGAACAAAACTGTGTTTGCTACATTTCAACACAGAGCACTTTCAGGCAGCTGGCCTAATAAAGCAAAATTAACCTTTACAGTCATTAAAATTCTGTTTATCATTTTCACTAGAACTCAAATACCCAGTGCTCTTCATCGACGTGCTGGCAGTTCCTTCATAAATTAAGCAACCAATTGTGTTTGGAAGCCAGTGGTCCCTTTAGACATAGATAAGGAGACTCGATACACTCAACAGTGTTCATTTTGCTGGAACAGACATCCCGAATATATTGGCACATGAGTGGTTTCCTAAAGCCAGGATGAACAGAAACATAAAAAGACTAATGGAGCATTATGGTATCAAGCAGTACTTTCAAATCAGTCGTACTCAATTTCAGCAGAAATGTCTGCAAATGAGTTTCTGACAGAAGAAGATGAAATGTATGGCTGAAATATGAAAGTTATAATAGATGGTCCCTGTCTGGTTCTGATTCTGCAGTTTTGATTTCGGAAGATGGATAATATCACAGATTCCATCTTATCTTCTGAATTGCTTACATTAGCTGTATAACGTTTCCCCTCCTTTAGAAGATATAAATGTAACTGTGGTTCTGTAAATTCCAGCAGAGGCAATTTGAAGAGGAGCGTAAATTGCTTGTCAGGTTGAGATCTTACACCAGCAAAGTAATGCAGTGCCACCACATCCTCTAGACCTGAGGACTCAAGCCACCTGCAGACTATTTAAATGTACGGTATGTATGTATGTATGTATGTATGTATAGACACGTATTGTTAAAAGAATAACTGCACCCAGAAGGAGGTGTGGGATTGCAGTGCTGTTGGGAAGGAAGATACATTTAGACTGATATGATCAATATTTATTGAGCTACACATACAGAAGCAGTGTCTCTCAGTACGGCGTCGGGCCACCGTGTTTGCTAACCCAACATGCCAGACATTTCGGGATGGAGTTATAGAGGATCCTAATGGTGTCCTGTGATGATCCATCCCATGCAGCTTGAACATCCTCACACAGTTCCTGCAGATGGTGCGGTAGGGGTGGAGGTGGAGTGACACCAGGCCTTCTGAACGTGTGACACGTGACAACAAACCGTTCATCTTGGTGCTGACCATGGTGCGTCCACACACGGATTCGTTGGTCGTCTCCACCAAGACAAAAGCGGGACTCGTCACTGAAGATGACCCGCTGCCATTCTGAGTCTCTCCATGACAGTCTGGCACGACACCATTGCAGTCTTTGGTGACGCTGACGGGGTGTTAAGGGCGGTTGTCGTAACGGTCTGTGTGCATGTAGTCCTGCGTGGTGCAGCCGTCTGCCAATGGTGCTGGCACTAACAGTATGACTCATGAAGGGCATCACTGCTCGCTGAATGTCCATGATCATGGCTGTTGGGTCAGTCAGGTACAGTGATGAGGACCATCCTTGTTTATGTCACACGCGCGGCTGAACATGAAACTTGAACCATTCGCATGTCTCACAATGTCAAACCTACCCACCAGGTTCCATTACTGACGGTTGATTCCTTCTGCAGCTATTTATGCAACTACTCTTTTGATGATGAGTGTGTATATCATTAGTGCTATTAAAATATAGAACTACTTGTACTTAAGTGTACTCTTTTGAGACACCACTAAAATTCACTTAATCATATCCCGTATTTCACATCCCGGCATGCGCTCATGTTGCTACTCCCTACCTTCAGTTTATGGCTATTGTAACTGAAGAAGTCAAAAATGGAAAAAAAAAAACTGAAACATTGATAGAAGCAAGAGGTGTGGTCAAGCATCACTTGCAGGACAGAGGGTCAGTCGTGGCGAACCAGCTAAGCTAGGTTATGGTTTTCACCTGGGTGTTGTCTCCGACAGCCTACTGGGAGAAGACAGGAACATAAATAAGCTACCAGAAGCAACACACAGGTAGAAACCATAGCCTACTCGACCTGCTGGTACATTGGTATAACTGGCTCTCTGTTGATGAATACCAACAGGCACACGGCATGGGCCTTGTTTTGAGTGAAAAGTCTTTCGGCTCTGCAGATTACACGTCAGGGAAACCAGTTGGATTCATTCATTCATTCATCCATCTTCTGAGCCGCTCCTCCTTCTGGGTTGCAGAGGGTACTGGAGCCTCTCTTAGTGCTCACTAGGCAGAAAGTAGGACAGGCCGCCAGTCCATCACACACCAGCTGGATACATATAAATGGAAATTAATGTGTCCATTTGTCTATATATTCTCAATGTTTCTCTTGAATTTTCCCATCTTTGCCATTTCGTTAGCTACTAGCTAAGCAAGATGGTTAGCAGTCTGTGTTCTCATTTTCAGGGTTAAAGGTCAGTGAATTAGCAGTTATACAAAACTCCCAGCATTTAAGACCATTCATTGTGAAAACATTATTTTACTGCATTTTTTGAGTTTTAAAGCATTATGTTCTTGCAAAGGAGGATTATTTTATTTTTTACGTAAAAATCTAATTCTGCACCGGAGCCACACGTTGCAGACCCCTAGCCCAGGTTTTAAATGGACCAGTATACATCAAAAAGCCTCTTTATTGCTGTCACTGAAGCAAACACAGCAGTACAAAAGGATGGACCACATAAAAAGTCCAACAACAAGGACAAATTCTGTGGTGGACTTGGTGGAAAGTGCCACATTCTCATAACAAGGCTCTAATCAGTGTAAGCACAAGGAAGGATAATCCATCCACACTCAGAAATGGCTGAAATAAACTTTGGATAAATGAGAAACCCTCAGGAACTGGAACACTACATGGGTTTGCCCTAGGTTTCACTGGCTGACTGCACACCAACAATAAGATCTGACAATTAGAGGTGTACACAGCATGCACTGACAAAGCTCTACATGGCAAACAGTCTTCCATTATGGCTCAATGGCTCAGTGGCTACAGCCATTCCAGGAGGTGACTGGTGATGTGGGTCCACACTTGACCACCCAGCAAGGAATCCCCTAGTGGGGATCCTTTGGAACATCGGCAATGGGATCTAAAAGTGGCAGACCACCAGTGACTCCATGAAACAGAGGAGAGGCGCAAGCAAATCTGGCCAGTATGTGCCGACGCCTGCAGCCCCAGTGAGCCAGTTGAATATGAAGGCTGCCATATCAGTTCCACTTCAGGCAGTTACTCCCTCCAAAGGCAGGTGATGTGAAGGAAAACCATGACTACTGACTTCCTACACATTCCATGCTGGTGCCAAACTGCCTCAACCTATAGCCCCACCCCTCCCTCCTGCTGACATGGAAGTGTTAGATCACCTCATGATTGATCCCAAGGGGGCAACCTCAAGGAGCAAATGTCTGTAGAACTCTAGAGCTGCCGTGTAGTAACATGGGATCCAGCCAGATGCAGAGAACGTTTCAGATGCACTGTATTGGAGAATGAGGCCAGTACGACATGTAAGCCCAGGGATAGGCCTATGAAGCAGATTATTTGAGCCGGTAAAGAGCTCTTTCCTTAGTTTGTGGTCAATCACAAATATAATATGGCCCACTTAGAGCTGTATCAAACCTGGGATAGAGCCTGTTTTGGCGACCATGGCTTTACTCCTTGTGGTGCATGTACAGTACAAGCCTTTTTCTGCTTTCTTACAGGACTCTGAAAGCGTTTTGGTTCCAAGTTCTTCGGCAAGAGTCTTGTCAGACCAAGACGCTCCAGCCTCTAAAACATGCATATTATGTTTCATCTCAAGCGCTGGTGGGCCAGAGTTTGCATCAGCCAGTCTAATGCAAAGAACAAGGGGCAGAGTTTGTGGCCGTCATCAGGTTCTATCAGCAGCAGACATTACTTAGCCTTTGCGTCAGGGATGGTCAATCTTATCCTCAAGGGGTTTTCATTCCAACACAGCAGGAGCACACGTGATGAGCTGTTTGAAGACTAGGGCCAATTGATTAAACAAGTGGAATCAGGTGTGCGGCTGTGGCTTGGAATGAAAACCTACAGTCACCCCGGCACCTTTGCAGATAAGCTTGGACAAGCCTGCTTTGTGTTTTGCCCACTAGCCATTAGTTTAGTAAATTGAACACAAGGACTATGTGAAAACACTCTGTAGCTTCATGACATGTGTATTGATGTTGTAGTTCTGAGGACACTGGAGTAGTAGCGGCATTAGCAAAGGGCTACATAAACAGCTAATAACAACGTTTGTAACTTTAGTAGTGGCACCAGTTAACAAGAGTGCCCAAACTAGTAATTCGCTAATGTCATGGCCAGTGGAGGGCAGGATGGGATCCTTAAGTACAGTGCATGTGACTAATATGCTAAGACCCTGGATAAGCAGGAGCTGGGGGGGAAGTAGCTGCAAATTTGAAGCTAAAGGTTTTGAATACAGCAGGTTGAAGTAGTGGGGTTGCACTTAACTTTTGCTATGCTACCAGGTTGGCAGGAGCTATGGGAAACTGACCAAGGTGTGGCTAACTGTTTGGCAGCTAGATTCTCCTAGGGCACCAGAGTGACTGTAGAAAATTGCCCTCAAGATAAGTGGCTATGCACAGTTGGCTGAAGTGAAATACAAGTTAGGGAATTCCTGACTCTTCTAGGTGTAGAAAAGGTCTTCAAGCATAATCACATTACCAGGAGCCCCAGACTGTAAACCAAAATGTGTATTAGTGGCTATAAGCTGTCCAGCTAGCAAGAGCCTGCCTGGGGGTAACCAGTGGGATAAGAGTTATTCGAGCAACTAGCAGTAGCACCACCCTAGTTAGTTGTTATTAAGGAGCTTCAGTAGTATGATAACCAACAATAGGGTACCAAAGTTTGCAGCCAGCCAGCTAGTGTAGATGGATAATTGCACCTACAAAATAATCTATGTTATCAATTTGTATCGCTGTGAGAACATGAACAAGGACGTCTTCTGACTGATCAGGTTGATTGCATCGTTTTGACCTACGATGGGATGATGGTATGTAATAAAACCTGAACGTCAGAATCACTCAAAGATGTTCAGTCAATATGGTAGAGACATTTTTTCCCTCTGCATAAAGTACTGTAACTACTGGCACCAGAAAACTGGAACTGTGCCTTTCCTCTTTTCTCCTGATCTTGTACTTGTATGTTTTTTTTGGAACCTGCTCAAATTGGTCTGAAGAGGACCTAAAAGTACTTGAGGATGTTCTTCTCTGTATTTGGAAACACTTGAAGCTAAATCCCACTGCAAGTTAGGGAAGTCTTTACTCTTCTAGGTGAAATCTTCAAGCACTGTTGAATATAAACTAAAATGGTATGCTGATGTATTGTTTGCTATTTATTAGAATTATTACTTTGTAAAGAGGATGCTAACATGATATGAGCTAGTTAGAAGGCTAATGCTACTGTTATTACCATTTTTAGTAGCCCCTACGGATTGCGCATTTTCAGTCATATTTACACACTGGATGGAGTAAAATGTAAAGCTTTGAGCAATAGTGTGGTGTATTGTTCCATAAGAGCCATACGCATTAAGCTAACTAGCAAGCAAGGTAACTATTTAACCATAAATGCACTCATCATCAAAAGAATAGCCGCACGAATAGTTGCACCCAGAACGAATCAATCGACAGGAATGAAACTTGGTGGGCAGGTTTGAGTTCAAGTTTCACGCTCAGCTATGCATGTGACGTAAGCAAAGACGGGCCTTATCACAGTACCTGACAAACCCAACAGCCACGATTGCAGAGATTCAGCGAGCAGTGGCACTCGCCATGAGTCATCCTGTTAGTGCCAGCACCATTGGCAGACGGCCGCATGACGCAGGACTACATGCACGCAGATCGTTATGGCGACTGTTCTTAACACCACGTCAACGTCACCAAAGACTGCAGTGGTGTCGTGCCAGACTGTCATGGAGTGACTCAGAATGGCAGCGGGTCATCTTCAGTGACGAGTCCCGCTTTTGTCTTGGTGGAGACGACCAATGAATCCGTGTGTGGAGGCACCGTGGTCAGCACCAAGGTGAACGGTTTGTTGTCACCAGAAGGCCTGGTGTCACTCCACCTCCACCCCTACCACACCATCTGCAGGAACTGAGAGGGAATATTCAAGCTGCATGGGATGGATTATCACAGGACACCATTAGGAACCTCTATAACTATAACCGAGACGTCTGGCATGTTGGGTTAGCAAACACGGCGGCCCGACGCCATACTGAGAGACACTACTTCTGTATGTGTAGCTCAATAAATATTGATCATATCAGTCTAAACGTATCATCATTTATTGTTCCTGGTAACCTTTATCTTCCTTTCCAACAGCACTGCAATCCCACACCTCCTTCTGGATGGTGCAGCTATGCTTTTGATGATGAGTGTGGTTAGCCAAAAATACATAGTGACCAAAATGACCAAATAGACAGTTAAATTGTTATGATGGTTGTAGCTGTCAATCAAGCAGGCGGAAAAACCTTTGGTTTCCAGGTCTTTCCAGCATTACATATGTTAACGAATTCCCTGGCATAGAGAATAGAGCATAGAGAATAATATCTGGCATAGAGTGATGACATCTACATCCACTGTGTGTTCTTCTCCTGCAAATTCACACTTGCTTGAGTTATAGTAGTTGGCTGTTGATTGGGAGGTGCTGACTGAACTAAAGCTGCCCTTCCAAGCTGTTGGAATATATGCCAAAGTCCTGATTCGCACGATGAAAAGAGGTATGTCAGTCCTGTTAAGAACCTCACAATAAAGCTGACTCAAAGACTTCATGAAACATAGCCAACCCTGAGTGAAGGAGAACTATGTGCAACGGGTGAAAACATATACAGGATCAATCCCCGCCATAGTACTCCCACAGGAAAGGTGAACGGCTACGTTTAAAGTTTCACTCACAAGACAAAAAAAAAAATAGTCTCGTGAAAATAGTGGAGAGAATTCTGGCGTTGGTCTCCATTCTCTCCCACGTTTCCCATGAGAATAATTTCAGTTGGGGCAAAGAGTCACTGAGCTTGACCTCCCTCCCCGAGGAACAGAGCCACGCCACAAACTGAACCCAAAATAAGTATTATGTAAAAATAAACAAATGGGCAAGGGGCATAGTGCATTAAAAAGTCTCATGAAAAAGAAGGAGAATGATATCAGTATCCACGCAAGACCTGGACTTAATAAGCTTAATAAGTCCCTTTAAGACTGTCTGTAGTAGTTCAAGTGTTACCAGCTCAGATTCTACTCTCACATTGGTTAGAAGGGAAAGTAATAGTCTAATATACATTAATCAAGTGCAAAAAGAAAGACATCAAGCCAAGACAACAACATTCACTAATCTCCATCTACTCATGACATAAATGAACAATGAACTCTGTAAACTGGCCTTGGAACAAACTCATGTAAACTTTGGTAGTGATTAATTTTTCATACATAATGTTTTGGATGCTTTCTCATGAAATTGCAACCAACTGTCCAGTCCTCTTAGCTGGCAGGAGAACGTCACCGCCATGCCAAAGAAAGTGCAGTAGAGAATGTTGCCAACTGACATGTCTCATTTTTCAGCGTGTCTTAATTCAGGGACTATGCACTATATACTTACACTATATGCTACGCACTTTACCCTCTCGTACATTTCCTAGGATAGTGAATGGGATGCGACAGCATTGTGCACTAAACGAAAACGACAAATTGCTGTGCAGTCCAGAGGTGGCTGCTTCAGGTCCGGAAAGTAAGGAGTCCTCTGAGGGATTTGGCATCATAGAGGTCTTCACAAGGCAGGTTCACCCATGTGCCCTGTGTGATCTGAAGAATAATTTGTGGGTGGGATTCATTTTGAGCCACCGCTATGATAGCTAAGAGTTTTTGGGCCCTTTCGGGTGGGTACTATAGATTGCTGGGTGTGTGGGGTGTGGGTCGGTTGATTGATCACTCGCAATGAAAAAATTATATTTGACATCTGCTGCAAATTCCCCTCTAGTTGTGGCGAGGGGCTGTACTCCAAATGGGATGATACATACTACTTGCGTACTGAATCCACCCAAAAGTAGTATGTAGTATGTGACCAAACTGTAAATCTGTAGCATACTGAAGATACCCGGATGGTGTTCTACTCCAGTCAAAGTTTCTAATATACAGGTGGAGCTATCTTCATGGTGTACTGTATCCCATCATGCACCGCGGCCTCACCAGCTCTCAGTCTGCTTCAGCCAGAGAAAATGGTGGCGGGTAACACTGGGGAGCTAAACGCAGGCCACTCCGAGTATAACTGTGGGTGTAGTGATTGTAGTGGGGTATGTGTTCATCAGAATGAGCCTCAGAAAGTTAAAATATACAGGTCTGAAGATTAATAAAAGATGAACTCGCTTTAGAGGATCAGTTTTAGAGTGAAATAGCCGAGGGTAGCTAACAGCTAGGCTAACCGTATTTCAGGTGAACTGAGCAGCGTTAGCAGCAGCTAGCTCTAAACAGTGATACAGTAATAACAGCTCTGAGGTAAATGTGAGGTAACTGGTCATGTGACTGTATTAGAACTCTACACTGTAGGTCAGAACTACTACACACAGGGGGCAGTATGCAGTATAGTAGTGTGCCATTTTGAATACAGCCAAAGTCTTGTTTGGTTCGTCCTGCAATTCTCAGCGTTGGGTTTCCTGTTTTGCTGTGTTGGTATGACCTCTTGTTTTAGACCATTGAGATTTGGATTACATTTTGGTTTGTCTGCCTGGTTTCCAGGACTGATCTGACTTTTTCGACCTGGCTGTTCCTATTAATGTTTCTGTGAGTGTCTTAATAAAACTGCACTTGATTCCAACGAACTGTAAGTTCTTTGTTACAGTAAACATGGTAAGATATTTTTGGAGTCACTAAAATGTAAATCAAGCATAGTTTGGCATTTTAATGTAAACGGTTCCACAAAATAACTAAAGCCAAAAAAGGGTGGAATGATTAATATATGGATTTTAGTTGACGGTCTAAATTAGTTTTTGCTGTCATTACTGCTTGGACAATTACAAGGGGCAACCATTCTTGTTATCAGTGTTATGTGGATGGATGAGGCAAAAATGTTTCTTTATGGCTTAAATGTTTTTATGTTTAGCAAAACACATCCCATTGCATTCCTACGTAAGAACCTCATCCCTACTTTGAAACATGGTGGTGGTAGTGTCAAGGTTTGGGTCAGTTTTGCTGCTACTGGACCACAACAGTTCTGGATTGTATGAAGAAATTCTACAGGAGAATACTAGGGCATCCAACTGTGCACTGATTTTCAGCAGAAGGTGGGTCCTGCAGAACGACGAGAACACTCAAAAACTAAAAATGTGAGCTAGCCTACAAAGAATAACACAGAAGTAAAGTTACATTTTGGAATGGCTGGGTCAAAGTCCAGATCTTAATCCAATAGAAATGTTAAGGCAGAGGAACCGCACACCAACAAAACAGAATTAAAGCAGTTCTGCAAGTAGGAACGGGCCAAGAAGTCAATGTGCGGGGCTGATGAGCATTTACAGGAATCATTTAGTTGAAGTCATTGCTGCTCAAGTGGGTCACACCAGTTCCTGAAAGCAGAGGTTGAAAACAACAGGGGACCTGCTTTTAGAAATCTCCAGACACATCCCAAAGTTCAGTCTTAGATGTTGGTTTGGCATTCCCTGCTTCCTCTCACCATTCAGATAACCCCAAACACATTCAGTGGTGTTGAGGTTCTGGACCCTGGGGTGGTGAGTCCATTGTTCTGAGAACACCAGCAGCTTCTTTGTTTGATGTGTGTGTCTCCTTTTCTCAGTGAGGCGCTTCTTGAACAGCTACACCTCCTTTCAGACCTCCATAGTGGAAGAGGAAGGATGGACAGAAACACCTGTGGATGTTCACAGGTCTGAAGCACGAGTGGAGCTTGATGTTCCCTACTCTCTCAAAGACGAAAGCTTTAAGTGTTGCTTATCTGATGGGGACAGTGTTGTTGGGGGACCTACCAGGTCTTCCAGGTGGTTGTAAGGAGTGTCATTTTCTCTGTAGCTTTGAATAATTTCTTGAATTCCAGTTTTGTGGACTCCTGTTTTTTTTCACTCACCTTTATTTGACTTCCTCCTTCTTTATGCAAGTGGATTGTCTTATCTGTAATATTCTCTGAAATATCTTCTGAAAATAAACAGCTTGTGCTTAATGTCAGTTTTGACTAAATGCTATATGATGTTGTACATTACTGTACTTAGCATATAAAAGCCAGAAAAGGTGTTAGATAAGTAAGTTACATAAGTAGGTTATCACAACTCAATAAAACAGTTACAACAGTACCTCTTTGTACACCACCCATTAAAAGTATGCACTTACACTAATACAGCAGTTCACAGGGTTGCATAATGTTTAAAATAAGAGCCTGGCCATGTGCCAAGACATGCCAAATGAACAATATTCAAAGCGGTTATATAATGAAGATTTGCCTGGTACCTAGTTCCACTGGCTGCGGTTCTAGATGAGCCATGAGAGTGGAAGAAAATAGATATTCAGTGATTGTGATGACCAGTGATTTCAGATCTGATAGAAGTCTTTCCTGAGGTGAGTTTATGTTGTATAATTATGAATACTAAAAACTCTCTAAAACTAAAATATGCTGACAAAATAACCTTCACAAACAAACAAAAAAAAAAAACAATACACATGTGCTTTGCTTGCTTCCTGTTTGGATGAGAACAGTAGAGGCCTATCTACTGGAAGAGTCAGTGACCTCTAGTGGAATACTTTTACTCATTCCTCTGCCGATTGGTAGAGATGGCATGATCAGGTTGAGTTAGGTTCAGCATCTCTGTCTTTAAAATATGATGACACAAAATGTGCTCTACCAAACAGTTGAGAACAACGTTTTTAACAATGTTATGTTGATGGTCAAGGCAAGGACGGATTTTTGTGTTGAAAAATGAAAAACTGAACACTGCATTCCATCATAAGACCGTCATTCCTACTTTGAAACATGGTGGTGGTAGTATCATGGTTTGGGCTGGTTTTGGTGCAACTGAATAAAGATTTGCCTGGTACCTAACAAACAATATTCAAAGTGGTTATATAATGAAGATTTGCCTGGTACCTAATTCCAATGGCTGTGGTTTTACACTGAATGTCAGAGTGCATGTTTTCATACCCAACATGGAGGCGTTTTGAGTAATGGTAGCTGCCTCTTCAGATGAGCTAAAGCTAAGAAAAATGAATCTGGAGCTAAGAAAACTAATACTGATCTGTAATTTTTCTCTCCCGTTAGACATTTTATTAAAATTAGAGTCATTTTTTTTTGCTTGCAAATGTTCAATCATACTCAAGGACAGACACACCGCCACACCCAGCCAAACATGCTATGAGGATCTTCATGTTATATATATTATATATATATATTATAATTAGATGAGGCCAATCATTACCCAAGTAGAGAGTTTAGGGCCATTTTTGCCATTTGTGATTTGCACACAGAGGAATTTGTCTTCCGCATTTAACCCATC
>CM067476.1:38535111-38560136 GCA_034552555.1 Semaprochilodus insignis
TTACTGTTCAGCCTGGATAATGAAGCAGAATGTACAGACTGAATGTAGCACCTATATAATGTACTAGAACAACTGAAAAATTAAGTTGCACACTGTATGCACTGTATGTATGTGATTGGACATAGTGCTATATGTAGAGACAGGGAGGAAACCAGGTGAGAGCAGCATCTGAAATTGGGGTTAGATTTGAATTTATACATTTTCTGTCTTGAAGCTTGAACACTGAATATAGTGTGTCACACTGCCAGGTAGTTGTGGTTGTGATATCACAATTGTTTCTAATTTGTCTCAACTCATCTACAGGCAGTTCACAAGCCCTGATATTAAGAATTGTTTGGGCAGTGTTTTGTTTGGGCAGCATCTGAGCTCAAGATGAGTTTTAGACTCTAACCTTCTTGTACTAGCTAGGAAACATTCTCTGACGGAACACTAAGCAGGTTGTAAGTTGCTCTGGATAAGAGCTTCTGCAAAAATGCCTTAAATGTAAATATAGGTAAGAATATGTACAGCACATAGTGTCATTGATGTAATGCCAGATTTTTACAATGGGCATTTTCACAAAATGCATGGGTGAGTTACAGGCCAGGTTCATTCAGGATGCTTTGCATGTTGAACTGAAGCCAGTTTGGCTTATTAAAGGACAAATCATGTTAGTTATGTTACAACCTTGACTGACAAAGTACTGAAAATGTGCTCATTTAAGCTATAGAGACTGAAAACTGTCCAACGATACCAACTGTCAGCTAATTTAAAAGTAACTGAATCAGAATTGTCCGTACAAATCAGGATCAGATACACGTACAGTACAGTTTAAGAAGAGCACTATTACTCACTATTCACTATAATGTGTTTGTAATGGTGACCATAAATCTGTTGTGTGGTTTTATGAGCGGTAGTTGTAGAATCTTATATTTTTAAAACTTCTGTTAATAAATAAGCTAAATTAATTGTTTTGAAAAGAGACACCTGTAACTGAAACATACCTAACAGCATGTGATAATTCAATTTGGCAAGGACTGGACAAGTTTCTGGGTGTAGGCCACGTCAATGTTCAGACACTCTTGCATCGAAAAATTGTGCAGTTGGTTCCAGATTTGGTGGATGCCTTCCCTGGCACAATTCCGAGGAGAATTTCCTGCAGACTGGGATTTTACGGGATGGTAGACCCAACTGTACGCTTCCATAAACCTGCAGATTCAGCTACTTCCATCACACTATGGTCTTTGGCACGCCCAAATGCAGTCACTCCTTTTAGCCAATCATTAACATCTGCTTTGGAGCCATTTTCCACACATGGAACGAGACATTCACTGCACTGTAGCACCTCTTCCCAATCTATGGATCCCGTCACTCACACCCCGCAGGTATTTATAGTCCCATTGTCCTTGTGCAGTGCCATCTGCAGGAGCCTGAAGTTACTACCACCTTAAACAGGCAAGGTGTTTTTTTGTGTTTGATAAGAAACTTTGAAACTCCACTAAAAGGTCTCCACTCCAGAACTCCAGAAGAGACACGTTTGAGACTGGTTGTTCTCTGCTGTGGGACCCAACCTGACCCAATCAAAAACATATGACAACAATAACACCAAAGCAAACATTCCCGAAAGCGCACTGAAGCATCACGTGTAATTGAAAATGGCCCACGTCCAGTTGAGGAGCAGCACAGAAGTGGAGGAAACGCTGTCCTTCAGGCGAGCGTGGTGAGGAAATGCCTTAGTGAAGAGCAGAGACAGAGAGCGTGCGCTAATAGACCTCCCTCAGCTTCTCCCCCTCTCCTCTCCTCCCCCACACGCTCCCAGATAAGAGGGCAGAACTCCCTCTTTCTGGTCATTTCAGACACTGCTTTAGGATAGGAAGGAAGGTCCTTCATGCGTTTGTCTTGTTTTTCTTCTCTGCAGCTTAAGAGATTGCTTCACTCGTTCTTTCTCGCTCTCTCCTTCTCCTGCTCTGTGTGGGTCAGTGCTTCAGCCCAGCTCCTCACGTAGGACGGGGGCCAAAGAAAGTTTAAAGGAAACAAGACCCTGCTTAGGAAAATAACCTCCTCCACCGTTGGGAGAGAACCACAAACACCAAAGGAAGGAGAAGCACGGGGAACAGCAGCCAGGGAGCATCTCCTCTTGCGTCTGTGAAGCCATGTGTCCTGCCTTTCTGGCCGAGTGAGCGGCTGAGGGCAAGTTGGCATCAGTCCTCCAGCTGCAGGTGGCCTTTTCCAGTCTGTCTGCACTCGTAACCATGAGGCTGAGCAGTCTCAATTGGGGGCTGGCGCTGCTGCTGGCAGTGGTCGAGCCGGTAACTTCTGGAAGCGGGAACAGCCAGAAGCGAGGGCCAGGCGAGAGGCGGAAGAAGGTCCACCGCGTGCAGCATGGACAGTGCAGCTACACCTTCATCCTACCTGAGATGGACAGCTGCAAGGGTGGATCGGCTCACTATGGAGGCAGCAACGTTGTCCAGAGAGATGCGCCACCGGGAGAGGGCGAGTGGTCAGTTCAAAAGCTTCAACACCTGGAGACGGCCATGGAGAACAACACCCAGTGGCTTCAGAAGGTAAGAACAAGAAGACAAGTATGGATAGTGCTAGTTCTGTCAGCGCTGCTTCAAAAAACTTTCATGGCTTGATGGTTTTTTAATGTGCTCTAAAGCTGGTATCATGCCTAGTTTTAACAGCCCACACAGACTTTGGGTTTTTGTGGTATTGTCTCCATTCTGTTCAGTTAGTTTGACATTGTAGACAAATTGCACCAAATTACACATGCCGGTGTTCATTAATTTCACAGAAAGTACTCAGAATTGCTCACAATGGTAGTGATAGGAACCAGACGTCCACGTCAAAACGTTCCCTCACAGAAAATATTACATGAAATGGACATGGAATTAATGTGTAGCCTGATGTCTTGTTTTCAGACAGTGTTGAGAAGGTTTTGGCTACATGCAGACCATGGTGCAGCAAAACAGACCCCAAAGAAAACTCAGCATTTCAGATTTTACCATTGTTAACACTGACCATCATTCACCATCATTAGGCTTTCTGACCATCGCCATAGTTTTGCTTAGTAAGTAAATGGATATATGTGTGTTGGAGACATGGTGACCCCTGGTTCCCATCACCACCACTGTAAAGAAATCAGTGAATATCTCTGAAATACAATTAACCCTAAATTATGTTAAAATAGATAATCCTGATTTGCTTTAATAAACCCATGGTTCATTTATTTAGTGCACACATGAATATGGGAGCATTCACACCTGTCAAAACGAACTGAATTATAAAGAACCTTCGGCTGCTTCGAACCTTCAGTTACTTTTAGTCTGTTCTAAAGTTTAAAGAACTGCACATATCAGGGTTTTCCTTGGAAGTGTAAACCCATGATCGGAACCATATAAGCAGTCCACTCATATCAGAGTAACACATACATGTAATACCTTAACACAGAATATAAATACAGTGTTTAAGCACTGTGTCCACTCACTGTCCACTGTTGGCTGGATCCACTCATGCCAGCACAACACACACTTACACACCGCCACCACGTCAGTCTCACTGAAGCTGAGAATGACCCACCACCCACATAATACCTGCTCTGTGGTGGTCCTGTGGGGGTCCTGACCATTGAAGAACAGGGTAATACAGTATACAGAGAAGCAGATGGACTACAGTCTGGAACTGTAGAACTACGGAGTGCTCCTATATGGTCAGTGGAGCTAATACAAGTGTACAATTGGACAGTGGATGTAGGTAATAGGAGGTGGTTTTAGTGTTATAGGTGATTAGTGTAAAACTACTAGAGAACTGTGGAGGAACCTCTTTTTAAGGTAGAAGTTTAACGTGGAGTTGAATGAATGGTGGTCATTTTGAGGAAAGTCCATGTGTTCCCGTCATATTCTTTGCATAATTACGCCTTCTTGGAAAGTCAGTGCCAGAATTTGAAGCAGGAATCACGGCTCAAACGTATGAATGGAAATAGGCTGCAGACGTGACAGTCTTGGCAAGCGTGAGCAGATAGAACAAGTGCAGGGTAAATCAATACGACAAGATGAATGAGCCGAGTGTTGTGTGAAGGACGCCCAAATTCACCTCTTTGTTTAAAGTCCATTTGTGTCGGTTCAAAGGATTAAAGAATCTTTGATACCTTTTTGGCTTATTCAGTTTGCGTTGCTGGCAAAACAGGCAATAAGCATTGCTGTACACATCAAAGGGGCCTGGAGAAACAAAAGGAGAGTTTGCTGAATCAGATTGTTCTTTCTTCCTGGCGATGATCTGAGTGCTGTGTGGTCATTTAGACGGCATAGAAATTAAACTAAGGAGCTTTTGGTCTATTCAGCTGACAATTAAGTGATTTATAACAATGACCTCCATTCATATGTGACAAATACAAGCCTTCAGTGTTGCTTGAAGGGATTGATATGCTAAGCGATTTTGATTAAGGTAATGAATGGATGAATAGGTGTTGTTAAGCATGTGTGTGGTTGTGTTGATATGTGCCCTGCATACCACCCAAGGGGACATAGATCAATGCAAGTCAAGAAGGACGGCTAAAACAAGGACAAACGAGCTTGTCCCTTGTAAGCATGCTCTTGTTGCCACAAGTGGGTTCCGACAAGAAAATGAGAGAAATGTGGAATAAAAATTAATATTTTGTTCAAAATATGGACTGTGGTTTTTAAGTTCATGAGTATTTCTTCCATTATTTTGCACTACACTTTTGGGAATACGAGCGAAATGCCGGTAGGACCAATGAGTTTGGTGAGTAGAGGCTGGAGACTTTTATAATTGGTCAGCAGAAATTGTTTCTCTTGCAACCTGCCTAAATAGGCAACCTACTTCCTTTAGTGTGCTGTAACTGTTTGTGCATCTAAGCAATCTATAAAGTTATAACGCCCAAAGTATACGCCAGAAAGAAAGAGAAACTCCGCTTTTCTCAGCTGCCTTGTTGGAATTCCAGTCCTTTTCTCTGTTACAAGGTGACATCATCTCATAACACAATCCTTACTGACTGCCTATGAGCTTGGCACACCCTCACACAGAAGACATAGAAACTAAAAGAGGCCGGGAAGAGTTTTGTAGCCATGAAGACACCTTTCTAAGAATAGCCACAGCTGTGTTTACAGCTGCTTGGGACAGAAAGGTCTGTATCCAGATTGTAAGAAGTCGCAGGATTTTGCTGCCATTTTCAATGCTCTGGTGGTTAATAAATCAGAAGAGAGTGGGTGAGCTGAGCAAGCACAGCACACTGGCCCCATTGAGAGTAGGGACCCAAACAGAATGTTTCAGACAGAAAGTGTTGAAACATGTAAATCTATTCTAGTAGACCATAAAAATAAAATAATGAGCATATGAAATTAACCTAATGGATACTAGTAGAATAATGCACTAAGACACATCTACTACTAAAAGTATAAAACTAGACGAAAAAATCAGTCACCTTACATGTTTAAGGTGGTAGTAACTTCAGGCTCCTGCAGATGGGGCTATAAATACCTGCGGGGTGTGAGTGACGGGATCCATAGATTGGGAAGAGGTGCTACAGTGCAGTGAACGTCTCGTTCCATGTGTGGAAAATGGCTCCAAAGCAGATGTTAATGATTGGCTAAAAGGAGTGACTGCATTTGGGCGTGCCAAAGACCATAGTGTGAAGGAAGTAGCTGAATCTGCAGGTGTATGAAAGCGTACGGTCATACGGGTCTACCAGCAGTGGCTAAAATCCCAGTCTACAGGGAATTCTCCTCGGAATTGTGCCAGGGAAGGCATCCACCAAATCTGGCCCAACTGCACAATTCTTTAATGCAAGAATGTCTGAACATTGATGTGGCCTACATCCAGAAACTTGTCGAGTCCATGTCAAATTGAATCACAGCTGGTATTCATGCTCATGGAGGTATTACATGCATCATTCTTTGTCTAGAGGCATATATTTTTGGACCATTTCCACTGGCTAATTTCTCGGTTTTCAAACAACATTAGTCAGTCAGTCAGTCAGTTATAATAAAGCATGACTGGTTGTGACTTCATAACTGGTCCAAAATGGTCCAGGCATACAGACATAATGTTGATTGACTGTGATTGGTTGTTTGATTGTAAATAAGGTACTGAAATGACTGTTGGGCTTCAGTTGGCATTAGTGTGATTACTTTTTACAAGAAGCAATAATTAAAAGTAATCCCGTTACTGCTTGGGAGAAGTCATTAGTCATTTGCAATGGATGACCTTTTTGGGTAGCGACCCCAGCAGGCTTGATATAGTGAGCAATGCTTACAAATAAGGACACTTGAGATCACAGTGAATTCATATGCTTGCAATCACTGCAATTACTAAACCCCTGCTTGCCAAGATGCCCTGGATGTTCCTGATTTGCTTGGTTTAGAAGTTTTTGGTTCAGATCATTCTCAGGTCCTTTGTAGGCTCGCCGTCAAAGTGCTGACTCACATTTTAGGTTCTTTGAGCGAGAATTCAAGCGCATCTGCAAGCGGCCACAGAATGGAGCTATCAGACTTCAGGGGGTATTTAGGTGACGCCATGGAAGAAGCTTTCTTTGATGTGGCACTGATCAGCCTTTACCTGATAACCAACATGATTCGCAAACAACAAAAGACAAACCACATTCTTTGGACGTGAAGAGAGAGAGAGAGCGAGAGAGCGAGCAGGAGGGAGAGAGAGGAGGAAAGAGAGGGAGAAAAGGGGGTAGCACTGGAAGGGAAGGGAAGCCATTTGAAGTCTTTGCTTATTTTTTGTGTAATGGCCATTGACCAAAGATCTCTCTGGAAAAGAACTCCTCCACCATCAAAGAGCAGGGGATTAGCGATTGTACGTCCCATTTAGAACAGCTTGAGATATGCCAAAGGCCCCAGGCCCCTTGGAGTGAGGGCTCAGTGGATGCAAAGAGACAAAAAGGGCTTTTTGGATATGTCAGCTCACCCTTCGGACTAATGCATGCAACAGACCGTTTTTGTTGTCCACAGTTGGGTTAAAGATTATGATTTGCTGCTTAAACTTGATTACTTGATGGCTTGTTTATCTGATTTGGCCATTTTGGCAATTTCTGCTACTTCTGGACGAGCTTCTTGAAAGAACCTCATGTGGCTTGCACTTGTTCTACTTCAAAGCACATAACACAGCTCCACAGGAACTTGGACACTATGACATTTTCTGCATTGCCGAAACATAGTATTGGTCTGCGAAGCTAACAGTTAACTGCAGAGAACATCTGCCTTTTATTCGGTGTGCATTTACATTTGTTTGCTTGGAGAGCTTGAAAACAACATGTGTATTCCGAAACCATTTAAACATGGTGGATACCCGGTGAACTTTATGTGAAGCAGAACTCGCTCTGTAATTACTCAATAAAGCTGCTTGAGGACGTTCTGAACGAATCTTACGTTCTGAATCTCCTTCCATGATTATTTGAATACAGGCTGTTCTTCCTAATGCTACAATGCATTTAATGGTCCCCTGTGTTTGTGTTAACGGGTTTTGTCTCCGGCCTATTACTGGTTTCATTCCTCCGCTGGGATGCCAAGGAAAATGGATGGTGCGAGAGATCGGAGGGGAAGAGGTTTGGAAGCGTCGCTGTGAACAGTTTACAATGTCCCTGTGCTGTCTTTAACGGCCTTGTAAACGAGCACGGTCATGGGGCTTCACTCAGAGCCTGCCAGGGGCCGGACTGTTGATTACTGCCCTCATCAAGCCATCAAATCTGAGAAACACATCACAAGTTCCTTAAAGAGCAGCCCTGCCACATGTTATTCTGAAGAACATTCAGTCCTCAAAATAAATAGCATACCCACGGGGGGAGGTTAGGGGGCGTCAAGGAGAGGGGGGGTGTAGAACACAGAAATATGTTTGGGAATTCAACTTGAACCTGGAACCGAATGCTTTAAGAAAGCTTGCACACTTGGAAGTGGTTTAGATGAGGATTGTATCTTTAATCTCTAGAGTTGACTAATTGACATTTAGCTATACTGTTTCACTGGCTTTATTTAATTTCACTCTAAATGCACAAAGTAATATAATGAATCATGTTTGTTTTGACATGTATTTACAGGTTGGAGCATCCATTCCTGACATGTTTCAGTTTGTTTAGATGTCAGAAAAAGACAAAAACATTTCCAATAACTTTTCATCAAATTTGAATCATATTTAAATGATGAGCTATGAGCAAAGCTGTTTCTTACTTTGTGCTATGTAGGTGTTGAGGATATAAGTATGTATGAAATATGTAATTGCACACAACATGCGGAAGAGCATTTTGTAGAGTTGGTTGTGCTTTGTACTCTGTAGATGCAGAGTTTTGTGAGCGCGTTGAAAGAGAATTCAAAGAGAATTCAGTCAAAACTTCATGGGCTCTTGTTTGTCCATGCCAGACGTCTCGGCGTGGAGTTGTAGAGGTTCCTAATGGTGTTCCTGCAGATTGTGCGGTAGGGGTGGAGGTGGAGTGACATCAGGCCTTCTGAATGTGTGATGCCTGACAACAAATGTTCGTCTTGGCGTTGACCATGGTGCCTTCACACAAAATGAGGTGTTAAGAGCAGTCATCATAACTGTCTGTGTGCATGTAGCCCTGTGTCATGCAGCCGGATGACTCATGGAGGACATCACTGCTCGCTGAATGTCCACAATCATGGGTGTTGGGTCAGTCAGATACAGTGATAAGATCCATCCTTGCTTATGCCACATGCGTGGCCGAGTGTGAAACTTGAATCCTTTGCATGTCTCACAATGTCAAACCTACCCACCAAGTTTCATTCAGCTGTTCTTTTGAAGATGAGTCTATGTATACATACATATATGTTCACATATATAAGGTTTAGTGCTTTTGCATTTTTGGAGTTGGTGGGATGTTGAAGTAGAAAGTTGCCTGAGAGGAAATAATTCAAATTTGCATACTTTTGACATGTGATAAGCTTCATAATTTCCAGTACTGAGCCTTACAAGCCTAAGCAAATAACCTAAAACCATTTTTTCCCTGTGGTATGTGTGTTTTTCCCCCAGTAAAACCACTATATGACATCAGAGTGAATAGAAATAAACACAAAACAGTAAAATGTAACAAGATTTGACACCATAGTTGATACTTTATGAGCTAGTTGTGGTTCCACACTTCTCCTACACATCCCAAGACAAACCGGTCAGATAAACCAGGCACTGGATGTTGACTACAATTAACACTGGGCTGCCATGAGGAGAGGTTAGTAAACGATTCCGCAAACATACCAACATACATAAAGTCACAGCTCTGGGATACCTAAGACTTTTGGTCTGCATTCTGTGTGATGCTACGTTAATGTGTACATCTGTTCTGTGCTATCGACCTCTACATGAAGACTGAATGATTGCACAAGTGCCTAGATAAAAAAAGAGACTGTTTTCACGTCCTCCTTGAACTCTCACTGCTGTGGTTCTGTGTCACAGCAAGAGCTTGACTAGAGATAGTGAACTCAACAGGCCTGATGGATTAGGTGCATGTGGCGGGGGAGTGGAGGGGTCTCTCTGTGATGTGACGTGATGTGTGCATGTGCTGGGTTTGGTCCTGATCACAGCAGCCGGCCTCGGTTTGTTAAACAAACAATTCGCTCGTGTTTATCATTCTTGGGGAAGTGTCTTTGAGAGCATGGAGGGTGGTGGGCTCCGCACAGGGTGGACGTGTATGTTGCTTAGGTCGACGTGCCTGCCCCCGACATCAGTCTGCATTAACCGAGACCGATCACAGCCAGGACTCCTCCACGCAGATAACGCTCACTCTTCCATTCTGATGGATATAAACAGCCTCTTTGGCACTGGTTCAGCTAAAAGTGCTCCCTGCAAAGGTCAGTAAGGTCAACTGAAGTTATAATAGTGGAATGGAGAGCTACTGGAGCAGTGCAGACCTATAATGTACACTGGATGAACAGGCTGTGCTGGTGAAATGCTGTTAATTGGACTGTCTGAGCTTTCGGAGCCAATGTTATGAGGTCAAATTTGAGCAAATTCATAAAAACATGTTTGTTGGTATACTTAAATACAAGGTAACAGTAGAACATGCTGCTGCGGAGTATTGTAACATACTGTATCATATAGTAACTGGGACTGGAGCATTCGGAAGCTTGGAAATTCCTGGACTTGGAATTGTACACTAAGTCTGTTTCTCAGCCATGGTCATGGAGGCCCAGTGGCCAGCAGGCGAGTTAATTGACAAGTTTCCATGGAAACATTTCACAAATGTTATTCAGTTAAGCAACAAAACTTTAGATCAGGCTTTCTCAACCTGTGGGCTGCAGACCGCCAGTGGGCCAAGAAGCACCATCTAGTGGTCAATGGGCCTGTAATCAGATGGAGACAGTCGCTTGTAGAGGGCCGAAAATGTCATATATAGCCATATAGTGTAAATTAAGTATATTAATATAAATACAGTATATGTCTATTAATGTACACATGTACTAATAAAAACGTCTCAGTAGCAGGCTAATTGCACATCTTCAGTTTGAGACAACATAGCCGTTGGCTAGCAGCTAAAAAAGTGGTTTCTCGGGCCGCTTTCACAGCTCCCTTGTCTGACATATCATGATGTGTCTTTATCCAAATTTCAGTTTGTGTTAATACAAAGCTGATTGTAGTTTTCTGGTGGGCCGGCATGCTGTGCGCTTAGTATCAGGTGGGCGTTGGGGTGAAGAAAGTTGAGAACCTCTGCTTTATGCAGAAACTGTTTTTAGAGGCTGCACTGAAATGAACAAGTTGGAAGGGTTTAACTCGGTTTTGGCTTTGAGTTGAATTATCTTTACGGACATTTGCAATGCTTTTTTATGGACGTGCAGCTCAGATACACTCGACAGGACGAAAATGAGGGCGGAAATCTCTGCCCCCACCCCGATAACATCCACCTTCACAAAGCTGAAATTCTAACCAGAAAGTTTGAGTTTCAACAGCAGCCTTAAAAGCTATGTGCCGTGACCATAAGGACAATTGTTTCCAGTCACCGGCCACCCAGCACCCACTGAGGAGAATCACCTCTGTGCTATACAAGTTGGCCGTGTGTGAGGGGGGAGGGCCGTGGCTAAAATGTTTGGTGTAAGTGTAATAGCAAATCATCGTTGTGTATATAAGCTGTTTGCCAAGTAATAAGATCAGGCGGAACTAAATCATATGACTTCACAACTTGAAACGTCATCACCTGCCATAACGGTATTCTATCTGTTCCACCTCATTCCTGCCTCGTCCTAAAAACTCTTTTTCACCAACTAACAATGGGCTATTACAGCAGTGTTATGAGAGGATTGGTGGTTTTGCTCTTGGGTTCCCCCTACAGGTGCGGGGTGAAATTCACTTTTACACCACCATGGTAAATACAGATTGTGCTACAGATTACACCTGCAATTCCAGTTGTTTCTTTATGCAAATAACTGAAATCGTGAGTGTCATCTGTAGCATCCATATGCTATAGGGGAGGGAAACTTATTTGGCCTAGGATGGACAGAGACTGACCAAACTGTTTGCTGTGAGATGAATTGATTTCTCAGCATTGCCAGGGATGAACACTCTGCTATTGGGTTTTCAGTGTTTTCCTGTTAGCCTTGAGACATCCTATCATTCTTTCATCCCTTTTAGCTCTTGGCATCTCAATCACAGGGTTTTGCATCTGTACCAGAGAAGAGTGTCTGTGCATTAGTACAACAAAGGAGCTGCTCCGAGACCACCATCCAACAAGATCAGAAATATACTTCAGAAAGTGTCAGGGCAAGTCAAGTGTTGTTATTGCCATTCCTCAGTATAACTTATATACACTGGAACGAGAAGTCGTTCGCCAGACTTCATGGTGCCACACACACAACAGCAGCAGACCGTATAGGACTACATGGAGTGCAGATACAGGACCGTGTAAAACAGCACAGAACAGGCAATAAGAACACCAGACAGTAAACATACACAACACACCTACACAAGACAATAAACACTGTACAGGACAGTATATGAATGAGGAATTGGCCTTTAGCAACAGGTCATGACTGAAGACAATAACACCACNCTCGGCTTGACCCGCCATCCCTTAAGATGCATGGAAGACAAGCGTCCAGACTCTTCTGTGTCCTGGAGCCCAGATGGTGGAATGAACTTCCACTGACTGTCCGAATGGCGGGCTCTCTCGCGGTCTTCAACGCAGACTAAAGACCATCTCTATATAGAGCACTGAAGTGAGCGAGGACTAATAGATGGATATACTGAAATGCTTGTTTTGGCTCTAACACTGAGATGAACCTCTCTCCTCTCTAGGTATCTACTTGGGGTTGCCAGGTAGAGCTCTTCTGCTGTATTTAACTCTTCTGCTGTATTTAACTCTTCTGCTGTATTTCTTCTTTCTAGGTATCAGCACTGGTCCTTATTCGGGCAGCATCTTCTGCTAGCTAGGAAACATTCTCAGACTAAACACTAAGCACTGAGTTAGTCGCTCCGGATAAGAACGTCTGTTAAATGCCTTCAATGTAAATGTAAGACGCAGTGCAAACATTTGTCAGCTGTAAACTGTACAGTAAAGCTAGAACTCAAAGTCCCAGGTTGCAGTGATGGTAAAAAGTAGTAATCACAGCCTGCGGTGGGAGAAGCAAGGGGTCTAGATTAGTCTGGGGGTAAGTTTGGGGGGCATCAGTGCATTCAGTAATCTGAACCAAGCTGGTGTGGAGTCTGGTGGTGGTGAATCTAAGATAAGATAACACTTTATTGATCCCATGGGGAATTTACAGTGTTACAGCAGCTTACATACTGGTGAGACAAATAGTACACATAGAAGCTAAATAGATAAGAATAAATTAAATAGAATATATAAAAAACCAAAGCTATTAAAAATAAAAGATAATAGAATACAATAAAATTAAGATGTGGTTGTTCTTAAAGTGCAAAAGTACAAGGTATAGCGAGAGGTACCACAGATGTGCAGTATGTAGATATATGGGATGAGGTAGTTACATTAATTCTTAGTTAGTACTAAAGTGCTGGTGCACTATTGCAGAGAACATCATAGAAGAGTTCCAGTGCAGATTGAAGAACAGGTGATGGAGGATGAGTGAATGGATTAGAGCAAATGAAGTTACTGCTTTATGCACACGCTAATGTGTGACAAAAAAAAAACAGGGTTGTGTTTTCACAGTCGTAAGGCACATGTAGTTCAGTCACTGTAATCACAAACTGATGACTAAAAACATGTCATATATTTTTTTTTATTTTGAGAGCGAGTATTGAAAACCTGTAAATCTGAATGCTGTAAAACTGTCAGGGCAGCTCTAGTTATAAAGAACCGTATTGTCTAATTGTATTGTGTCTAGTATGTTAGCCTGGGGCAAACATTAGCTTTTTTTTAGTGTCGTAGATTCTAAGTGTCTAAACTTTTGACGGGTCCATGTGCCTCTGTGCGTGGGACCATCTGAAGCTAAAACTGATTCTGATTAAAGTTTGCATTTGTAATCGTTTGGTACTGTTCAGTGTAGGTCACATATCTGTGGATCGGATGTAGCTGTCCACTTACAAGTTACATAATGCTAAAATGTCATCAAATGGGTCAAAATACACTTCCTGGTACTGGCTTACAGAATTCCGTATGTCCATGCATTGGCAGTCTTTCCAGCTTTTAAAAAGCAGTCTCGATTCTAAAAAAGCTTTTTCTCAAGAAAGCACTTTAGTGATTCATTCTTTGGCATGCTAGCCTTTTCGTCGTATGGCCTGATTAATTATCCATTAAGTTTTCAGCCATAAATTTTGTCCCGCAGTATTCCTGTACTCCACTCTATATTTTAAAAAGGCATTCCAGAACTTGAGACTCATGAGGTCATGGGTTCGATCCCAGTTGACTTCTGCTGACCTTTTGCTCTCACTTAAACTTAAATGACTCCGGGTCAGAGCCTGTAGCTGGTTAATGTAGGATGCTGCTCAGGAAATGGTGAATGGTGAAAATTGACTTCTTATCATGTGAAATCTTCTTAGATTTCATCTACATATCGAATACATATCCATATATCTATATCAGTTTTGGCACCACCAATAAAACTACTCACATAAAGGTTTGAGAATGGTTGAAATGTCTTAAAATCATTAATTAACAGTTATAACACGTAAATAAGGCAATCTTGTTCTGTTGATTGCCAGCATACTGAGCCCTATACATTTATCAGCACCACTTTCTATGAAGCCCCCTATTTATAAACCAACTACAAAGGTTCTTATAACTCTTTATAAAGTGGTAACAGTGCTGTGTAAACATATTTAAAAACATGTTGTAACATAAGTGTCACTATTCATGATGATGTCCTTTAAACTGTCAGTTAGCTATATTTATAAGCCATTTATAAATGTGCTTATAACCCTTTGCAAAGTGGGAACAGTGCTTAGAAAACATTTCTAATGTTTTATAAGCATGTTGTAACATAAGTGTCATTATTCATTCCGATGTCTATTAAATGGTCAATTAGCTATAAAGGCTACAACACACTTGTAATACGTATTATAATACATGGAGTCAGTTATAACACATGAATAAGGCAACCTTGTTCTGTTGCTGAGTCCTATACCTTTATCGGTAACACTTTCTATGAAGCCCTTATTTGTAAGTCATTATGAATGCGCTTATTACTCTTTATAAAGTGGTAATAGTGCTTTGCAAGCGTATTTATAATGTTTTATTAACATGTTGTAACACAAGTGCCACTGTTTATTATAATGTCTTTAAAATGGTTAATTAGCTGTAACCACACTTAAAATACATAACACATGGAGTCAGTTATAACATATTAATAAGGCAAGTTTTTGCTTGCCAAAATAGTGAGCCCTATACATTTATCAGTAACACTTTCTATGAAGCCCTTATTTATAAGCCATTTATAAATGTGCTTATAACTCTGCAAACTGGTAACAGTGCTTAGAAAAACATATTTCTAATGTTTTATAAACATGTTGTGACATAAGTGTCACTGTTTATTACAATGTCTTTTCAGTGGTTAATTAGTTAACACACTTATAACACACTTGTAATACATATTAACAATTATGAACACATTTATAACGCCGTCACTGAGTGCTCCAAGTGATTTGTTCTTCAATAATATTAAATATGATCCGGTAATAACAGATGTCCAGTATGTTACACACTGACAGCCATGAAGAGTAGAACTTGTAACATTCAGATTTGATTCATTTTACCTGAAGCTTTAAGTGACAGCATTTTAAATGTTTATAACATGTTTATAATAATGAATAACTATTATGTGCTTTTAAATTATATACTGAGCAGAGGTTTGTGCTATAAGAATGCTTTCTTTCTATAAAATCGCTTAAAAAAACAGTAAAACATGAAGACTAATTAATCTTAGAATATTCCTATGATGATTTAACACTAAGGAATGTGATTTTAACTAGATTTAGGAATATACTTGATTGGGACAATTCTGTATTGAGTGCTCTATCCAGCAATAGTAAGCATTTAGTTCCTTGCATATAGACTTTACCAAATCACACCACAAGTATATATATATGCTTAAATGTTGTGCCCTAAAACTTTAACTGGCACTTTACCTAGAAGTTCTTTCAACTTTAAAAATCCTCATTTTTTAAACAACATATCAGTTGAAATGTTCTCCAGGGGATCAAAAAGCATAACTGTAGAACCCAATCATGCATGTAATCTGGAGTCTGTCTAGGTTCTGCTCAGGGACCTTTTGTAAATAAGACTTAAGTGAGCATGGACTATATATGCTGGTGCGGAGTGGAGGCCTAATTCCGGTCTCGGGGTTTTGTTCTTTGTCACTGCCAAAAAAGCCCTGAGTCATCTGAATCTTAAGTGTCCTCAGCCACAGGGTTAATCACTGAGCCTGCTTGGATATCAATGCGATCTTTCATTAGTTCACAGTTCCTTTTGGTTTTCCTTGTTTTCTAGAACAACTCATGTTGAGTTAAATCGAGACATATTTGTCCTGGCTGTGGGACAGAGCTTTAATATAAGCACAACCACTGGTGAAAATTAAGGGTACCCATCAGACATGACCTCAAACATCTGGCCAGCTTCCACAAAGTGCCAAGAACTGCGATCTAATCTGATCCTGGACCAGTGGCTCTGTGGCTCTGTTTTTATTGTCTTCCCCAGATTAGAGAGATTAATGATCTTAGGTCCAGCTTTGAGGTCCACCATTAGCCCTTATTGGGGTGAATTGGTCCTTTTTGGCCCGTGCAGACGAATCCCATATGAAACCCTTCAGCTGTTTGACCCCTGACCCAAAGACGTATAGCACGACCCCTATAGAACAATGCCCGTTTCAGTTCTCCGTTTGCCTTCAAATGCCTGAAAATCGCTACAGAAAAGTGGGCTGTTATTGTTATTGAGAAACCGGGCTGAGCCTTACAGTAAGCCTGTATTCATCCAGCTTTAAATGCAGCCCTCGAAACACGGAGAGGCAGGAATTCTCAGGCCCTCCAAGTCCCCAGTAGAGAATCCATTAGTCTTGAAAGCATTGCTCAAGTCCGTGACCATCTGTTGCGCTGCTAATTTCCCAGTAATATTTCATCAGTTATTTTTTTCCTCTGGAATTATGGGTGTCAAAGACCTCAAATATTCTTCCTCTGATTGCAGATATAACAGGGACTTGAAATCCCGTAGAAGTGTCTGCCAGAACCTTGAACGCTGCATTACACGAGTGAAATAAGCCATTATATGGGTCGAAATGAATGTTTGTCCAAGCGACAGTGCAAATGGGAATCTTGTTTTGGATGACACCTTCAAATCGCTGGCAAGCGACTAAACTGAACTGCTCCCGTGCTTCTGCAACAGCACGTTGACTTTCATCAGCCGAGCTGCCTGATGACTTTTCCATCGCAAATGTTTGGGATGTCCAGCTGAAAAGACCTGTGACTCCCCATCAGCGTTGAGTGCCTCATTAGTCAAGCTTTCTGTGGAGATAATGGCCACAAGAAGAAGTGCCTTATGGCAAAACCTGCTGTTCTGTTCTGTGCACGCTCTTGCAGACTCTGGGCTTGATGTGCTGGGCCTGTAACAGCAGTTTCGGGCCAAATCGGATGCATTCAGCCTACATGTTACGTATGGAACTCGTGTCCAGGCCAAAACACTCAGTTTAGTGTGCCTCTCTTCCTCAGGCAAATGGATTTGTGGGCAAGTGTATGTTTGTGTTACGGTCAGAATAGCACTGTCAGGTTCCCATCACCACCACTGTGCATAATTCGGACTTGGTAAGTTCCTCTAGAATGGAGCATTCCACATCAAACCACTCTAAATGTTTACATCTGAATGATAACTAGCGTCTTAAGTACTTTATTAAGGAATCACTAAACCTATTTGTGTATTATACATCATGACCATGTCCACAACCATCACCTGAGCACCGGATATACAGCTCTGGAAATAAATAAGAGCGCACTCCAGTTTCTTCTTAAATCAGTATCTCCACATGTACAGCAGGTTCTTAGTGAGGAACAGAAGGTTGGGTTCTAGGTTTACTGGCAGATACAGTGAGCGTCTGGTTCATAAGAACAAGGTCAAGCAGCAAACACACAGGACAACACAGCTACAGACTGGCAGAGGGCCAAAACCACTCTCTACTGACCGTGATGAGGGCCACCTCATTCCAATGTCACTTAACCACCGTAAGATGACCTCAAGTGACCTACAGAGAGACTGGCGAGCGGTGGCTGGGGTGAAATGCACAGCGAGCATGGTTCAAAAAACAGGCTTCTGGAGGGTCATTAGTGATTTTCTAAATAAACAGATCTAAATACAATATTTGATCTGGAATTTGGGAGACGTGTTTCCAGTAGGGTATAGAATAAAACAGAACTGCTCATTTTGGTCCAACACAAACCCAGAAACTGTACAACTAGAGGAACTGATCATTTTGAGGAGCTATATATCTTAAATTTTAAAGGAGCTATATATTGTCACTGTCCAAAGACACACCTGTGTCTCCAAAATCTGTCCAGTTTACAGGAGAGGCCAAAAACCTTGTTTAATTATAATGTAAGTCAATGAAACCAGACTTTTTCCCAAGCAGTGTTAGGCCATTTATGCTGGTCGATTCATCATGACATTTTCACACAGTGTAAACAGCAGCTGCTTTGTTCAAATGATGCATGAAAGTTAAATCCACAAAAATAAAAATACATGTTTTTCTTTGGATAGCAAGCAAAAGAAATATGCTTATTAATGATCTGCGTAACTAAGTACCTATTTAATTGCATTGTGTCAAAACAGTGTTTTTTTCGTCTTTTTGGTGCTGGATTGTGGTGAAATCTGCCGCAAATGAGGGTAAACTTGGCCCTAAATTTCTCTAGGCTGTGCTTTATTAACTATATCTGCCATATCTACCATATGATAAGCAAAACAAGCTATGAACTCAAGCACTATCATTAGCCAACAGGAGTGTTCTTGTACTGTAGGGAAATAAGATAAGATAAGATAAGATAGTCCAGCACAGCACAGAGGAAAGAACAGAAGTGTCTGGAAATATACAAATAATAAATAAGATCTATATATACAAAAAGTACAGAAAATATAAACAAAATACTAAAAATTTAAATCTAGAAGACTAAGGCCAGAGGAAACATTGCACATGGTGATGGTAAACAGATTATGCTTAAGTATTGCACATAGTAGCGCACTAGAGCAGTAATAAATAAAGTAAGCAGTTTTATTGCACATAGTAGAAACAGAAATAGACTACTGAGTTTTCTTGCACATAGTAGAAATAGACTACTGTAGAAATATAGAATACTGTAGAAAATAGTTGTTTAACTGCATGTAATATGAGGCTAGTCGCCCATCAGACAATGTTGATGAACCTATTAGCATCACCTACTGTGAACTCCACCTTGATGAAGTGTTAGATGGAAGTGTTGGCATGGTATGGAATTCCGATATCCGATATGCTGCAGTGCCACTTATGGTTCAGAACTTTGTCAATCTAACTCAACACTGGTCACAACTTCATGCTGCCGAGACTGTATAAACAAATTTAGAAGTCACTGCTCCGTGTTTAAAGGACATGAACCAAAGAAGTGACACTGGCCGAATAACATGCCCATTTTACAGTGAGTTCAAACACTTTCTGGGTTCTAAGCCCAGCTGTCAGCCATTGGAATTTTGGGATCGTTCCTGTGACGCTGGCAAAGATGGAACTGAAATCTTTGGAAGCGAAGCTGCATCCATTGGCAGCCGTGATTGTTTACCTCTGGATGAGCATGCCAGGTTGTTCTTTAGTGCATGCGGGTCAGTTTAAGAGTGAATATAGATTACATTGATAATATATTGTGAACAGCCTCACAAGAAAATCGGACTTGCTGGGAAAATTGGATTTGGTGAGGAAATCGGATTTGGGCGACTTTTACCCTCTGTGTGTACGTAGCTTATATACCACCCACAGTTAGCTCAGAGTAACTCATGGGTGCCCCCAGATGTTCTGATTGCCACAGAGCTATGTGTTGCGTAGGGGGTATTGGTATAGCTTTGCTCTCTATGCAGGGTAGTTGAGTCCCCTACCAGGCCAAACACACTGGGCGATTTTGGTCAAAATTCCCAATGCCAAACATGCCTATGTCTGTAACCTAACTCATCCTGTAAGTCATTCTGCATAACTGTGCCTGCTAAATGCTAAAAGATGCTTATGGTCTTTTGCATGTGTTATGATCCACCTAGAGTAGGCTGCAACATAAAACAAAGGTCTCCCCCAACCCTCCAACCGCCAACTCGCCAGACCAATCAAACCAAACACTAGTCTCAGGAGTTTTATTCTAATCAAGGAAGCTCCAGGCTTCAGTTGGTTTGTTGGTCTCAGCCCCAAACAATAAAAGAAATACCTCCATAAACCGTACCTACCTCTCAATAGAAACAAAAGGAAACAAAAGTACATAAACGTTACCGAGCTGCCCAACCATAAACAAAGACAAACCCCAAAGAAAAGAAGACTACACTGCCTACAGCTTCCAGTCTAGAATGCTGAGTCTTTTACCACCATAGAAAGCAGTTTAAACATCAGAAGACTAGCAGGCCCACCTACTCCATGCAATATTTTCATGGGCTGGCTGGTCAGGCAGAAGGGAAGGAGGAAGGAGGATGAAGGAGGATGCGGCTGCAAGACGGCTGCAAGACACAGGACTACATGCATGCAGCCCGTTACGACGACTGTCCTTAACCCCACATCAACGTCACCAAAGACTGCAATGGTGTCGTGCCAGACTGTCATGGAGTGNGTTTGTTGTCACGTGTCACACGTCCAGAAGGCCTGTTGTCACTCCACCTCCACCCCTACTGCAAAATCTGCAGGAACTGTGTGAGGATATTCAAGCTGCATGGGATGGATTATCACAGGACACCATTAGGATCCTCTATAACTCCATGCTGAGACATCTGGCATGTTGGGTTAGCAAACACGGCGGCCCGACGCCATACTGAGAGACAGACTTCTGTATGTGTAGCTCAATAAATATTGATCATATCAGTCTAAATTTATCATCATTTATTGATCCTGGTAACCTTTATCTTCCTTCCCAACAGCACTGCAATCCCAGACTTCCTTCTGGGTGCAGCTATTCCTTTGATGACGAGCGTAATTTACATATGAATTTGATATGCACTTGATAAACTCTGTGCTCGTATGAGTTTATGAAGTCTGTAGGTACATCAGTAGTGGTAAGGTACAAAGTACACTGCCCTATGTACCAGTAATAGACCCTTATTGTAAAGTGTTACAAACACCACAATATACTCAGACGGGTGACTCTAAACGTGTTATTGAAACGTCATCCTGAATGTGAGTTCCAGGTTTAGAGGTCCCCCCTCATTCAAGTAGTCAGGATATCCACAGAGTGAGTGAGAGGTTTCCGTAAGTGTTTTGCCGTCGCCCTCCGCTCAGTGTAAATATACCCTCTAATGTAGTTTCCAGTCTCAGTGGTCAGGATCTGCGCAACGTACTGGATAATACGTTAACCATGACTGCTGAAAAATAAGCATTAATCTTTTCATCCAGAGTGACCTGTTAACCTGTGGTGACCGCCTGAAGGCCCCTAAGTAGACGCTGGAGGATTGCAGCCGCCGCTGCAGCCAATCAGGCATCAACTATGAGTGCTTAGGTCGAATGACGGCCTACATTTTCGTCAGAAAAGCTCCAGATCCGTTGGGGGTGGGGAGGTGGGGTGGGGGTTTGCTTGGGTCACATTTGATTATGAGCCTGACGTTTCATAGAAAAACTCCAGACGCCCCAATAAAACATGTTATCAGTAATATTCCTCAGTTACTTTAGTTATTAATGAAGCCGTGCCTGCTAATCAGCAGGCTGCTTAGTACTGGCTGTCTCACAGGGACTTACTTTCACATCATAGTACTTGTACGCTGATTAGTTCACATTCAGCATAATTCATTAAACGCTTATCTTTTAATGCTAGTTTAACAGCAAGCTCATTTGCAGATGTAAGATCCTAGACAAGATAATAATAATAATAATAATAATAATAATAATAATAGTTTATTAGTTTATTGAGGCAATGTAAAGCAATACTGTTATGGATATATTTTAAATATGTGTTTTGGAAAAAGGTCAAGGAATAATTCAAATATTATACTATGCCATCAATTTATCATATAACAAACTAGAACATTCTCCAGTCAAGTATTGTTAATATACAGGAAATAAGATGTCAGTTCATTAGAATAAGTAGGCACAAACATAAAAGCCAATTAACCTAAAATGTTTATATACTGTAGATATTTTGTACTGTATTAAATTACTGGCTACACAGATTTGATTGATAGTTTAGTATCACATCCCTTTGATCATGATACTGACATGCTTATTTAATATTGTAGTGTTTTTGATTATTGTAGATTTTCAGGCATTCCTTTTGTCCTATAAAACGCACCACATGTTTTAAAATGAAGAGTGTTCCATAGTAATGGCTGCTCCGTTTCAGAACTATGTTGGAAATTTGGAACTCTGGCATCTGTGTGATTTACTGTCCTGTAGTGTAACTCTGGCATCTGTGTGATTTACTGTCCTATAGTGTAACTCTGGCATCTGTGTGATTTACTGTCCTGTAGTGTAACTCTGCCATCTGTGTGATTTACTGTCCTATAGTGTAACTCTGGCATCTGTGTGATTTACTGTCCTAAAGTGTAACTCTGGCATCTGTGTGTTTTACTGTCCTATAGTGTAACTCTGGCATCTGTGTGTTTTACTGTCCTGTAGTGTAACTCTGGCATCTGTGTGTTTTACTGTCCTGTAGTGTAACTCTGCCATCTGTGTGTTTTACTGTCCTGTAGTGTAACTCTGGCATCTGTGTGTTTTACTGTCCTATAGTGTAACTCTGGCATCTGTGTGATTTACTGTCCTATAGTGTAACTCCGGCATCTGTGTGATTTACTGTCCTGTAGTGTAACTCTGGCATCTGTGTGATTTACTGTCCTATAGTGTAACTCTGCCATCTGTGTGATTTACTGTCCTATAGTGTAACTCTGGCATCTATGTGATTTACTGTCCTATAGTGTAACTCTGCCATCTGTGTGATTTACTGTCCTAAAGTGTAACTCGGCCATCTGTGTGATTCACTGTCATAAAGTGTAACTCGGCCACCTATGACAACCCAGTTGTCACACCGTATAACTTAAATGTCTCCATTAATTTTCCTACAGTGTAATTCTACTATCTGTACAATTTTACTACCCCCATTGAAAACACGATTTTTGTAAATGCTGTCAAACGAGAAATGTATGCATGAACAGGAACAGCAAATCTACATATTTCATCTGTATATTTTTCTCCTTACGCCTAACAAGTCTATATAACACATTCAAGCTAATCAATCATCCTCCCACAGCAAAATTAATCTTGTAATCCAGCCAACTAATTAGCTAGCTTGACACACTCAATAGAAGTTAGCGGTGCATTAGACGTTTCTCACATGGCCTAATTGTTTTTTAGCTCAGTAATGTTAACATGTCTCAGTGTCTCATCCCGGATTGAAGGAGTCTATTACAAACGTAGGTCTTTACCAGGGATCACGTCGGTAGATGAAGCTGTGTAAGGTGCAATATCCTAGCTTGTGTGCATGGTTAAAGAAAAGACAGTGCAGATGCCACAAGCATCCAAAGTAAAGGACACATCATCGCCTAAAGTCACTTCCTGTCTTTCGTCTGAATGCTCTTGGTCAACAGGGCTGCTTATGAGCATTGGTCTCGAGCTTGTTTGTTTACATTAGCCCAAAGAGAGGAATCTCAACTGGTGTAGCGCAGCTGTACTCTCCCTCCTCTGCAGGGTCAGCAGTCAGACCCTGATTGGTTGCAGCGCGATCTGAATTGCAAAGTAAACATGGTAGACTTCCAAAGGAGCAGCGTGTTTGCTAATTATAATTAATGCTGGAATCTGGCTCAATCAAATATAGGCTTAACCCCCCACCTCCACTCAATTAGGACCTGAAAAAAAAGAGGTTTGGAAAAAAAAAAAATTAAATTAGTTCTTCTGGAGAGGTTGGTTTCGCAATGCTCTCCCGAGCGGGCCGTGTTGATATGGCTGTGGAGTGTTTGCTTGTTTGTATGTCTCCCACATCCTTTTTCTTTGCATGGACGTCTGTAAACTGACATGAACCAAACGCGAAAGTGAGAGTCCCTAACTCCGCAAGATTAGTCACCGTGACATGAAGTTGATACAACCGTCAGTTAGTGGTTACAACTGGTGCTGTGGACCTCCCCGAAGGACGCCGAAATACCGCACATCACCGCGATAAAGAGGCTAGTTGCTGGATTTGATGGATTACAGTGTAGAGTAATGAATGGCTTGACTCGAAATTAAGACTGGGTTTAACTTCAGGGCCCCCCGAAACATGTAAAAGACACATTTTTCGGAGACAGTTCTAATGCCTTCAGAGGTAACCCAGCCCTCTGAAGCATACACACAGACAACTGTGAGCTATCACAGACTATTAATGCAGGTGTCACTCATTCTCGGATTTCACACAGAGATCATGAGGCGTGCGTGTTTGGCCTGTGTTTAACACGTATACGGAGGAATCTCATGCACTGACAGCAAAACACAGGGAGAAAAAAGAAGGAGAAGGAAAAACCCGGAGCGTTTATGGACTTCACTTTCAAGCAGTCGGTGGGAAACTGCATTTTATCACTCTATTGACCATTTTGTTTTGGCTCCTAAGCGATTCTTGGCTTGGTTCAAGGAGAATCAAGTTCATATCGTCGCTGTACAAAGAGAAACAAGTATCTCCAAAGTGGCAACTTTACAGGAGAGGCCAAAAACCTCATTTCATTCTAATGTAAGTCAATGGAACCAGACTTTTTTTCCAACCCATTTTGGGCCGTTCCTGTTGGTCCATTCATCATGAAATTTGTACACAGTGTAAACAGCAGCTGCTGTTATCAAATGATGCATAAAAGTAAAAATCAACAAAAATGGAGATACATGGTTTTCATTGGCCATGACATATAAGCCAATGCATCCCTTTTGCACAAATGGTTCCATGGAAAGACTTTTTTTTTCCACTGTTGGTTCCCTCACGGAAAGTTAGTACATGAAATGGTCTGTCTGGAGACATAAAATTATGTTTATGATCATTTTGAGAGGGTTTTGGTCTTAAAGGCCATTCATGGCGGAGGGATACATGCAGGGTGTTGTAAGGTAAAATAGTCCCTTTTTTTTCTGATTTATCGCCATTTTACCATCAACAACATTCCATATACAAACTCAGAGGACACGTGTGGGTTCACTGGTGGATTTGCACAGTAAATAAAATGGTTGTATTCATGTTGTAGACATGGTGGACCTTCTATTTAACATCAAACCACTCTAAACGACTTTGTATCTATACTGAAACTGTTTAAATCTATGCCAATCTGGTTCTATAAAGCATAATAAATTAAGAAATTGAAGATGAATTAACTTTGATTTCTGGTTTTCCTGATCGTACTGAAAACAGCAGATGGCTAAAACCATTTCACTCATTATTGAAAATATAGTTGCACCCAAAAGGAATCAACCGACAGGAACGGACTAACATACACGACACACTGTGTGCCATAC
>CM067476.1:38560636-38585936 GCA_034552555.1 Semaprochilodus insignis
TATATATATATATAATTTTTTTTTTATTATTATCATTATTTTTTTTTTCTCTCTTTACTCTTCATCTTAACTTTTTTTCTTCTACCGCTTTGTTCTGGTTTGTTCATTATTTGTTTTGTTGATATGTGTCCTCCCTCTACATAATCTGGAAAGATTATGGTATTACCATTAATAAAGATTAATTATAGACCTCCGAAGAGGGGGGGTGGTGGCGGGTATAAGATTAAAAAAAAAAAAAAAAGATCAACATCTCCACATGCACTGCAGCCGTTCTGAAGAGAACTCCTTCACAGACACGCCTCATTCCACTTAATGAGATGCTGATTAGGTGATCACCTGAACCAGATCCCATCCTAACCAGCAATAGTATAAACCCACTGCTGATGTTCTCTTGTTATAAAACCAGCTGGATGGCAAAACAGTGCTCGGACTATCCGAACATTAGGGGAGTCAAAATCCAACTACAGACCGAAAGAGCTGAAGAGAAAGGTTCTTAGTGAGGAACAGAAGGTTGGGTTCTAGCTTTACTGGCAGATACAGTGAGCGTCTGGTTCATAAGAACAAGGTCAATCAGCAAACACACAGGACAACACAGCTACAGACCGGCAAAGGGCCAAAACCACTCTCTACTGACCGTGACGAGCGCCACCTCCAATGTCACTTAACAACCGTAAGATGACCTCAAGTGACCTAGTGTCGCCTGAAGTGCACAGCGAGGACGGTATGAAACAGGCTTCTGGAGGCGTCATTAGTGATTTTCTAGATAAACAGATCTAAATACAATATTTGATCTGGAATTTGGTAGACGTGTTTCCAGTAGTGTATAGAATAACACAGAACTGCTCATTTTGGTCCAACACAAACCCAGAAACTGTACAACTAGAGGAACTGATCATTTTGAGGTGGTCTCTTAAATTTTTCTGTATATAATATACACAAGAATGTGTACATTTAACCAGGGACGCCCAAACGTTTGCATACAATTGCATGTAAATGTAAATAAAGTTTTGTTTGAAAAGTTGGAAAAAGCAAATTTGGTCACGTTATTTAGGTCGGTTGTAGTAATCAAGATGGTTTAGAAAAAAGGGTTCCGATTCTGAAGCTCCGCATGTCCCTGATTGGTTTACGTCAAGCAAATACAGAGAATTACACGAAGTAACATAGATAGTGTGTGTCCTGGACCGGGACAGTGAAATATACCACAGGGTTTTGGAGTGAGCTCTTTGTTTCGAGGTCTTTGGCTCTGGTTGAGTATAGTTAATATATCATTCGGTCACACGTGTGCACAGACTCAGCGAACACAACATATTTCATGGAGTTCATATCGGAGTTCATGTCAACTTCCAAAGTCACTTCCACAGTTTTAATACATGAGCCAGGTCTGTGTGTGTTCAGTGATGAAAATAAGTCTCCAAGACCAAAAATATCTTGTCTGCACCACAACATTTGATGCTTCTAGAGAAGCCGAGTCAGAAATATTCACAGTGGTGTTGAAAGGAACCAAATATCCACCTCTAAAAGCTCATTTTCTTTTTTTTTTTTTTACATTAAATTGTTATGAAAACTTATTAAGAATATATTATCAAAGATTTTTGAAAACTTATTATTCTCAGATTTTCCACTATTTTACCATCATTAACATTTTATATAAAAACATCCAAATATAGAAGACACGTGTAGGTTCACTGGTGCACTGCAAAAAAAATGATAACTTGGCAAGTAAAATTACCTTATATCTTGTTGATATGTCTTAAAAGTCTCATTTTAAAATATGTTTTAAAATAAGCTCATTTTAAGATTATATAACTTTAAAAACATTTTTACTTCTTGTGATTTAAGTAAGTCTTACAAATTTGATCACGATATTAGCAGATAATTTTGCTTATTTTAAAAAACAGGTTTGAAACAAGTCAGATAATCTACCAATATAGTGAGATATTGGTTTTACAAAAAAGTAAAACAACAGTCTGGCAACAATCTTAAATCATCTTAAAATGAGACTTTTAAGACATATAAACTAGGTATACTTTTTACTTGCCAAAAAGCTAATTTTAAGATTATTTAAGATTGTTTTCCAGATTTGTTTTACTAGTTTTAAGTGATTTTTGTAACCCAAATTTTCTCAGTCTGTTGGCAGATAATTTGAATAGTTTCAAGCATATTTCTTATAATAAGCAACATTACCTGCCTATGTACTGAGAAAATTTAAAATAAGTTACATAATCTTAATTAACTTAAAACAATCTAAAAATTAAACTTTTAGAACTTATCAACTAGATATAAGATCATTTCACTTGCCAAGATATCCTTTTTTGCAGTGTGGTTTTGGATAGTAAGCAAAATTATCATATATCATGTTGATATGTGTCATTTTGAGATTGTTTTAAACTAATTTTAAGATTATCTAATTTATTTCAAAACATTTTTACTTGTTTTGGCTTACAAAATCTGGCTTACAAACAAGTAAAAACGTGGAAATAATTTTACATAATCTTAAAATTAGCTTAAAACAATCTCAAAATGAGACTTTTAGGACATATCAACTAGACAGAATTTTGCTTGTCAAAAAGCTAATTCTAAGATTATTTAAGATTGTTTTCCAGGTGTGTTTTACTAGGTTTAAGTGATTTTTGTAAGCCAATTTTTCTCAGTTTATTGGTAGATAATTTGAATAGTTTCAAGCATGTTTCTTATAATAAGCAACATTATCTACCTATGTACTAAGGAAATTTGACTTACTAAATTCACTTAAAACAAGTAAAAATGTCTTAAAATAGCTTAAAACAATCTAAAAGTGAGACTTTCAGGATATATCAACTAAATATAAGATCAATTATTTTACTTGCCAAGATATAATTTTTTGCAGTGTGGTTTTGGATAGTAAGTAAACTGACTATAGTTGTGTTTGTAGACATGGGGGATTCCTGGGTCCTATGACCACCAGTCACTGAGGGAATTCAATTCTAATTGCATTCAGATCTGGCTGTTGTTAGCATGTTTTAGTTCTCCTAATATGCTAGCAATGTGGTGCTAGTATTTTTTTCGTTAGCAGATATATTTCTATATAGGGATATAGAAGTATATTCTATAGTATATTTCTATTCGGCTATTAACCTGACAACATACATTTTTTTCCCCTTACAGTGTCCGACTCCATGCCAGGTGAAAGGAGGTTCCGAGACTGTGCTGAGATCTACAATTCTGGTCACAACACCAGTGGAGTCTATGACATTTACCTCGGAGACATGACAGAACCCACCAAGGTACAGTCCTCTGCCTTTCGAACATAGAGTACGATTCATATAGTGGGGGGAAATTACTCTACAGGAGGTGGACAAAATAAGACAACCACCAAAAGGTACACAGCAAACTCTGCAGGTAATTGTTCAGTGGTAGATCTTTGGTGTGTTGGCTGTCTAGTCCAATATGTGGAATATGCAATGACCCAGTAGCTATATTTATGTGAATAGAGTAGTCCAACTAATCTATGAGACCGCACTGAACCAAGAGCATAAAGAGTCATTGATGGTCCCATTTATGTGAACGACTGGGTTTACAATGGTAAGCGCATCTTTTGTAATAGCCTGAAAGGCCCATTCCACCTTAAATGGTGTAGCAGTCACGTTCAGATGAGTGGACTGGCTCTGCAGGTATGCATGACTTTTTTAAGGTGGAATGGAAATTTGAATAAGAAGCTAACTTCAGGCTCAGGAGATCAGTGAGTCAAATTCAGGTTTACAGTGCTGCTTTACTACAAACGCTAGTTGGGCTTTGTGAAGATACCAAAGCAAACCTCTAGAGTTATGTCAGTGTGTCACGTCATTACACGATAACGGGTAAGTCATGCTGAAGTGACACACTCATATACCTGCTGTGGCAGTGCTGGCCTACTCTGTGCCTTGTCCTACATAAAGGAATCATCTGATGTGCTGTTCTGCATTGACTGCTAAAATGAAAATCAACTAGAGATTCCAACAATGTCCATTTCAAATTTTGGATGATGAGAAATTACTTGTACTTTTACTTAAGCAGGTTAATGAGAACATCAGCTGCTTCTCCTACCTGCACTGTACACTTTGTATCTATACTGTTTACAACCACATACTTAACTGATACTGCTCTTAAACTTTGCACATGTCTTGCACACATACTGTACTGTTTGCACACATTGTCTTTGTCTATTTGTCCTTATTTGTCTATTTGCACTACACTCTATATATTTATATTTATACACATATTCTTGTAACTGCACTGGAGAAGGAGCCTGACCGTGTTTCGTTATACTGTGCAACCCTGTACTGGTATAATGACAATAAAGTTGTAAGGGGCCGCCCGCGCCATGGTCCTCCCGCCACCAGAGGGAGGCCATGCTCTACCACTCGCAGTAATCAGGCTGATTGAGCACACCTGGTTACTGCCCTTATAAGGACTGCCCACTGTTCAGACGGTGCGGAGTCTTGATCCAGTTCAGACCACGCCGGTAGTACTGTTGGTAGTATCAAATCCTAGTGAAAAAGAAAAAGACTAGTTTGCTCTCCAGCCATCTTGGGTCCTCTCCCTCGAGGCTGCTTAGTTTTCTTCCCCTTTGTTTTGTTTTGAGAAAATTATTTTCTATTTTTAGATCTCAGAAGACACTCGTTCTCCTTTCCTGAGTATCTTCCCTTTTAGTTCAGCGATACAAACTGAGTGCCCGCAGTTTGATCGCCTTTTTCGTTTTCCCGCCATTTCTTTGCCCTTTGTTTATATTAAAGCCTTGCCGACCCTGCTTCTATACCCGCGGTAAGTAAGCGGTCAGCGCGTCGCCCTCCAGACTCTCTCGACCCCGTAGGCGGCGGTTCGAATCCCGCCGGTTATATTTAGATTTTCTTCCCCTGGGTCACTTCACTCCTTTTCTTCTCCTCCTCTGGGTATTAGATTACCTTCTCCCTTTTCTGTTTATTTCTGTCGAGTTCTCAATCAGACTCTTCACCTCTCCACTGGTCAGCATCATATCGCTGCCCTTGTGGAGTAGTGGGTAGCGTGTTCACCTCCCACACTCAAGATCGCCGGTTCAAATCCCGGTCCTTGTATAGCTGCGTGACATCTGCGTTTGAGTCCACCCTGGTGGAGATTTCCATCAGGTTGTGAAATAACTAACGAGACAACAATCCAGGGAGGATTCTCTCCATATAAGGATTGTTGCGCCGTTACAAAAGTTGAACTGAGTTGAATAAGTAAGGAACTTTTACTACCTCCTTTTTAGTGAGAAATTAGTGAGACTAATATTAAACCACTGTACTGCAAAAACTGATATCTTGACATGTAAACTTCTTATATCTGGTAGTTATGTCTAAAAAGTCTAATTTTGAGATTGTTTTAAGATCATGTTAAGATTATGTATCTTATTTTCAAGACAGTTTACTTGTTTTAAGTGATTTTAGTAAGAATCAAAGTTTTATTACTAAATAAATATGCTTGAAACAAGTCAGATCATCTGCCAATATAGTGAGAACATTTGGTTTACTACAATCACTTTTAAAAATCTGGAAACAGTCTTAATTTATCCAAATTAGCTTAAAAGAATTTCAAAATGAGACTTTTAGGACATGTACAAGATTATTATGTAACTAATTTAAAGACATTTTTTCTTGTTTTAAGTGATTTTAGTAAGTGTAGCTAAAATTCTAACTAAATTTTCTCACTACATTGGCAGATAATTTTGCTTATTTTAAGAAATAAGATTGAAACAAGTCAGATTATTTGCCAATATAGTGAAAATTTGGCTTAAAAACAAGTAAGAATGATTTGAAACAATCTGAATTGATCTAAAATTAGCTTTAAAAAGTCTCAAAGTTACACTAAGGACTTAGAGTATCATCTAGATATAAGAGAATTATACTTGCCACAAATAATTTTTTGCAGTGTGATTTGCATGTAAAGTTAATGTGTGTAAGAGTGAAGTTTATTTACATTTGCTTCATGTGAGTCAGGCCTCCCAATTCAGGGGTCCATCAGCAATCAGCCTGTTGGCTGCTCAGTTGTTTCTCGGACAATGGTGTGTTTGTTCACCCATAGATCATTTGCAAACGCACTAACAGAAGGTCTAGAGTTCATTTTAAATGTGGGATTTGCGTTTGAAGCTTCTCGCTGTTGTTTTTCACACGTGAGCCAAAGAAATGCCATTTCCAGTAAAGCTGGATATTATGAGGCTAAAAATAAGTCAAGAATGCATCAATCAAAGACCAGAACCAAAACACGGGACATGTCAAAATCAACTGTTTGGTACACTGTTAAAAGGCGAGAATGCACTAGTGAGCTTAGCAATAGCAAACAACCTGGCAGTCCAAAGAAGACCACCATAGTGGATGACAGACGATTACTGAGTCATGAAGAAATACTGTTAGGAACTTCAACCATAATTCAAAGGTATTTACTTGTTATGTAATGATTAGGAAGAGAAGATCTCACAGGCTGACCTCAGAAGGTTTACCACAACATGCAAACCACCATTCTAATTTCCGACTTAAAAAAGGACATGAATGTTCATCTGGTACAAAGTCTTGTGGACAGATGGGGATTAACATCGGAAAACATGAGCAGATCCGCACTTTCCGTCCATGACATTCCGTAACTCGCAAACAGTGTTGTATCTACACTCATTGTCCATGTAATCAGCTCCACTGACCATATAGGAGCACTCTGTAGTTGTACAGTTCCAGACTGTAGTCCATCTGTTTGTCTGTATACTGTATTACCCTGTTCTTCAATGGTCAGGACCCCCACAGGACCACCACAGAGCAGGTATGATGTGGGTGGTGGATCATTCTCAGCACTGCAGTGACACTGACATGGTGGTGGTGTGTTAGTGTGTGTTGTGCTGGTGTGAGTCGATCAGACACAGCAGTGCTGCTGGACACCTCAGTATCACTGCTGGACTGAGAATCGTCCACCAACCCAAACTATCCAGCCCACAGCGTCTTGTGGGCAGCGTCCTGTGACCACTGATGAAGAGCTAGAGGATGACCAACACTGCACTGTGCAGCAGCAGATGAGCTATCGTCTCTGACTGTACATCTACAAGGTGGACCAGCAAAGTAGGAGTGTCTAATAGAGTGGACAGTGAGTGGACACAGTGTCTAAAACACTCCAGCAGAATCTCAGCAAAGTTTATTGAATGCTTTGCTGCAGACGTGTGAGGTTTAATAGGTTTGAACCTCTGAGATTCGAGTCAGTGCTTCAGCACTCAGTGGGTGATCCTTCATCTTACAAGAAGGACAATGACCAGAAACATACTACTGAAGCAACTGTGGAGTTTTTGGATGGCTCAAAAGTGGAATGCTCTTGACCGTCCAAGTTAATCGCCGGGTCTGAGCCCCAGTCAGCTTGCTGGAGACAAGAAATAGTGCGGCTAGCAGGAACATAAAATAACAGCTATGCAGCGCTGGCAGCCTAACCAGAGAAGATACACCAGATGAGGGTGGTGTCTGTGGGCTGTAGACGTCATTGACTCCAAAGTGCAAAGGATAGAAAAACTCAAATACAACTTGATGTGAACATTAGACAGGGTGGGTTTGGTGTGAAATGGCTCAGATGTTCTTAACAGTGGTGGTGATGGGAACCAGGGGTCACCATCTCTACAGCACACATATAGACACTTTATGTACTATCCAACACCACCAGTCTTCATAATGGAATGGACTCAATGGTAAAATGTATTTTTGGGGACCATTTTTCCATAGAGTGTTCTTCATGGACCCCTAAAACAAGATTTTAGGCCACAATTTGATGCTCAAAACAATAATAAGATGACTCCGCAGCCATCAGGCAGAATATTCATAACCATTTCATGCAATATCTTTCTGTGCAGGAGTTATTAGAGCCATTCATTGTCTGGACACTGCAAACAATTAATTTTTACTCTAGATTAAGTATTTCTATAACTGAGCACTTTAGCATTTCACATCAGGCCTCTCTGAATAGGTGGATTATAGAGGAATTTGTCTACCACTCAACCCATCCATGAAGTGAAACACGTGCACACACTAGTGAACACTAGGGGGCAGTGAGCACACCTGCATGGAGCCATAGGCAGCAGTTGGGGATTAGGTGCCTTGCTCAAAGGTGCTTCAGTCATTTCCTGTCGGTTCAGGGAATCACTTTCTGGTCACAAGGCTGGTTCTCTAACCTCCAGACAACGAAAGGTGTTTAATATGTGACCAAGGGGGCAGGTTGTACCACAGCGGTGAGCACACTTCCCCAGAGCGATGGGCAGCCCTATCCATGGCACCCGGGGAGCAGTTGGGGTTTGGTTGCATTGCTCAAATGTACTTCAATCATTTCCTGTCGGTTCAGGGAATCGAACCAGCGACCTTCCGGTCACAAGGCTGGTTCCCTAATCTCCAGCAGTTCCCTAACCTGCAGACAATGCTGTTTAATATGTGATCAAGGGGGCAAGTTGTACCATAGCGGTGGAATTCCCCTTTAAGATCAGGTTAGCATATCCAATGATGGTCACATAAACTGGGGGTGATGTTCTATATACTCTACCCTGTATGGATGCAAACAGCTTCAAATTTCAACTGCTGCTCTGTACATAAACCTTATTTTTATTACTTGACCTCAAACGGAGCACAGAGCCAAAACACTCGACGCTCGTCCTGTCACTTATGGACCAGAACATATTAATATCAAGTACACCAAGAGGCGCAGGGCCACCCTTTGCCTTCAGAACAGCTTCAGGAATGCTACCATACAAGTCCATCTAATTCATGTGTAGAGGGATATTGGAGCATTAATCAAGAGGTGAAGCTCTCGGTTATTTTAGGGATGAAAGAGAAAAAGTGGACTTTGCACTCCAGGACCTCACATAACGAGGAATGATGTTTAAATCCGGTGGCTGCGGTGGCCGTGTAAAGCTTTTTATCCTGGTATTCAAGAAACAAATTGTTAATGTGTTTAACACACAGGGTCATCATATGTCTTGGAATATCGGAACATCTTGAGGGAACAGTGTTTGCAAAATAGAGTGCACCTGGTCCTGGAAACTGGACTCCCAATTCCTTGGCCATCACAGGCTATTAAATGCATAGCAATCGTCAGGCCTAATGCCTGCCATGAAGTAGCTGCCTATACCACTATGGTTCCATCATCAACATCAGTGTTTGGCAACAGACACGGTGATAGAAAGACATCTTCAATTTTCTCCAAACATAACTCAAGAACCCAGATAGTGAGCATATATCGGTCCGCCGACCTGATTAGGTCGACACCCTGCTGACAGTTTGCCACTGCTGGTCCATCCTTGGACCACCCAGATTACTTTCCTATATACAAGACCAAACTAGTTTTTAATCTCCTCAAACAAATTTCAAGTGCACAGAGACTTTTATTTTAGAAAATAAACTAAGGAAGGAAGTGTGGGATTGCAGTGCTATTGGGAAGAAAGGTAAAGGTTACCAGGAACAATAAATGATGATCAATTTAGACTGATATGATCAATATTTATTGAGCTACACATACAGAAGTAGTGTCTCTCAGTATGGCATCAGGTCTCAGCATGGAGTTATAGAGGTTCCTAATGGTGTCCTGTGATAATCCATCCCATGCAGCTTGAATATTTTCTCATAGTGGTATGAGAAAATTCTCATCATGGTGGCTCCACACACAGAGTCGTTGGTCGTCTCCACCAAGTCAAAAGCGTGACTCCTCACTGAACATGACCTGCTGCCATTCTGAGTCACTCCATGACAGTCTGGCATGGCACCATTGCAGTCTTTGGTGATGTTGACGTGGTGTTAAGGACAGTCGTCGTAACGGTCTGCATGCATGTAGTCCTGCGTGGTGCAGCCTTCTGCCAGTGGTGCTGGCACTAACAGGATGACTCATGGAGGACATCACTGCTCGCTGAAAGTCTGTAATCATGGCTGCTGGGTCAGTCAGGTGCAGCGATAAGGTCCGTCCTTGCTTATGTCACATGCGTGCTGAGCGTGAAACTTGAATCATTAGCATGTGTCATGATGTCAAACCTACCCACCAAGCCATTCCTGTCAGCTGATTCTTTCTGGGTGCAGCTATTTGAGCAACTATTCTTTTGATGATGCGTGTGTATATATAACTGTTTTCCAGCATGCTAACAGAAAATTTGCATAGCAGGACCGGATATTTGATTTCACATAGATAACTATGCTATATTAGTCAGTATCTCAGGTCAGGTCAGTAACTCAGATGAACTACCTTGTCATCATAGGTCTTCTGTGATATGGAGACCAGCGGAGGAGGCTGGACAGTGTTTCAGCGCAGAATCAACGGCAGCATAGACTTTCAACGAGGCTGGAAGGAGTACAAAATGGTGAGTAAGTGCACAGAAACACAAACCCTGGCACCCGGCAGCACTACGAAAGGTTACCCAGGCAACACTGGCTCTGGCTCAGGACCCACTAATCTCCTGTGCCATTGCATTGTCCGCATTGCCAATGGAGAGGACGCGCTGTCCTTGCGTTATGTTGGTTCGTGGGACAGCGTGCGCATGGCTAGATAATATTTATACAGAAAGAGAACAGTTACCAAATGTTTTCTTACTTATTCTCTGGAAGACTTGATGAAGAGTTTGGCTTCTTGCCGATGACATAAGCTAACAAATCACCCGAAGAATGAAACATGGAGAGTGAAACGGCATCTGACAGCTTGGCGTCACTGCCAGCATTTGTAGTGTTTTTATAAAGACTGGTGCATTGGCTATGTGATCCTTCTAAAATAGCCATGCTATAAAACATGATACTCTGACTGTTTTCACTCCTTACAAATAGTCTGAGCTTATCACGAAGTGCGCCACATATACCCAAAGTTAATAGACAGCAGCATTTCTTCTGAAAGGAGGGGTGTTAATAGAGAATTTGACCTATTTTGCTGCTTCTACTCTTCGGGGAAGGCTGTATACTGGATGCTGGAACATTGCTGTGAGGATTTGGTTATATTTAGCATTCACAAGAGCATTAGTTAGGTTCTGATGTTGGATGACCAGTTCTGAATTACTCCAACTCATCCCTAAGGTATTGGATAGAGGGGCAGTTGTGCTCTACTGCTTGACAATGAGCATGGTGGATCTAGAGTTTGCCAGTATGCTAACAGAAAAGTAGCATAGAAGGACCAGATATTTGATTTCACATAGATCTCATGCTAGTCAGTATCTCAGGTCAGGTCCGAAACTCGGTTCTGGATTATTCCAAATTCATCTCTCATCTCTAAGGTATTGGATGGAGGGGCAGCCGTAGGAACAGTCATCGGGTATTGGATGAAGGGACAGTGGTAGGGAATTTGTCCTACTTTGCTGCTTCTACTCTTCGGGGAACGCTGTATACTGGATGCTGGAACATTTGCTGTGAGGATTTGGTTGTATTTAGCATTCACAAGAGCATTAGTGAGGTCAGGTACTGATGTTGGATGACCAGTTCTGGATTACTTCAACTCATCACAAAAGTATTGGATAGAGGGGCAGTCATGCTCTACTGCTCCACAACCCAATGCTAGGGGGGCTTCATACCTCTCTAGTCCGCGCTTGGCACTGGGTATGGTGGATCTTGAGTCTGCCAGTATGCTAACAGAAAATTAGCATAGAAGGACCGGATAATTGAGTTTCACATAGATAATTTTCTCATGCTAGTCAGTATCTGAGGTCAGGTCAGAAACTCGGTTCTGGATTACTCCAACTCATCTCTCATCTCTAAGGTATTGGATGGAGGGGCAGCTGTGGGAACAGTCATAAGGTATTGGATGAAGGGACAGTGGTAGGGAATTTGTCCTACTTTGCTGCTTCTACTCTTCTGGGATGGCTGTATACTGGATGCTGGAACATTGCTGTGGGGATTTGACTGTATTTAGCATTCACAAGAGCATTAGTGAGGTCAGGTTCTGATGTTGGATGACCAGTTCTGAATTACTCCAACTCATCCCTAAGGTATTGGATAGAGGGGCAGTCATGCTCTACTGCTTGGCAATGAGCATGGTGGATCTAGAGTTTGCCAGTATGCTAACAGAAAATTAGCATAGAAGGACCGGATATTTGATTTCACATGCTAGTCAGTATCTGAGGTCAGGTCAGAAACTCGGTTCTGCATTACTCCAACTCATCTCTCATCTCTAAGGTATTGGATGGAGGGACCACTGTAAAGTTACCATTTTTGACAGCAACAATATGTAAAAATATTTTGTGTATGTTTAAACATCTTTCACGATAAACAGGGTCAAAGTGCTTACTGATGTTTCCTTCTCAGGGCTTTGGTGACCCTGGTGGAGAGCACTGGCTGGGGAATGAAGCTGTACACCTGATAACCAGTCGCGCCCAGTATTCCCTCAGAGTAGAGCTGAGAGACTGGGAGGGGAATGCTCCGTACTCGCTCTATGAAAAATTCCAGCTGGCCACCGAAAAGCAGCAGTACAGGTATCAATTCTATGTAATTCTACTGAGTTCAATTTTCCAAAAACCTGCAGAGTGAAAGTGAGAAAAAACAAATGAATGCATTTTCCCCTCTTTAATCCTAATCTGGTCAAAGGCATGTTTAGAGGTAGAGCTACGAGGGTGCAGCTAACAAGCTGATAGCATGGGGATACCCCAGGGGCTAGTTCTAAGCCCATTTTTGTTTAGCATGTACAGTATATTAACAAGCTAGCTGAGAAATGTCCTGGGGTTGGATGCTAGATGTACAATGATGATACAGTCATTTATACATCTGACAGAACAACTAGCAAGGCTACTACCCAGCTTCATTCAGCAATCATTACATGCTGTATCACAATGGCTTTTGTCCTCTTGCTCCATACATGTAAAAAAAAAAAAAAAAACTGTTTCAGATTTTTTTCTGTACGTAAACCAAAATGAAAATGAAACACAATGAAAAATGAAAAACGATGCTAAAAACGAAAAATGAGGTTAGTTTAACATGTATGTCACAGAATTCTTCCCCTATTCCATTATTCCATATTGCATTACTTCCTGTTCACAACTGACTGTAGACATATACTGTATAACCTATAAGGAAAACCAATGAGGTGCCATTGGTCTCTTGGAGAAATATGATATCTTGAGCTTTGAAAGCTTTATAGGCTATTCCAACTTAAAGCTCATTAGTAAATACCTACATCGTCATGCTCCTGTCTTGCGTAATGAATGTGTTTTAAAGACAACAGCACTCGAGTAGAGTCAGCATATATATATACCACCATATATATATATATATATCTCACCACCGAAATAATACCTGCTCTGTGGTGGCCCTGACCAACAGTGAGTGTAAAAGACATTAAGACGTTTTTACCCCCTCCTCCATCACTTAAGAAATGCAGCTTTCTAGTATTGAAATCTGGCAACCCTACTACAGGACTGTGTTATATTATGTTATTAAAATGTACAAGTATATGCCCTCCAGTTCTGTAGTGATGTCATCACTGTTTTTCTCTTGTCCAGACTCCTGCTGAGGGGCTACAGTGGCACAGCCGGACAGCAGAGCAGCCTGGCATCGCACGGCACCAGCTTCAGCACCCGAGACTCTGACAATGACAACTGCCTCTGCAAGTGTGCGCTGATGCTGACTGGAGGTGAGGACTGTCTCTGTAGCTGACACGGTTCACTCCAGTGTCTAATTATTACATGTGATTGATTATTTTATGTTGACTTAAACGCATGTAGATTAAGGGTAATAAGGAAAGTGAAGCTAAACTGGAGGTAGTTTTGCACAGGAGCTACGAGGGTGCAGGTAACAAGTGATGGAGGCCCATTTTCCATGCTGATAGCATGGGGATACCCAAGGGTCAGTTCTAGGTCCATTTCTGTATGTACAGTATATTAAATAAGTGAAAGGAAAGTGAAGCTAAACTGGATATTTTCATGGTTATATACAATTTAACCGAATTAGTTCAAACCACAACAAAATAAAAAACTATTTAAAATTGCAAGAAGCATTTGGAGTATAGAACCTTATAAGGATTATGTCTGAATCTGTTTAAATCTAAAACATTAATACAGATTCTAATAAGCTAAATATATATACAAAATCATTATTTCTATCAGGAGGTGACTGTCCCCAAACCCTAAATTTAGTAAAAATACTAATTTTAGTAAAAATGATGTTTGCATTGTGCATTTTTGATGAATGCTTTTGAAAGGTCTTTTTGGGTTCTTAGATTTGTCATATTTGTTATTAAATAATTTTTTTTAAGTGTTTAAAAGTGTTTTAAATAAAGGTGTGAAATCGGTGTGGAACATTAAGAACTGTCACCACCGAAACACAGACTTCCTGAAGTTCAGTAAATGTTTCTGTGCTCTATAGAAAAGTATGATGACTGTGTGTGTGTACAGCTTTGTTGGCTAGTCATGTACTGGCTAGCTTTTTGAGTTCTGCTCGAAATGAGCTACAATCGTCACCACCGAAACAGTCAGCATCAAAGCACTTTGGTAAAGCTCGGGTGCTGTTATGATTATTTTGGTAGTGGCAAAATGGAATGTTCAGTCATTAGTCTTAATAAAATGAACATAATTAATAAATAAAGTATAGGGTCAAGATCAGCGTCAGGAACAAAGAACTTGGCTCGATGCGCACAGAGCTAAAAGTCAGATGAGCTTTATTTAACAATCCGCTAGTTAAACACAGCAACAAAACACGACCGAAAATAACAGAGGGAGAAAGTGAGATCAGAGTCGAGAGGCAGGCCAAAGGTCAGAACCAGCAGAATCAGGCAACGAGGCAACCAAAATAGGAGTAGACAAGGCGAGAAGTCAGGTGGACGGAAAGGAGGTCGAATGCCCGAGAGTAGAGCAAACAAGTAACCAGTACAAGGGATGAGGCAAAAGAGGTAGTCGAGAAACAAAGGGAGTCAAAGTCAGAGTCGCGATAACAGGAAGGAAACGCTCAGTAATGCTAACAGGGTCGGCAAAACTTTGCAAAGTCTGTGGTGTAGGGTTTATAAACAGACTGGGTGATGAGCGGCAGGTGGAACAAATCAGTACTCAGGCGAGCTAGACCGTGAGTGATTGGTTGACTGGGGACATGTGAGTGTGACGTCATCAGATGATGCACTCTGGGAAGTGGAGTTTGGGAGATCGGTGGTGTCAGGGAAACCCGGAAGCGTGACGATCAGTTAAAAGTCCCAAATGTGGTTTCAACTCTGATCCATACACTCTACCAAATTAGCTACATCAGCTTCGTTGTCTCCATCGGCTTTCTGCCTAAAATGCACTTTTGGTTTACATGACTTCCTCATAATCTGATATCTAATCTGATTTTGTATGATTTGTGTATAAATATTGGAATCCTCAGTGGTGCAACATAAAGCACGCTGGTCCTCTGACACAGAGGCTATTAGACTGATTCCATTGCTGGTGGAGCAACTTTGTATTAGGCGGTCATGGGCTAGAGGTTGGGGAGCTGGCCTTGTGACTGGAATGTTGCCAGTTCGATCCACTGAACCTACAGGACACAACTAAAGTGCCCTTGAGCATGGCGCCTAATCTCCAATTGCTTCCCGGGTGCTGTGGATAGGGCTGCTCACCCCACTGGGCAGGCATGCTCACTGTCCCCTAGTGTGTGTGTGTGGGTTGAATGTCTGCTTGTTACCTCATCCCACAGTTTTTGAGGCATCCAACTGGTCTGATCATGGATGGTGGGCTTATATACAGATTTTTAATGGCCGTACTGTTCAAACTCAGATTTTTTCCCCATAGGAATGAATGGGAAAACGCTCAAACAATGGTTCGGCACGCCTTTGTACGTGCCTTTATGACCAAAATCCTATAGCCAGAAATCTAGCATGACATAATTACTTTTGTGCCGTATCGTTCAGCGTATAGACCAACCAATAATAACAACGTTATATTGAATTTCAAACCCTAAAACTGATTTGATTCAAACGCAGCTTAATCATCGCAGTCCGCAGTGAGACTTGATCCCTGTCTACACCCTGTCATTCCCGAATCCCTGCAGATTTGCTACGTTCACTTCGCTCGGCACGGCAATCAGCTAATTAAAAGAAGCCATCTCTCGAACTCAAACAGGGAAAACACATTCCAGAATTTCAGGCTTCTCCGCGCGTCATACAGCACGTCGTCCTCTGTTCAAACAGTTTACACAGTACCAGCCCTCCGCTGCAGCTCTAACGGCCTCCAACATAAACAATCTGTTAATCGTGATTCTCAATGTTAAGTCTAATTGTCTTAAAACCATTCGGAGACCTCGGAACGGCCCTTAGTGTTTTCACAGCCATTCATAATCAAACAGCTTGAAGATGGACCCTCTTATCCCAGCCGGTCCAATCTAAACAGGCATTGAGCAAAGTGATATTAACTCAATCATGCTTCCAACGACGGGGGTCTCTTTGAGGAGGGCTAGTCTGGTTCCTTCAGAGGAGTCACAGTTTGCTTTAAAAGGTTACGAGATACTTCAGGCACAGCAGGGACGCATATCACTCAAAACACAGAAAGTCTGTTGAGAGAGAGAGAGAGAGAGAGAGAGAGAGAGAGAGACTGCCCGGAAATGGAGGGAAAGGAAACAGTACGCTCCTGTTCCGAGCTCTCCGTTTCGGAAGGATGTTCCCTCAAGTTCATTCCCCTGTTGTTCTTCCCTCTCTCTACAGGTTGGTGGTTTGATGCATGTGGCCTCTCCAACCTGAACGGCATGTACTACACTTTGGGCCAAAACATCCGGAAGCTCAACGGCATCAAGTGGCACCACTTCCGCGGCCCCAGCTACTCCCTAAAATCCACAGTCATGATGATCCGGCCGGCTGATTTCTGATGCGGCGAAGTTCCTGAAGCTATATCTCAGGCCCGGCTTTGCACAGGACCCCACTGGCTGGGATACACACGAGGTCTTTGACAACAACTGGTCTGTTAGTTACTGGAGGACCGATCTTCTCTAAAGCGAAAAGCTGCAGAACGTGTAGTTATCAGGCTGCCATAAGAAACGTATATCTGTATCCTCTCTGCGTCTTTTGATGATCTCACCCGAAATGTGCCGTTAGCTGAACTTTCCACTGATGTCTTATGGTGCCTATGAGGTCAAGAACTGTCGGTCTTATGACAAGGTCAAAAAAAAGTACTTCATTGGAAGACGTCTGAACTCTTTTGAGCCATGGTGGAGATGATTGTGATGCCACGTGTACCCAAGGACTACTGGGGAGACCGGAGCATGCGGTATTGAGTCACTATGGGCAATTTAGAAACTGTTTTATCTATGGACAATGTGAGGAAGGTCTGGCGTGGGTTTTTTTGTATTTGCTGATGTTAGTGGAGGTACATGTCACTTTGGTTAACCGGTGTTCGTATGAACTGGATGGGCAAATGCTCCGCATCTCTTTCTGTTATAATCTTGCTTACATAGTGAGGGATGGTCTACACTGTAATAAACGAGATCTTGCCAAGTAAAATTGTCTTATATCTAGTCGATATGTCTTTTGATAGGTCTCATTTTGAGAACTAATTTGATTGTATAAAACTGTTTTCCAGTTGTTTTACTAAGTCATTTTAATAATACACATGTTCTTACTGTATTGGCAGACAGTTATTGTAAGAATAAATTTAAGAATTTTAAGAATAATTAAAAATAATTCAAATTTTAAGAAACATGGTTGAAACAGGCCCATTTATCTGCCAATATAATGAGAAAATGTGAATAAGTGAATATAATCACTTAGACCAAGTAACAAATGTCCGGAAATAAGTCAAATAATCTTAGAATAAGCCTAAAGCTATCTCCAAATGAGAATTTTAGGATATATGAGTTATAGACATATGCTTATTTTATTTACCAAGATCTCATTTTTTTGCGGTGTAATTAAGAGAATTTGTGATTTGTCATTTGTTATTTGATATTTGTGCAAAACAAGATGGCAACATGACATGGCAAGGAAAACCATCTTAAATCACGTTGGAATGTGTAGTATTTGTGTAATATCATTCTGAGGATTTTATAACGTTATTTCTAGTTTCTTTTTATATTAATTTCCAATCAAAATGGTCACACTGCAAAAAAAATGATATCCTGGCAAGTAAAATGATCTTATAGCTTGTCTATATATTTTATATTTCAAATTTTTAGACTGTTGTAGGCTTATTTTAAGGAATTTATTTCTAGATGTATTTGAATAGTTTTTAAGTAGGATTTTAGTAGGGCCAAATGTTCTGACTATATTAGCAGATAAGTTTACTTAAAGTACAAATCATCTAGAAATAGGTTGTAAGAATAATCTAAGAATTTTCTAACAGCCATCCCATAATAAATATTACACATATTGACTAGATTTAAGATGTTTTCACTTAAACTATCAGTCAAAAGTTCAGACACGGCTCCTCATAGCAGGTTCTCCTTCTGTTTATCTTAAAGCTTCACTGTAGAATAAAAGTGAAGACACCAAACTATAAACTAGCACTCATGGAATTATACAGCCCACCTTAAAACCCTCCAGAATGGAGCTTTACAGGAGGTTGGACCAGCTTTCTTAACCTGCAGTGGAGCTGATAGAACAAGGTTTATTTCTAAGCAGGTTTGGAGCAATTCTATTGGTTGGTCTCTCATGAATATTCGCTAAACTGAAAGGAGAACTAGAGCTTTTACACTGTGCAGAAACAGAGATCAAAGTTTTTACACCACTAAATATATATTAGAGGTGGAGATATGGAGAAATATCATACTGTGGTACATCAAGAGTATATGTGGTGTATCAGGATATGGACTGTTTCAGACTCTCATCAGTTGGAGCTGTTAAGTGTGAGACTGTAGAGTCTTTAAGATCACCAGCAACATCCATTTAGATGGGCGTGTCTAAACTTTTGACTGGCAGTGTATCAAGATATCATACAGTGTTAAAGAGTGTCTATGTTTGTGAATGTAAGGGAAACTTTCAGCAACTTTTTTTTGTTGTTGTCGTCGTCGTCGTCATTTGCTCATCATTCTATGTGAATATGAATTTTAATGTCTCGTCGGAATGGCCCTTTTCCAGCCTTAATATCACAGCATAGATACGAAAAGTCAGATATTTTGTGAAAATGCACTTTAAATGGTACATACAGTTCCTAATGCTGTCTTAACTGGTGATCCGCTTTGTCTTAGTAACTAGAGATGGCACCAACCCAATGTCATTTATGGCACCAGAAAATTCCGGATTTCAGGTCAGCATGGAAAAAAATCATGAATGTGAGCCAGTCCTGTAACAAGTCTATCCTGAAGTAGCACTCTGTTTGGAATCACTTGCTGTTTTTACCATTTTTGTATGTTTTTATACAACAATATGGATTTTATTAGTACAAACTACAAACAAGCGCAGTATTGAAATATGTTTATTCACAGTTTCAAAGAACTATGTGAACAGAAAGTGGATAAAATGACAAACAATATACTGTAATTATTTATACTGAATTTTTGTCAAGTTATATGCCCTAGGACAGGGGTGATATCCCACCCTGCAGAGTTCTAGTCTAGCTCCAGCCCTAGTCTAGTACACCTGATCCAGATAACAAAATCCTTGAGCCAGGCGTGTTGGATCTGAACTCTCCAGGGTGGTAGATCTCCAGGGCCAGGACTGAGGACCCCTGCGTTAGGATTTGAGTTTCCCTTTTGAAACATGTAAAATTCCTGGATATTTGTTTCATTAGAACCTCATTTAAGGCTTTCGAGTGTTCTACTGATTATCTGATGTTTATTATAAGCTCATCGGACAAAAAATGAGTCCCCTGTGACTGAAACGTACCTAATACCATGTAACACCTTCACGAGCACCAATAACAGCTGTGATTGGATTTGGCATGTACTGGACAAGTTTCTGGATGTAGGCCACATCAATGTTCAGACACTCTTACATCAAAGAATTGCACAGTAGGGCCAGATTTGGTGGATGCCTTCTCTGGCACAATTCCAAGGAGAATTCCCTGTAGACTGGGATTTTAGCCACTGCTGGTAGACCCGTATGACTGTACGCTTCCATACACCTGCAGATTCAGCTACTTCCTTCACACTATGGTCTTTGGCATGCCCAAATGCAGTCACTCCTTTTAGCCAATCATTAACATCTGCTTTGGAGCCATTTTCCACACATGGAATGAGACATTCACTGCACTGTAGCTCCTCTTCTCAATCTATGGATCCCGTCACACACACCCTGCAGGGATTAATAGCCTTAATAAACTTGCAAGGTGACTCTTTTTATGTCCGGTGAGCTTGAAAACAGCGATTCCAAACTTTTTTCTTCCTGTGGAATAGCACAGTGCTTCAGCATCATTGACTACATGTAGATGCTAAAGCTTCAACTGGCATCATCTTCAGAAAAAGGTGAGGTAATGTCGTGCCATCTGTCACAGTTACAGTTGAGTTCTGTCCAGCTGTTTGTCAAAATGTATCAACATTGAAAGACATGATTCATCATTCTTCCTAAAGGCACATTTGGAGACTCCAAAGCCTTTCAGATCTCAGCCCTCCAGCCTCCCTCGTCCACAGTAAAGCCTACTACACGCGCCAAGAAAAGCAGAGGGCCACGAAACGGACCCTCTCCACCATAAAACAAGCCATTCTTCATGTCAAATATTGATTTTGCTTTTGTTTCTAAATGGCTGGCCTTAATGCATATGGCCCTAGACCAAGAAAAGACTGGGTCTGTGTAACACAGTAAAACATATCTTTTATATATAAACTTGTCTTGTTTTGTGTCCTCACTTTGGTCCGTTGCACGTTGCTATGTATTTGTAAATGTTTAAGAGTGTATCTGTGTTCTCGCTGGTTTCGTCAACATCACACTTACAAGCACTAATGCCACTTGTGACTAATTGCCCCCATGACCTAATCGCAAGTCTTTGTTATCACTAAACGGCGAACGCAGTAAATCACGGTGCGCGTTTAGATCTCATCGCGACGGAACTTGCGTCACGCGGGATCCTGTAATAAACCCCAGTGAACTTGGACGCTATCGGAGCCACGTACTACTACCGCGTGATGTGTTCCAACATGTGAGTTGATTAGAGAGACGACCCTCATATGGAAGCACTTGAGACCCAGCGATTGCATCTGTCCAGAGTCATATTTACTGCTGATTTGCAGCTTTTCGCATTACATGTTAGATAGTATAACAAAAGAGCATTGAGCGAAAAAAAAAAAAAAAAGAATGCGTCATTTTATAAACACTAGCATCATGATCAAACAGCTTGTCTCATTAAAAGGCAATCTGGCACTTGGGCAGCGTTATCGACACTGACTGAGCTCCAGTTACTGGATTAGTGCGCTGATAGAATGATGTAAACCGTGTGTGGGTGTCTGTGTGGCTGTGAAGTTGCACTGGGTTCATTTGAAGCCTGTTCCGTGTTGACTGATTTACGAGGACTGCTATTAAAAGAGCATAAAATAAGCGTTTATTATGTGATTTGTCATTTTACGTCGCATTCTGTAGCTGAGCTTCGAAGGCCCGAACGCGTTCTGCAACAAACACTGACATCCTTATGTTTGCAGTTTGAAGTCTGGGAAAAGGATGAACCTAAATGAATGGGAAGAGGATGTTCTGGGATGGTGTTTGTTTTGGTCGGCGTGCCTTGACTCTGATTTTGTATTCATCATCGTGTTCATCCATCAGAGTTCCTTTAGTACAACACCCAGCATGCATTACAGAAATACACCCATCATCAAAATAATAGCTGCACAAATAGCCGCACCCAGAAGGAATCAAGAATCTGACAGGAATGAAACTTGGTGTGTAGGTTTGACATCGTGAGACATGCTAATGATTCAAGTTTCACGCTCGGCTGTGCATGTGACATAAGCAAGGACGGGTCTTAACACTGTACCTGACTCACCCAACAGCCACCATTGCAGACATTCAGTGACCAGTAACGCCCTCCATGAGTCATCCTGTTAGTGCCAGCACCATTGGCAGACGGCTGCACCACGCAGGACTACACGCACACAGACCGTTACGACGACCCTTCAACGTTAACATCACCAAAGACTGCAATGGTGTCATGCCAGACTGTCATGGAGTGACCCAGAATAGCAGCGGGTCATCTTCAGTGGCGAATCCTGCTTTTGTCTTGGTGGAGACGACCAACGAATCTGTGTGTGGAGGCACCGTGGTCAGCACCACGATGAACGGTTTGTTGTCACGCGTCACATGTCCAGACGGCCTGGTGTCACTCCACCTCCACCCTTACCGCACCATCTGCAGGAACTGTGTGAGAACATTCAAGCTGCATGGGATGGATTATCACAGGACACCATTAGGAACCTCTACAACTCCATGCCGAGATGTCTGGCATGTTGGGTTAGCAAACATGGCAGCCCAAAGCCATACTGAGAGACAGACTTCTGTATGTGTAGCTCAATAAATATTGATCATACTTCCTTCCCAATAGCACTGCAATCCCACACTTCAGGACCTTCTGGGTGCAGCTGTTCTTTTGATAATGAGTGTACATCATACAACCCCATGCTGCTTACAAGTGGTCTCGGATTTTAATAGAAAGCTAGAACACTTAAAACAACTACAGTTATGCTTGCAAGTTTGTGAAGCCTTTAGGATAGTATGTATTTCTGCATATATTTGACCTAAAACTTCATCAGATTTCCACACAAGTCCTAAAAGTAGATAAGGAGATCCAAATTAAATGAGTGAGACAAATATACTAGACCTGGTCATTTATTTATTGAGGAAAACGATCCAATATTCCATATCTGTGAGTAGCAAAGGCATGTGAACCTTTGGGATTAGCAGATAATTTGAAGGTGAAATTAGAATCAGGTGTTTTCAGTCAATGGGATGACAATCAGGTGTGAGTGAGCGCCCTGTTGTATTTAAAGAAGAGGCATCTATCAAAGTCCGATCTTCACAACACATGTTTGTGGAAGTGTATCATGGCACAAACAAAGGAGATTTCTGAGGAACCTCAGAAGAAGAGCTGTTGAAAAGGTTAGAAAACCATCTCTAAAGAATTCTGACTCCAGGGGTCCAGGGTTGCAAGGAGAAACGTACTGTTCTCCAAAACGAACATTGCTGTTTGCTAAACGGCCAGAAAGCAGAAGGCTATAGGAACAATGTTTGTGGATGGATGAGACCAAAATAGATATTTGGTTTAAATGAGAAATGTTATGTTATGTTTGGGGGGAAAGAAAACACCACATTCCAGCATAAGAACCATCTGTGAAACATGGTGGTGGTAGTATCATGGTTTGGGCCTGTCTGTGAGCTGAATCTTAGGGGACCGTGGGTCATGCAGCAAGACAATGAGCCCAAGCACACAAGTCGTTCTACCAAAGAACATGGTGGTGGTAGTATCATGGTTTGGGCCTGTTTTGCTGCATCTGGGTCAAGACGGGCTGCCGTCATTGATGGAAAAATGAACGCTGAATTATACCAGCAAATTCTAAAGGAAAATTTCAGGACATCTGTCTATGGGCCAAATCTTAAGGGAAAGTGGGTCATGCAGCAAGACAATGAGCCCAAGCACATAAGTTGTTCTACCAAAGAACATGGTGGTGGTGGTAGTATCATGGTTTGGGCCTGTTTCGCTGCATCTGGGTCAAGACGGGCTACCATCATTGATGGAACAATGAACTCTGAATTATACCAGTGAAAAATGTCACGACATCTGTCTGTGAGCTGATTCTTAGGGGAACGTGGGTCATGCAGCAAGACAATGACCCTAAGCACACAAGTTGTTCCACCAAAGAACAGTTAAAGAAGAATAAAGTTAATGTTCTGCAATGACTAAGTCAAAATCCTGACCTTAATCCAATAGAAGTGTTGTGGAAGGACCTGAAGTGAGCAGTTTATGGAAAGAAACCCACCAAGATAACAGAGCTGAAGCTGTTTTGTACCGAGGAGCAGGTTAGAATTCTCCCAAGCCGATGTGCAGGACAGACCAACAATTATCTGAAACACACCAGATACTGAAAGCAGAGGTTCACATACTTTTACCACTCACAGATATGAAATACGGCCTCATTTTCCTCAATAAATAAATGACCAAGTCTAATGTTTTTGTCTCATTAGTTTAATTTGGATCTCCTTACCTACTTTTAGAACCTGTGTGGAAATCTGATGAAGTTCTAGGTCAACTTTATGCAGAAATACATACAATTCTAAAGGCTCCACAAACTTTCAAGTGCCACTGCAGTTCTAGTAGAATCTGCTTGTCTGGGCCACATTTGAAGCCGTTATACGTCTTTAATATACTGTGGTGTCAGTACAGGAGGAGATGCGGGACAGGCCACTTTTTCTGCTACGAGAGCTGCTCTTTATGGACCCACCAGCTGAAAAAAGCACATGGACTGCAGTGTGGGAACAGCGGGAAAGGTCACCTCCAGCCACGAAACACCCGCTGATAGTGACCAGAGCAACCACGATCACAAATTACTCTACATAGAAGCAGGACTTAACACAACCAACACACAACACGTAACAGACAGCAACACGAACACTAACAATACCAGCAAGTGGTGGAGCCGGTGGCGGACTACAGTTGGAAAACAAGAAAAAAGCAGCAGTAAAATAAAAAGATATTTGACTCATGAGGTGAACAAGCTGGGCTCATAAATTTCCAATGTTTATGATCTTCAAGAACTGAGGATTTTACAGTCTACATCAACAGTGTACATGCAGGCATTCTGGAACCCACAGTATCGGGTTAATACTGTAGTGTCCCGCTATTGGCTTGTGTGACTGTGGCTGCCTGGAAGCTCATGGGAAATGCCAGACTCACAGTAAGACGAATAGTTGTAAACATTTGGGACTGTGTGGACAGTACGTGTCCAGCAGGGCTGGTTGTGTCATGCTGTGCTGGTCTGTGGAGTAGTTTGGGCAGTGCTAGTGTCCACCATGTACAGGAGGTGCCTGGCTGAGGGTAAGCATGCCTGCCTCCCAGTCGTGTTAGCCAGTTATGCGTTATGGCTATCAGTCTTAACAGATTGTTGAGAGTGCTAAATAAAAACATGCCATGCTATTCTGCACTGAAACATTACATTAGATAAAAAAAAATCATAAACCACATAGACTTAAGCTCACCAAAAAATAAAAAAAAAAGAGTCATCCTGCATGTTTAAGGTGGTAGTAACTTCAGGCTCCTGCAGATGGCGCTGCACGAGGATGATGGGGCTATACATACCTGCGGGGTGTGAGCAACGGAACCATAGACTGAGAAGAGGTGCTACAGTGCAGGGAATGTCTCGTTCCATGTGTGGAAAATGGCTACAAAGCAGATGTTAATGATTGGCTAAAAGGAGTGACTGCATTTGGGCGTGCCAAAGACCATAGTGTGAAGGAAGTAGCTGAATCTGCAGGTGTATGGAAACGTATGGTCATACGG
>CM067476.1:38586436-38620170 GCA_034552555.1 Semaprochilodus insignis
TCTATCTATCTATCTATCTATCTATTTGTCTGTAAGTCTTTCTATCTATCTATCTATCTATCTATCTATCTATCTATCTATCTATCTATCTATCTCTGTCTCTCTCTCTGTCTCTTTCTGTCTGTCTATCTCTATATTCCTCTCTGTCTCTCTTTTTCTCTGTCTGTCTCTATCTATCTATCTATCTATCTATCTATCTATCTATCTATGTCTGTGGATCTATATCTCTCTGTTTGTCTCTCTCTTTCACTGTCATCTTTTCTCTCTATCTCTACCTGTCTTTGTTATGTGTGTGAGCGTATGTGTTGTTGTATGAGCATTATTTTTCTCTTTTATTTATTTTATTTAATTTATCCTTTAATTCTGTTTCCTTTGATGTTCCTGGAATTCTGAAAAATGTGTACTTTGATAAATGTCATGCTTGAATTCATCATTTTACTCATCTTACTCTTACTCGTATCTAATAGATACATTATTATATTTGTATACTGCCATAAGACATTTCTTTTGGTCCATTCTTCATAAATTACACACACGATGTACAGACTGAGAGGCATGTGTTTCAGCTGACTGATGTGAGGTTATGACAGCAGCAATGTGCCAATAGATCATGTATTATATATGTACTGTACTCTAATAAACCATTCAGAGCATTTTAATGAAATACTGCACCACTTTCCCCCTACAGGTGTGTGTGTGTGTGTGTGTGTGTGTGTGTGTGTGTGTGTGTGTGTGTGTGTGTGTGTGCGGCGCGGACACATAGTTTGTTTGATGTTTCAGTGCATGCATACTTCTTTCTTGTTATCCCAGATCTTTGTACACCAGATGTGACCAGATGCCATCTTCCCTGTTATTAAGTACAGCGGAACTGAAGTTTCCAAAACTGGAGTTCAAAAAATTGCTTAAAAGCTACAGAGACAACTAACAACAACCTGGAAGACCTGGTAGACCCACCAACCCTGCCCCCCATCAGATAAACAGCACTTAAAGCTTTCATCTTTGAGAGAGAGGAGAACATCAAGCTCCACTGCTGCTCCAGATCTGAGAACATCCACAGGTGTTTCTGTCCATCCTTCTTCCACTGTGAGAAGACACCTCAACACTATGGAGGTCTGAAAGGAGGTGTAGTTATTCAAGAAGCTCCTCCATGAAAAACAGTAGACATGCACATCCAACAAAATAGCTTCTGGTGTTCTCAAACCAATGGACTGACCACCCCAAAGTCCAGAACCTCAACATCACTGAATGAGTTTGGTGAAAAGCCGAAACAGAACTTTGGGGGTGTCATTTTGACTGGATATTAATGACGGGTGGTCTCTGACTTTCACACAGCACTGTATAAATGGTCCGGTTTGGAAGTGCCCCACTTCTGCACTCCTTCACATTATCAGGAGCAGAGGATGGTTTGACCGGTGCATGAGACTTTTAATAAACATCAGAAACAACCTGTAGTACACTGTGAAGCTCTGCGGGCCTCTGGCTGACAGTTTTAGTGTTGATATAAGTGACGCTCTCATTCCGCAGTACACTCCTCCGTATATGAGTCACCACAAAGAGGAGGACCGGAACAGCATCCGGAATGACAATCCATTTATTTCTGTCCCCAGAAATAAGGAGCTAAAACAAGCCATTTTCTATTGAAAGCCCATTTGTGGAAAGAATACTTCCTCGTTTTTAAAAGGGAATCTGATTAGATTCCAGATTAAGGAATTACTGTGAGCTTGGGTTTGACCTTGATCTTTTTTGCCATTGTCTAAGAACGCATCATTTGCTTGCTAAGTTATGGAGTCGTCCTTACCTTTGTAAAGTTTTCGCATGATCAGGGAGATAGTGGTGTGTAAACATACCTGTTCTCTGTCCAGTATTGGTCATCTCCATGTCGCTGTCCAAAGAAAAACATGTATCTCAATTTATATCGATTTTTACTTTTATGCATCTTTTCAACACAGCAGCTGCTGTTTACACTGTGTGGATAAATGGACCAACAGAAATGGCCCAAAATTGCTTGGAAAGACGTCTGGTTCCATTGACTTACATTGAAATTAAATGAGGTTTTTGGCAATACTTAAAAATATGGAAAGCGATGATATATTTGTCCCAATTCTGATCCTGTTAATGTTCCTTTTGTGCTTGTCTTGCTATCTGGTGTGGACCAGAGGAGGATGGGGAGTCTTGGTCCCTTTTGAGGTTCCTTCCTCTTGCTCTGAGGGAGCTTTTCCTTGGCTTGCTCACTGCGGGCTCGGACCTGGACCTCTCTGTTAAGCTGCTTTGTAACGACATCTGTTGTAAAAGGCACATATATGAATAAACCTTGACTCGACTTAACATTGACCTAAGGTATTATAATGCATCATCCACTGTCCACACCATACAGTCCATCTATGGAACCTAAAAACAGCCCATTTAGCCCATTGGACCAATCAGAACAGAGCTCATTTATATGTATATATTGCGATACTGTGAGCAAAGCGAAATATTGCTATCGCTTTATCTATATATCATTTTAGGGAAACTGTCATAGTATGAAAACACATTAGCATATGAATAGCTTTGCTAATGTTAGCGGTGTGCCTTTACACTGTGGAAGAGTCTAACAGTGAAGAGCACTGCCATCTACTGGTTGGGGGTTTAAACGCAACACAGAAGGAATGATTGTCTACCTCAAATCTATGATTTTAGACTATTGATTAAAGCTATTGGTTATCGATGCTGTGTTTTCGAGAATCATTATGATACGGTATACAATATTTTTGATATATTCTTGCACCCTTAATATTGCATGTAGATGAAAAGGAAAAAGCAGCCTGTGATTGGACAGACGCTGACATGTTAACCAATGAAGTTATATTTCAGTCAGATTTGATTGTATGCCACATTGATGAATAAGATCCAATATGTTTATAAACGTGAAGTGGATATGTGCATTGCACATACACTACTAGTCAAAAGTTTGGGCACACCCAACTAAAAACTGATGAGAGTCTGAACCAGTCCATATCCTGATATACCACATATACTCTTGATGTACCACAGTATGATATTTCTCCATATCTCCACCTCTAATATATATTTAGTGGTGTAAAAACTTTGATCTCTTTTTCTGCACAGTGTAAAAGCTCTAGTTCTCCTTTCAGTTTAGTGAATATTCATGAGGGACCGACCAATAGAATTGCTCCAAACCTGCTTACAAATAAACCTTGTTCTATCAGCCTCCACTGCAGGTTAAGAAAGCTGGTTCATCCTCCTGTAAAACTCCATTCTGGAGGGTTTTAAGGTGGACTGTATAATTCCATGAGTGCTATTTTATAGTTTGGTGTCTTCACTTTTATTCTACAGTACAGCATTAAGATAAACAGAAGGAGAACCTGCTATGAGGAGCCGTCTTTAAACGTTTGACTGGTAGTGTATTCTAAATGACAAACTCAGAAGGGTCTGAATACTTGTTTCCCCTTCACTGTAAAACTCCACCAACGTTAGAAATTTACCTCATGGGCCAAAATAACAGAGGTAAAAAAAAGTCTGGTAGTAGCTGTATTATCAGCTGGGTGGTGTACATGGAACAGACTTCGGTGTAAGTCCTTGGCTCATCCCAGATTTGCTGCGCACGACTCTGCACCTCAAAATAGCCTGGCTCATGCCTTCAGAACAGGCCTGTGTATCAATCAACAGACGCTAGCACATGCACACGGCAAGAGCCAAAGAGCAAAAAATAGACCATCACAGAGAGTGCTGGCAAGCTGCAGAAAACATTCAGTAGCGATGCATGGGAGCCACACATCGAGAGACCTTTTAACGAGTGACCGAAACGGTCTCCGAATAGATCCGTGAGATAATGTGGAATATATAGACCACCAGTGCCAGAAACCTGCACACAGTTCCTAAACTGAGACATGCGGACATGCAAACATGTCTGTTGTGGTGTATTTTTGTTGGGTTGCATGGGCATGAGTGGCCCACCTGGTGTCCGGTTCTCAGGGAAAATTCCATGTGGTGTCTTGGGGGGTCATGGTGATCACCATGTGCAGGACAGGAATGTCGCACCTCCCACCTCTGGGGGTACTTCCTCTTTCATGATGCGTTAAAAGCCCCGAGTCCGGCCCAGAGCTTCCAAATAGATTCCTCACCTCGGAAGCTTCAGTGGATCAGCCATGAGCACCTGCACCGCTCAGCAGAGTCGGCCTTTCAGCAGGGCCATAAGAAAGATCAAGGTGGCGGCCACGGTTACCAGCTTGGCCAAGAGCTGGCAGAACTGGGCCAACGAGCACGCCGGCAAACAAGACACGATCCCCTCGGGCTGGATGCCCGAATCCATCGTCCAGGATGAGAAGGAGAAGGAGAAAGAGAGGAATGACTTGAAGCTTCTGGTCACGCCTCGAGTTGTCGTGGTCAGCAGTGAAGACAAAGATGAAGGCAAGATCAAGACATGCATGGTCAGCAAGGCCATCGAGCCAAAACGTAGCGAGTGCGGTCACGATCTGGTGAGCGCCATTAAGGAGAAGATCCACACCAACCAGATGATGCCTGAGGAGCCTAAGAACTTCCTGGGGAATGAGTCTCCCACCAGGAGACGGCTTTGTGGTGGGAAAGCCAACGGTTTGGCGAAGGCTCTGGGACAGAGAGAGGAAAGGAAGATGGGGTCTCGGAGCAGCAGCTTGGATACGGAGGACAGCGGATTGGGAGAAGATGCAGCTCTGAGTGACAACAGTGATCAAAGCGAGGCTGAGCAGAAGAAACCAGTTAGCAGACCCAAGGTATGTTCTGCACATGGGCATGAACTTCAGGCTGTGGTTCTGTCTTCATGAATACGTCCACACTGTTACTGCTGTTTGATCAATTAGAAGAACAGGACTACTTACACAGCTTTCATTCATTCATTCATGATTAACACTTTATAATAACATGACTAGTAACATAATAATTAAAATGGCTTGTTAATACTTAATAATTATATAATTGTTACTTCTACATTAATAAGTCATGCCACTGAATGATTAACTATGCTGTTCTTAAATGTTTTATATCATAAGTGTAATAATTAGGGCAACGTATCTTTGCAAATACAGTATGAAGTTGGAACTATATAATAAAAGGCAAATTACTGATTATTAATGAGTTACTGAGTTATAATAACTCTGTAATAATGAAGCATTACTGAAATGCTTATGTGCAACTGGATAAATACATAAATAAATAAATAATTTTAGTTACTGATATCAGGACACACAGAATTCATTCAAATCTGTATATGTATTTTCCCTCTGAATATCCTGTTTCACTCAGACATACGTCCCGTTAAGGAGGAAGAATGCTGATTCCCGAGTCACGTTGACTTTAATGAGCCACATGTAATGCAATAATGCAATGGCTCTAATAAGAACCCCTAAGTTGTTTCAGAACCTTCACACAGAGCTCAGAGTTCCTTAAACAAGTATCAAAGACTTTCTTCAGATATGGTTTTTTAGGGAACCAAAAGTAATTGTGGAAAACACGGCTGAGTCTACCTAAATGTTTAAGGAGAGAGGTCCAGAAAGGCCATGAGGAAGTTATACTTGTACATATATTAGGATTATAACTTAATTGTCTTGTGCTCTCAAGGTAATGAATGTTTTATAGAGGTCCCAATATATATTTTTACTTGGAATTCCAAAATAACAAGAGTTGCTTTCTCAAGATCACAACTTATTTTATCTCGTGATCTCAAAATATGTAAATTTGTTTTTTTTCTCAAGCTGAAGCTTAGTTTTTCTTGTGACCTCAAGATACCAAATTGTTTTCTCAAGATCATAACTAATTTTTGTTGTGATCTCAAGGTAATAAAAGTTGCAACTTAATTTTCCTGTAACCCCAAGATAGAAAAAGCTATGTTCTGTAGGTCACAAGTTATCTCGAGATCACCAGGACAATTAAGCCATGATCTCAACATAACAGTCCAGAAAACCAGAAAACCACTCTCCATATTTAAGCAAATCTCACACTTATTAAAGTTTTCCAAAGCCCTGAAGCTGAGTTATCTCAAAAGGTTAACCCAACATTTCTATAAAGTGTATGACACCTTTATTTTTAAGAGCATACTGTCCTGCCACGACCTCATCAATGTTTCCTTACAGTGGAAAATATGTAAATAAATACAGTAGATGTTTTTCAGTCTATCTGACCTTCAAAGAGCAGCACATGGCTCGGTGAACTTGATGAGTGGGAACTATCACAGCTGTGTCACTCCGCTATGTGCTCTGCTGCTCAGCCTGCCGGTCTCCCGTCTCCGGTTTCACGAGACACATTCCCACTGCTGCACATGACACGGGCTGGAATAAGCGCCCGTTTAGGACGTCATGAGGAATATCAAGCAGTTACAGTCTCACACGTGCTGGTGGAGAACAGCACAGCGTGAGCTTTCAGCGAATCAGTGAATCTGTTCCAAAACCAGTGTTCAATAAAATGCGAACTGAACATATTCAGAGGTCCAATCAATCAATCAATCAATCAATCAATTTCAAACAAATCATCCCATTCTGTAATCTGTAATGCTTTTTTAATGAGGTCCAGTTCTAGGCAGCCAATCAGAACAGAGCTTTTCACATTAAGAGATTAAGAGAAGTTGGAAAATGTTCATGCATTGATGAATTTGGACTGTTTTTGGTGTATAAAGCTACATAAATGTTATAGGTGGCATACACTGCAACGCAAATATAGGACATGGACCATTTAAATCGAGGTCAGTGTTCACTTTTGGTGCTCTCTTGACCTTGCAGATTAAGGTGACCACGATGGGCGACCTGAGGAGCAAGTGGCAGAAGTTCGCCACAGAGCATGAGGAAGGTCAGAAGCTCAACCCATTCAGTGATGACTTCGACTACGAGCACGCCATGGCCATTCGGCTGCATAAGGGCGACGCGGGTTACGGCCGTCCAAAGGAAGGCTCCAAAACCGCCCAGAGAGCTGACCGCGCCCAGAAACACATCCGCCGTGAAATGGACGAGATGTGCTTCATCATCCGCGACATGGGCCAGAGAGACAAAGAAGGCCGTATTTGCATCACCTTCGGCCGCCTGTTCGACCGCTACGTCAAGATCTCCGACAAGGTGGTGGGGATTTTGCTCCGCTGCCGTAAACACAAGATGGTAGACTTTGAAGGGGAAATGCTGTGGCAGGGCCAGGACGATCACGTCAAAATCACACTGCTGGAGTGATGATGGTCTGGAAGGTCTAGGGTCTATTAGATACAGTGCTGTGCAAAAATCTGAGACTCTTCGTTCTGCTCTGTCCATTCTTCTGAGAACACCAACACTTTTGCACAGTACTGTAGATGTAGAAGATACAGTTCAAAAGTTTGGAATTCAGGTTTTCAGTACTAATATAAAACCAGGATTCAAATTTATAGTAATTTAAATAAGCTCACAGGACAAAAACATGAGTCACCTTGTGTGTTTAAGGTGGTAGTAAGTTTAGGCCCCTGCAGGTGGCGCTGCATGAGGATGATGGGGCTATAAATCCCTGCGGGGTGTGAGTGACGGGATCCATAGATTGGGAAGAGGTGCTACAGTGCAGGGAATGTCTCGTTCCATTTGTGGAAAATGGCTCCAAAGCAGATGTTAATGATTGGCTAAAAGGAGTGACTGCATTTGGACGTGCCAAAGACCATAGTGTGACGGAAGTAGCTGAATCTGCAGGTGTATGGAAGCATACGGTCATACGGGTCTACCAGCAGTGGCTAAAATCCCAGTCTACTGGAAACTCTCCTCAGAATTGTGCCAGGGAAGGCATCCACCAAATCTGGCCCAACTGACCAATTCTATGGTGTAAGAGTGTCTGAACATTGACGTGGCCTACATCCAGAAATTTGTCCAGTACATGCCAAATCCAGTCACAGCTGTTATTGGTGCTCGTGGAGGTATTACATGGTATTAGGTACGTTTCAGTCACAGGCGACACATTTTGAGTCCGGTGAGCTTATAATAGTCCAATGCATCTTCACAAACATGTACAATTACAAATAATTACTAGCAAGCTTAACAATTAACAGCGTATCTGCATATTCAGATGCGTATAAGACAAATTCTTTTAACGATACATATTATTGATCCTCGAAAAAGTTCTTGTTATTACCAAAATATTTGGAATATATATAAGACTATAAGATCCTATTGTCTATGAAGTATTAAATATGCAAAATATATCAAAACTGATTGATACAAAAAACTGATTCCAAACTTTTGGATGTAAACGGGGCTGCGTCAAATAACCAAGCAAAGTGAGACTCTGTGCAGTAAACACTGAACTATTACTTAAAAGACCATCTTACTTCACATATGCAAATATGGCTGCATGCCCAAATTTGCATGTAAATGAGCCCCAAATAGCAATGTTAGCAGTTTAGGATTAAGCATTCCTTCATTGATCTGTTCACTGAGTGTCATTTATCTACAGTCTGCGTTCAGGGCTGGTAACTTAATGAAATATTGTGATTTTTTTTATAAAGTATTTTTGTATGAAGAGAAAAGTCAGTGCTAATAAATGTAATTGCTAATAAAATGCTGATTGCTCAACAATGTAAAAGTTATTATTTATTGCAGTGTCTTGCAATACAAATAAATTTCATTCATTTCCTCTGGTCAGTTTTCACAACCATTACACTGAATGTTCAGTCATATGACTTCCAGTATGTTGTTAAAATGTGTACACAACTAGGATTAATTATGTTGTATATCATACCGCTCTGGAAATAAATAAGAGCCCACTCCAGTTTCTTCTTAAATCAGCATCTCCACATGTACAGCAGGTTCTTAGTGAGGAACAGAAGGTTGGGTTCTAGCTTTACTGGCAGATACAGTGAGCGTCTGGTTCATAAGAACAAGGTCAAGCAGCAAACACACAGGACAACACAGCTACAGACTGGCAGAGGGCCAAAACCACTCTCTACTGACCGTGATGAGGGCCACCTCATTCCAATGTCACTTAACCACCGTAAGATGACCTCAAGTGACCTACAGAAAGACTGGCGAGCGGTGGCTGGGGTGAAATGCACAGCGAGCATGGTTCTAAAAACAGGCTTCTGGAGGGTCATTAGTGATTTTCTAAATAAACAGATCTAAATACAATATTTGATCTGGAATTTGGGAGACGTGTTTCCAGTAGTGTATAGAATAAAACAGAACTGCTCATTTTGGTCAAACACAAACCCAGAAACTGTACAACTAGTGGAACTGATCATTTTGAGGTGGTCTCTTCAATATTTCCAGAGCTGTATATGTTATATATATTCTATTTTTCTACAACAGATTCAAGAAATTAGCTTAAAATTGGGCTTAAACAGATGAATATGATTGTGTAAACAGCAAAAAGGCAGCATGTTAACTGGTTCTCTCGTTCACTTTTAGCAGCATTAGTATTTTGGCTGACAGGTTCGTCTGAATGTGAAATCTGATTCGAGGGCTCTGATTTCACGAGCCATGCATTGAAGTAGCATGAGAATGCTAACAAACCTGCCGCATAAGTTCCCAGTAGAGTTGGTCATTGGCCACAGTTTGCATAAGGAGGGAGTGCCACTCATATTTGGCTCCTCTAGTGAACTCCAGGCCTGTACGGAATCCTAACTACTCTACTCACGTTCACCAGCTCCAGCTTGATAGTTTCCAACTTGCTGGACGTGTGTTTCATGAATGGTGTTTTCTTTTGTTGATCCTGGTATTTCTGCCTAAATGTGAAGTATATTTATTATTTGAATTTATCCCCAAATATCCAAATGGAGTCCATCACCCAAGAGGCTGAAGTTTGCTTCTTTAGCTTTGAGCGGGAGCTACAAGGCTAATAAGTCTATTTTGGGTGATGTGGATGTCCATTACCCGTTAGCTACATTAGCCTTGTAGCTCCAGGGCATAACTAATGCAGTTAACCTCAGACACCATCTTGGCTGATGAAGTATATTTGGGCTGATAAGTATAATATTGCGTGTAAATCTGATTTTTGTATGAACCATGGCTTTAATTCTCCCGGGTTGGTTTAGTTGTGAATACTTCTTACAGAGGCATCTGTTATTAAATATTTTTTCATTTCATGTTGGTTTATTTCTTCTGTATAAGGTCTGAGTTTCAGTGTGTCCTCCATGATGATGCTTCTGTCTGGAAAGTCTCTTATTGCACTTTGTGAAATGTTCTAATTCGATTGCCTTCCCACCAAAATCCCATTCTGTATATGAAAAGCTTTAATACTTGCAAACTATTACCATAAAAACTGCCTATAACCATTAAAAAAAGACCTCTAACACGTACATGCCCCCTCGTTCACACTTACAGGCTCTGCTCCGAAGATCTGGGGGTCCTAAGTGACATCCTACTTTGTCCCACCCAACCAAATATGTTATTCTTCCATTCATTTTATTAGGAAAATAATTATAAATATTTCAGAAATGCTATTCTAGATACAACAGAACCATTATCAACAGTTTTTAAGTAATTAAATAAATATATTAAATATGATAAAATACAAATAAGTGGTGTACTTATACAGTGTCATAATTTTCAGGATATTAGGAAAAGTCATTCAGATTCAGGTTTGGTGTTCCATTCTAGAGAAACTTACTGAGTCAGTAGTGTTCACAGTGGTCTTGAATGGAACCAGACGTCCACCATCTTTTAAAGCTCCCTCACAGAAAGTTACTGCATAAAATGGTTATGAATATGCTGCCTGGTGTCTGAGATATGTTAGTTTTGAGAAGATTTTGGCCTAAAACTTCCATTCTTGGTGGAGGGATACATGCAGGGTGGTGTTAGCTAAAATAGTCCCCAAAGAAAACTAGATATCATTTTCACATTCATAAGTAATTTAACATCAACAGTCCATATATGCACTCAGAAGACACATGTAGGTTCACTGGTGGTTTAGATTTGTGTACTTTTTGACCAAACAAAGCTCTTGTTCTTGAACTGGTTCCATTCAGGCTTCCTAGAAATTTGGTGCTATTTAGGGAACCAGCCTGCATTTGCACCAGTTTCCACTGGAACCAAGGAACGTCGAAGGATACGTCATCAACAGAGGGCGCTGCACAGCGGTAGTAAACAGTTGTACCAAGATGGCTGAGCGTACAGATCACCTGCGAGCGTTTGTGCTGATATTCCAGATGTTGGTTTATATCCAGAAAGCAGCATGGATCAACTACTGGAGATAAGAGGACGTAGAAGAGGTTCGCCAGCAGACCACTGGGTGTCGCTGTTGCTCCCTTCTCCTTCTGGACCAACTGACACGCCCATTGAGGTCGTCACGGTTCGTGCTGAGGAACCAACTATTGTTTGATTCCAGCTGGGAACAAACTTTTTGGGTTCTGAACTTATGTTTAGTGGAATGGTTCAAAGTTTGCAGCGCAAACGGGAACTGAACTGGTTCCACATTGGTCCAAAGCAATCAATGGTGACCCCTGGCTCCCATCACCACCACCACTGTAAAGAAATTTGATTCTCTATAATCAACCATTTCACACCCAACCCACTCTGAATGACTCTGTTTACAAGGTTTGTTGTTTACGATCACTGGATTATGCAGAAATCTGGAAATCAGTCAGTGAAATTCCCCTTTATGCATCTTTCAATGATTTTGCTTTCATATTCACACCCAAATCTGAACCTTACTTAAAAGACAAGTCAATAATCAGTCGTTCTCTTGACACGGGAGGACGTTTTGTAAATCAGAGTGAACTGGTTTATTCTTTACAACATTTCAATTTTTTTTAAACAGAATAACATTTCAACAAATTGTGCATTATTCAACAAGTCAAATGATTCAAATTTACATAGAATGAACTGTGAGGAATTCAACATGTATCTCTACACAGAAAATAAACTGGTCACAAAACCACATTAAAGAATGTGTTGACCGTCCCGTCCCCCCTCCCCCACCGACTCATCAGCGGCAACAATAACACATGATATGTTCATAAATTAATAAAAGAAATAAAATAAAACAAAAGTACTGACAGAACAGAACAACCGGAACATGTTAACCAACATGAGAGAACGCTCCGACATGCTAACGTTCTGGAATCGTGTTAAGACCTCCGGTATTCTTGGGATTAAGGCCTCTTTCACTACAGCCTCTGCAGACATGTTCAGTCACTACGTTTGACTGAATGCAGAGAAGCTGACCTTCCAGCATCTACATTCTTGTGGTATGAAATGAATACATGGTTCAAGACTTCAATCTAACATAGTTAACTGATGAGGCCAGTGTTACACATGTCAGCTGTAACTTAACTGGATTGGTTGTGGGGGGTAAGGTTGGGGGGGCGGGGTAAATAAGTTCACAAAACAACAGCTGATATCCAGTGACATCAACATCAGTCTTCTTTCTAAATCTAATTCGACATACAGCACCGCGCAAAAATCTCAGGTCCTCGTGAAAACCGTTTGAAACATGATCTCGGCAGTAAGAGTGTAAAAACACCGTATAACATTAAAACAAATACAAGTAAACCAGGGCGGTCTAATGGAACTCGTTAACACCCCGTTAACATAACAGGGTATTAACACTAGTGATGGGCAAAATGACAATATGTGTTGTCTTTCTGAACATTATAAAGAGGGTCTGATAAGTCTTGTGTAACTGGATTTAATGCAGTGATGTATGTGTTGAATATCACGTACAAATGACGGCATTTCTAGTTTTTGACGGTGTTTTCCGTTATAGATGATCAGATATCAGAAAAAAGAGATATTGTGGCTTATTGCATAATGTAACAAGTTTCTTGATATTTGATTTTTGCCTAATCACCCAGCTCTGATTAACAGTGTGTTTAGCTCATTTTCCTTGTTTGACCTGTTGATGCATCTGTAGTAGGGCAGGCTGAGGCTCTGGTAGAATCTGTGATTGTGGTGCTCTCGTTCAAATACAGCAAAGTCTTCAGCAGACTACGCTTGGCAAGCGCTCGTAGGAGAGCTGCAGCTAAACCAATAAGCAGCAAACTAACAAAAGCAACAGCTTGGTGGAGCTCCAGTTCCCCCTGAGATCCTCCACTGTAACAAGAACCCAAAGCTGTATGAACGAGAGCAAGAGCCTACAATCAGGGAGTTCAACCAACCACTGACTGTATATATGATATACATGACATATACACTCATTGACTGTACATATGATAAATATGATATATACACTTATTGACTGTATATATGACCTGATATATACATTCATTGGCTGTATATATGACTTATATGATATATACATTCATCAACCGTATATATGACATACATGATACGTACAATCTTTGTATATACAACACATATGATGTATACACTGATTGACTATATATGGCATATATGATATATACTCTCATTGACTGTATATATGACCTAATATATACATGCATTGACTGCATATATGACATATATGACATATATGGTTGTATATATTACTTATATGATATATACATTCATCAACCATATATATGACATACATGATACATACACTCTATGTATATACAACATATATGATATATACACTCATTGTACATATGTCATATATGACTTACACATTCATTGACTGTATATGTGACATGGATGATATAGAGTCTCATTGACTGTATATAGGACATATGTACACTCACTGACTGTATATATGACCTATATGATGTATACACTCATTGACTATATATGACCTATATGATGTATACACTCATTGACTATATATGGCATATATGATATATACTCTCATTGGCTGTAAATGCAATCTGTATGATATATGATGAACGCTGGTGATAAAAACTTGATGAGGGGATTTTAAATTTCAGGTTCTGTATTAAAAATGACATTACTGAATTATTGACAGCAGTAACTGAAGTCCAGTCCTATGTACACCTGAAACACAATGCATGGCTTTATAAATGGAAAAGTCTTTTTTTAGGCCTAAACTTGATATCAGTAGTCAGACCAATGTGATGAATCATTATTAACGACATCATGCAACTAAATAATGCAATTAATCCTGACTTATTATTACACTGCTAACATTTTATCCCTAAAATAAACATAAATACAGTCAAACATGAGAAGGCTTTTTTTTTTTCCAATTACAGTTCATCAAAGCCAGTGCATGGGTTTGTTTGATTCCAACTTGGATGCTAACTGCATACACTGGACATCCTTGAGGAGAGATCTGGAATTGGTTAAACTAAGGAAACACACTCAAAATGGACTCTTGTTTATATTTATTTTAATGTTTTTTTAAGTGTTTTTTAAATAAATAAATACTTACTGCCCAGATACATGTCTTTCTAGAGGCCTAAGACTTTTATCACACCTTTGTAGCTCATTCCGTTATGAAACAGAGGGACGTACAGACACAAATAAGAACACATTGTCCCTCATACGAGAGCCCTGAACTAGATGTGGTATATGGTTACGTTACTGCGAACATATTTATATGACTTGAAACCGAGGCTGATGTCAAACGTGTACGTAAACGTCCTGGCAGTTCCTCCAGCGCTGGAAGCAGAGAATGACATTCATCCATAGTGACCCATTCATCACACGGTTTTTGCTGTGATTTTACATCCCAGAAAGCACTCCGTTAAATGTAAAACTGTTTTTGGCATCGAACTCCAGAGACGAAAATCCCAGAGACACTGCGTTCTGTTCTACGTAGACAAGTTTCCCGAAACATGAGCTAATGTAGTATTGCTACATGAACTTAGGACTGTCTAATGTGATGCATGAATGGCTTGGCTTGTTAGTTTCTTCTCCGTTATACATGCGCCGCTAGTGCTTCAGACTCACTTGAGAAGACCGCTTCTTATTGCTTTAGATGATGGACATGTTCAATTACCAGACAAGAAGAGAAATGGCAGTGTTCTGAAATCGAATGGCTTAATTAAGTCAATACTGATGAACTGAACAGCAGTGGAGAACCGTAACTACAAGAGCTAGGCCTTAAATGTCAAAACTCAGCTACACCGCCTGTACAATAATGCTGCCTGGTAGCTCCCCTATGGGGTTTCCAATAGTATGTTAGCGCCCAGTTTGCATTTTTTAGCCATTTAGACATATGAATCTTTTAAAGACATTCCATGTTTTATCTGAAGCTTTAACAAACATGAATATTTCGATTTCAATGAAAAACATGTATCCCCATTTTTGTCGTTTTTCACTTTTATGGATCATTTGAACACAGCAACCGCTGTTAACATTGTGTGAAATTTCATGATGAATGGACCAACAGAAATGGCCCAAAATCACTTTTGAAAAATGTCTGGTTCCATTGACTTACATTAAAGTTGAGTTAGGTTTTTGGCCTCTCCTGTAAAGTTGCCGTTTTGGAGATACTTGTTTTTCTTTGGAGATAGCGACGATATATTTGAGCTTGTATGGATCCGTTTTATGATGATTCCATCAAGCATGTCCATTCCTAACAACTACCCAAAACCCAGTTAAACTGTATTCACAATCAGTGATCTAGAACTCAGTAAACTAGAACTTCCAGGAAGCCTTGCATGATGCAGCTTCCCTCAAAATTGGTCCCAGTGCAAACCAAAAACTGACTAGCTCCTATTTATGCTAGCATCAATAATTAGCTTCTAACCAATGGGTGAGATCGCATGGCTGTATCTACATAAAAGCCAATCCTGATTGGATGTTTCTCCATCAGGCTTTTCAAGACCTGACTGTATCCTCTTGTTTCCAACCAATGCAACAAACATGACGATGACGTGAAACACAAATAACAGACATTCCCGAAAGACAACATTAGACCTTCTTTGAAGGCCTTGAAGGTTCCCCACTGCTGAACAGGTGATGCTACTTCACACTGTAAGTTCCCTTCAGTGAAGTGAATCTTAAGAATCCTCATTTCTATGCTATGTAATGCTCCAGAGATATCTTGAGTTCAGTCTTAGAGCCCATTGTCAACACATGCCAACAAACAAAACACAGACCCCATAAGTTCCTCATAGGTTCTGCCTGCTTCGGTACGGCAGGAGCGTACCTCCGCACCCCAATGTAACAGTTTCCCTTTGATTATGCATCTCTGCTACATGTTCCGCTCAACGTCGAGACGTTCCCGATTAAAACTCTCATGCTAAATCTTATTTTAGGTTCGGCCAAGCCGGAAAAAGAAGCCTCTCATGCCTATGCTACTATCTAATGCTATAGCCTTAACATTGCTACTGAAAGTTCTGCATCCTGCAACATCAAAGTTATGAGTCAAACAATATTAATAGTAGTAATAATATTAATAATAACCTTTGGCTCACTCCGAAACTAGCAAGCATATATGGAAAAAAAGGACATTTTAGATATAAAGTGCGCAACTAGACCATCACATGTAGTAGTGACTAAATCAAACATATTTACTGACATTCATTCCCGTGAACGTTGTTATATAGACTCTATTTTTTTTTGTCTCCTGTTGTCTAATATTCTAATACTAATTAGCTCTTACACCTACAAAGAGATTATAATTTGTCATATTCTTTGTGAAAAATATATATGTATATATTTATATATTATATAGATATATCTCAACAACCCAATATCATACTCCAAAACTGGAATATGTGCTATTATTTGTCACAACAAGGAGTGAAAATAACAAATCCCTGTGTGTACCTGATGGATCAGCTCCGAAATAGCCTCTGGTCAGTGAACGATGGCACAAGCCTCAAAGTAAAGACACTTGCTGGTAGAATTGGCACAGTTAAAAAGGGAAGAAAGAGAGAAAAACAAAAGGAGGAGGAGGAGGAGGAGGAGGAGGAGGGCGGGGGTGGTTGAATAACGACTTGAGCCAAGCGTCAATTACCGAGCGTTCCACCTAAATCTATGTTCCTCTGCGCTAACGAGCAGCCTAACGAGAAGCCAGGCCCGCCCGCCTTAACTCAGCTGACCCTTGGACGTGATATTGCACAGACCGATCTATGGCTAGATATTCTCCACACGCAACACTGAACCCACTCTCCACGACTGAAAGGTCCGTATACAGACGACACCGACTGTCTTTGACGATAGAGACCACTCATAAGATGTACACACCTCTTCGGATAGACACGGAGACCACTGACGAGAAGCAGAAAACACAGAGTCCCAGTTACACAGACACGGACAAAGAGCTCTTCGTTCTCCTTCTATCTTCCGCTCATGCTTCTAGAGTCTTTAGAGTATAATCATTAGCATTATTCTTTTTTATTTATTCGTTGATTTATTCTTAATAAATAATAAAACCGGAAAAGAAAAGAACCCTTCTTCGGGGAGCCTGCACAATCACTCAGGCTCAGAATTTTCCAGAAGGTTCTACGTTCTAGAGGATTCTAGAGAGCTCCAGAAGGCTCCCAGACGGCTCAGCTGCGGCATGCACAACCAGCGCTGTAAGGTAAAGGGGCCTCGAGAGCCCTTTCGGAGAGAAAACAACACAACAGAAACGAAAGCTCGGCCGTCCCTCTTACGAGCGTTCGCAGCATGGTCCCACCGTGCTCTCCAGGGAGAGCTGGGACGAGTGTCGAATCAGGGGGGCCATCGTGGGGTCCACCATGGAGGAGGTGGGGAACAGCTTGTACCAGCCGATCACCATGCTCGTCAAATCCAGCTCCTCCAGCAGGATGCGGGCCACACCCATGAAGCACTTGCGATCCATTCGGCCGTAGTTGCCCCAAACGATGATCTGTGAAGAGAGAGGGGTGTTACACTTCTAGCCATCATTTAAACATGGTTGCTGTCAATGGAGCAACAAATGGGCTCTAAACTTGGATGGGATAAAACCTCTTTATACACTCATAGACTAAAGAGTAGTCTCCACCCAGAAGGAATCAACCTAAAGGAATGAAACATGGTGGGTATGTTTGACATCGTGAGACATGCGAATGACTGAAGTTTATGTGGTCTGATGCTCTGCTCTGACTGGGTGCCACTGCTTGCCTCTAACCACCACGGAGCTCCTGGCTGTCCTGCACCGTGGACACTTGGCCTGCGTTCTGCTGACCCATCCGAGGACCCAACTATTTAATTACAGACTATTCAGACTTTTATTTCTCTACCTTCGCTCCCTTCCTTTGCTTGTCCTGCTATCTGGTGTTGACCCGAGGAGGATGGGTTCCCCTTTTGAGTCTTGGTTCCTCTCGAGGTTTCTTCCTTTGCACTGAGGGAGTTTTTCCTTGCCTCTGTCGCCCTTGGCTTGCTCACTGGGGGCTCGGACACCAGATTCTTTGTAAAGCTGCTTTGTGACAACATCTGTTGTAAAAAGCGCTATATAAATAAATGTTGACTTGACTTGAAGTTTCAGGCTCGGCTGAGCATGTGACGCAAGCAAGGACGGGCCTTATCGCTATACCCGACTGACCCACCAGCAACGACTGCAGACATCAGCACGCTGTTGGTGCCAGTGGATAGAAGAGGGCACGGTGGAAGACCTACATAAACCACGGAGAGGGAGAATCTGACATGCACGGAGTGACCCAACAGCCACGATTGCGGACGTTCGGCGAGCAGTGATGTCCTCCATGAGTCATCTTGTTAGTGCCAGCACCATTGGCACCAAAGTCGACAAAGACTGCAATGGTGTCGTGCCAGACTGTCATGGAGTGACTCAGAATGGCAGCGGGTCATCTTCAGTGATGTTGGATGTAGGAGTCCCTAAGAGAATGTTGCTATCAGGGTTCTACAGGTCATAGGTCAAACACCACTTGAAGGACCGCTGACCATCTGCCGACACTAGATAAGGACACACCCTCTGTGTACCTTAAGGGGTGGTGAAACAGTGTATAAAACCTGTGTGACAAGGTTCTGTCTTTAGACTGAGTTGGACTGGATTGGACTGTCTTTGGACAGGAGCTGTGAGTGAACTGCGATCGCCTTGAAATAAACTACTCCAACATCTCCAGCCTTCAGTCTCCTGACTCTACTCTTCTGTGCAAGCAGGAAAAGAAACAACAGTGACGAGGCCCGCTTTAGGCTTGGTGGAGACGACCAACAAATCCGTGTGTGGAGGCACCGTGGTCAGCACCAAGATGAACGGATTGTTGTCTCGCGTCACACATGCAGAAGGCCCGGTGTCACTCCACCTCCACCCCTACCGCACCATCTGCAGGAACTGTGTGAGGATATTCAAGCTGCATGGGATGGATTATCACAGGACACCATTAGGAACCTGTTCCTTTAACAGATGCCTAGGGATTTGCAGTGATAGATCACTTAATGACTTATTGGATAAGCAAGCCATTTCAGAGATACGTACACAGTACATACTGACATAGCATATGCTGACAGATCCTAATCGGCTTTAATATTGTCCTTAATAAATATTTGGATTTTGATTTTATGCTATTATTCTATATTTACACAATAAATTTAAACTCCAGAATGGAGACAAAAGACAAAACTAATTTTGTTGAGGATTGCATCCCACTTTTTAACTGTTTAATGTTGAACCTGAATCTTAAGATGCTTCCTGGTCGTTGCTGTACAGGCTGCTAATGTGAACAGCAGGAGAATCGAGGCCGTACATACTGTTCCACAATCACTTACTTCCACTCGAATTTTTGGATTCTACACATTTCTGTTTGAAACTTTACGCACACCTAATCTCTCTGTCTTTCTCTCTCTGGTTCTCGCTCTCTCGCTCCCTCTCCAGATGGCTAGCCTTTGTTAGATCCTTTAATGTTTGTTATGACGGCCTTTCATGAATGCTCTCTTCAGAATAATTCATTTCAGCCGGATTTTAAGTGTTCTCTCTGTCTCGGCCGAATGTTAAATGTTCTCTTTATCCAGGACTGAGATGCCTGTGCTGCAGTAGAAGCTTGACTGGATTTGACTTCTTCTATTATTCTATTCTACTCTGTTGTTTTAGCTGCAGTGACTCAGTGTTGGCTTCCTTTAAGAAGCCCTGAAGCAGCCTGTCATTCAAGCCACATTCGTAAAAACTGTCGCTGTACTTCATTACTCTGGTAATATTTAGGAAGGGTTGTTCTGTCCTTCAGCATGACAGGAGTAGAACTTTTACTCCATCACATATCAAGAAAGAAAACAGACTTTCATTTGTTGTTTAAAGCTTTGAAGTACTGGCTACAAATCTCTTATACAAATCACATAAGCCTATCGGCTAATATGCCCTGGTGCACGGTGACCTCAGCAAAGAATCTGAGGTGTAGATAGTATTCGATTGATGTCACACTTGTAGCTGCTGCCATAGGGGCTCTACGCTGTTGTGAGCTTTTATGCATACACATGCATTGGTGTGTGTGCATCGCTCTGCAATTACACTGCCAAAACACTAGTTGGCGATGGGGTTTCTATGCCACTGTGTTGAGCTCCATGCCATACTACAAACGATGGCTTCCGGAACTGAGCAGATTATGTTTGAGTTGGAGCTAATAGCTGTTGAACAACAGTTACTTTAACTGAAACTTCTGCAGCACAGAAAGGAGAGAAGGCGTCAGAGAAGATTTATATACAGTTTAAACAGTTTTTACAGTTTAAAAAATGAGTAGGAGTATCAGGAGTTTCAAGAGTGAGAAGGAGTGTCAAGAGTTTGAAAGGTGAGCAGGACTGTCAGGAGTTTAAGGAGGGAGTAATGGTGTCAGGAGTTTAAAGAGTGAGCAGGAGTATCAGGAGTTAAAGAGTGAGCAGGAGTATCAGGAGATTAAAGAGTGAGCAGGAGTATCAGGAGTTAAAGAGTGAGCAGGAGTATGAGGAGTTAAAGAGTGAGCAGGAGTATCAGGAGTTAAAGAGTGAGTAGGAGTATCAGGAGTTAAAGAGTGAGTAGGGGTGTCAAGAGTTTGAAAGGTGAGCGGAATTGTCAGGAGTTTAAACAGTGAGCAGGAGTATCAGGAGTTAAAGAGTGAGTAGGAGTATCAGGAATTAAAGAGTGAGCAGGAGTATCAGGAGTTAAAGAGTGAGCAGGAGTATCAGGAGTTAAAGAGTGAGCAGGAGTATCAGGAGTTAAAGAGTGAGCAGGAGTATCAGGAATTAAAGAGTGAGCAGGAGTATCAGGAATTAAAGAGTGAGCAGGAGTATCAGGAGTTAAAGAGTGAGCAGGAGTATCAGGAGTTAAAGAGTGAGCAGGAGTATCAGGAGTTAAAGAGTGAGTAGGAGTTTCAGGAGATTAAAGAGTGAGCAGGAGTTTCAGGAAGCAGTGCAGAAGGTGAGTTGAAGTGGTTTTTGGATTTGAGCTAAACTTTTGATTTTCATTGTTTCATTCAAAACACTTAAATTAATTAAACTGCTGGTTTCCACATGAAGTCACTTTTAGGTCGAACTGATGAATAAATAAAATCATCTGTTTTGGTTTTTAATATTTCAGGATGGGCGGAAATGTGTGTGTGAGTTGATCGTCTGCTGTGTAGCGTCATTAATAATAAACACTGACTGTAAACTGCACTCAGCAGCTCAGACTTTTAGACATGGATCAGCAACTCACTTGAAAAGTAAGTGATTTCTGTAAACACCTGACACTCCTTCTCACTCCTTCTGACACCCCTTCTCACTCTTTAGCTCAGGACACTCCTTCTTACTCTTTAACTCAGGACACTCATGTTCACTCTTTAACTACTGCCACTCCTTCTAACTCAGGACACTCCTGTTCATCCTTTAACATCTGACACTCCTGTTCACTGTTTAACATCTGACACTCCTGTTCACTCTTTAACATCTGACACCCTTTCTCACTCTTTAACTCCTCACACTCCTGTTAACTCTTTAACTCCTGACACTCATGTTCACTCTTTAACTACTGCCACTCCTTCTAACTCAGGACACTCCTGTTCATCCTTTAACACCTGACACTCCTGTTCACCCTTTAACACCTGACACTCCTGTTCACTGTTTAACATCTGACACTCCTGTTCACTCTTTAACATCTGACACCCTTTCTCACTCTTTAACTCCTCACACTCCTGTTAACTCTTTAACTCCTGACACTCCTGCTCACTCTTTAAACTTCTGACATGTCAACCAATAATTATTGTTCCTGGTAACCTTTATCTTCCTTCCTAATAGCACTGCAATCCCACACCTCCTTCTGGGTGCAGCTATTCTTTTGATCATGAGTGTAGGAAGTATGTTTGTATGCTCTTCTATTTAAACAGAGGGGTTCCAGTTTTCCGTGATACGGGTCCTTTGGTATTATAGACATGTATTATTTTGGAAGATAGACGTGTATTACTCTGTATTTCAGTGTTTATTGAAATTGTGGAGCATTTCCCCTGATCATAAAACATTCCCAGAATGAAAAGAGCAGCTGGAATTTCTAAGATGGAAGTGATATAAAATATGGAGCTCCTGCTGTGCCTTTTTATTGCTCGTGTTTACCTGCACAACCTTTCCTTGCGGACTCTCGGAGAAGACGAGGACCTGGTTGTAAAGCGGGTCCAGCGACTTCCGCACAGACTTCGTCTTCTTCTTGGCTACACATATCCCGTTCTCCAGCAAATACACTTTTATGTAAGCCGCTGGAAAGATGAAAGATACGTATGCATGAGATGCCCTGGATCACAGGGACTCCTGAAAAATCCCATTTAGTCTTCTTTTAATCAGGATCACCAGGGACGTGCACATGAAACGAGTCCCACACAAACAAGGCCCTCACCATTACTGTGGGCTTTGTTATGTAATTTAGTCCGGCGTAGATGATTAATATTTCCCTTTAACTTTCTCATCAACCTCTGAAACATCTTCTTACAGTGGCGGTTCAGTGAGGAATGTAATTAGCACAATTTCCAACCTCATCCGAAACACAGCCGATCAGCCAGGACATGTTTGGTGTCTGAAGCTTGCCACCGCACTTAGCAGATACACCACAACATGCAGCTATATATCATCGCTGTCCAATGAAAAACATGTACCTCCATTTTTCAACATGTATCTCCAACAGCAGCTGCTACTTCATGATGAATGGACCAACAAAAATGGCCCAAATTCTCTTGGAAAGAAATCTGGTTCCATTGACTTACATTAAAGTTAAATTAGGTTTTTATCCTCTCCTGTAAAGTTACCATTTTGAAGATTTGTGGTTTTTTTGGACGGAGATGAAACACAAAAGTAGAAATGTGAAACGACTCCAGAATGATGAACAGAGCTGTAGAAGGGTCTACAATTCTTCAGGAAGCTGTTGAAAAAGAATTAAACTATAAAGCAATTAATATCGAATAATAATTACCATGTTTTAAAAGTGGAGATCAAATCTCAGGGCAGATAAACTGACAAAAGGTCATATAACTGAGGTAGTTATGATGAATTTATCATTTAATAACTTCTTGTTCACAAACCTCTCAAATAAAGTTTTCAAATATGCCTTTTTGAATATCTTAATTAGGTAATTGTGTAATTGTTTTGATAAAATAACAAACATTGTCGACTTGGTAAGTGATTTCAAACTTTAGAACAGTAGGGCATGTAAATATATCGTCACTGTCCAAAGGAAAACGTGTCTCTCCATTTTTGTTGATTTTGACTTTTATAATATGCAGCTAGCATACATGAGTATAACATGTTCTACTGAACTCTACTGAACTATTTTTCATCTTATTCGTATATTGTTAAATATGTGTTACACATTAAAGTATATATGTGGTTTTATATGGCTGAAATACTTTATATATCCCATATTAGGCCAGTTTCAAATATGCTGGCATATATGTTACATATCGTCGCCGTCCAAAGACAAACAAGTATCTCCAAAATGGCAACTTTACAGGAGAGGCCAAAAACCTCATTTAACTTTAATGTAAGTCAATGGAACCAGACATCTTTCCAAACAGTTTTGGGCCATTTCTGTTGGTCCATTCATCATGAGATTCTCACTCAGTGTAAACAGCAGTTGATGTGTTCAAATGATGCATAAAAGTAAAAATGGACCAAAGTGTAGATACATGTTTTTCATTGGACAGCGACGATATACTGTTTGTCCATATGTGCTTATACTAGTTGAATAGTCCATATATGCTCATACTAGGTCATATATTTGAAGTCCATTGGTCATATATCAGATTTCCCAACTGCAAAACTGTACATACTACATTAAAGTAGGAAAAGTACATTTTACATTTGGTGTACTGTACGTGAGTGGTACTGAAATTCTACATCATTTCTACGGTGAATGGTTCTGCTTTTCTTAGGGTCCATTTCAACCCACGTATGATCTACTATGGTTTATTGCTGTGAGGCTTTGAGTTTAACTTTCTGCCAAAACGTGGAGAAACTGTGTCTCCAAGTGCCAGTGCCGGGTGTCAACGCCAGTGAGAGCATCTTCATTAAGAACAAAGGTTTTGGATGCTGCGTAATGCAGCGTAGCACCTTTGGTATAAGGTGGCCTTTAGTTTTAGTGCCTCGGCGCAAACGTAGCTGAGTCATTCTACAAGATCCCTGCCAAATGGACATATAAGTTGATACTGCTCTCACCAACAAACTGATTTTGCCACATCAGCAAGAATTTTATTTTTCGTGGCTAATAAAGCTGAGCAGTCCAGTCCCGTCCAGCTGACAGGGTGGAACCTGACAATGGTGGAACATGACATTTCTGAGAGTATTGCCAAAGGATTGTCTGTCTTGTGTGACAATGTGGACGTGTGGTTGATAGAAACAGCAAAATTCAAACTTCAGACACCAAGCATGTCTTGGCTGATTAGCTAGGGGTTTACACTGGTCCCTGAGCACAATAGCCCCCCACACTCTAACAATAACATGCAATAAGTACCAGAGATAATGAGATTTGAGCAACTTTGACTAACACTGGAACTTTGGACTTCTGGACTGGAATTCTCATTGTTGTTATTAGTGTGGTGAGTCAGTAATAACTGAAAATAGGCAAGGAGCCTAAAAATTTCTTCATTTATTTCATTTCTTAGTTTAGGAATTTTTACATTTCGTCACTGTCCAAAGGAAAACGAGTATCTCCAAAATGGTAACTTTACAGGAGAGGGCAAAAACCTCAATTAATTTTAATGTAAGTCAATGGAACCAGATTTTTTCCAAGCAATTTTGGCCTATTTCTGTTGGTCCCTTCATCTTGAATTTTTACACAGCGTGAACAGCAGCACATGTGATCAAATGATGCATAAAAGTAAAAATCTGCAAAAATGGAGATACATGCTCCTCTATGGACAGCAACAACATGCAAGGGCTGTTTGTTCATCTAATGTTGGCCTATTCAGTGGATGGTCCCAAGTATTAAGCCCTCTCAGGCTTTGTGGCCTGAGGAGCCCTGAGACAGTCAAAGGGCCCTGGGCACTGACCCCTGACCGTCTCTGGTGGAACATCGCTTTAAGATTGAGATCATACAGTAGAGGTAGGATAGGCGATAGGAGGTTTGATAGGAGAGTTACCTGGAGGTCCTTTGGATCCAGGCTTCATGATGAGTCCTCTAGCCTGAATGATCTCCACCTCCAACTGTCCATTCCTTTCCATCAGTCCAATCTCCACATCACCTACAAACACAAAACCTCACTGTGATGTTCTGCTCATTGCAGAAAACAGCATCTGTTTAAAAGCCAGGAAGGGAGGTAATTCGGTTATTGTACTAGTTCAATGTCAATGCCTCGCTCACCCATAGACGTTGTAGCCAGCGTCTGTCTGCCCACGAACTGTGCCGGACCCATCCCGTCTAGGAAGTCGCTGAACTGAGCGTCCGAGGCCAGACACATTCCACTGTAGTTTAGACTGGAACAGAGAAGATATGATTATGTTGAGCTCATTTTAACAGTGCAGTCTTTGTCAATACAACGAGATATGCGAGAAGTAGAACAGCAAATGTCAATACAACTGAAAACCATTGTATGTGTTAAATATAATTTTTCTTTATTTGCTTTTATTACCTTTTGTAACTTGAACGTTAATCTTGTTCCCTTGCCTTTTGTGTCAGTCTCGTTTGCCCTTTATATGTCTCTCTTGGCTGATATGTGGGGGCTGTGGTGAGTAGTCCTATCGTCATGTAACGACCTCCAATGGTTAGCCTATTTCACATCTGGTTATCTATAGCTCCCCAGCGTTCAGTGTTTTGTAAGGTAGAGGAATAAATGTCTGATTAGTCCGTAATTAAGTAGTTGGGTCAACGGATGGGTCAGCAGGACGCAGGCCAAGCTTCCACAGTGCAGGACAGCCAGGAGCTCCGTGGTGGTTAAAGGTGGTTAAAGACAATGGGACCACAAGAAGGTGTGGTATAATCGGTTAACTATATAAGTCCATGGTATTGTAAACTTGGTTAGACTTGCTTGGTAAATTTCTTTTCCTCGACGAAGTCTCCACTCCTGTTCTTCAAGAAACCAACAATTTTGCCAGCAGAAATCAACATTTGTATATTACATCTATGGTCCATTTTTGATGAATGGGTAAATTAAAATATGTCCTGTGTCACGCCTCTGGGTCTCCCTGACGCCGCCCATCTCCCGGACTCCATTCCCCAGAGTGCACTACCTGATGACGTCACGCCCACATGTCCCCAGTCATCCAATCAGTCACGGTCTAGGTCGCCCGAGTTTTGATTAGCTTCACCTGTCATCATTTACACACACCTGTATTTAAACCCCTCTCACACATGTTGCGAAGTTTTGCCAAACCCTGTTTGCATTACTGAGCGTTTCTCGACGTCTTGTTTTCTCGACTCTGGCTTTTGACTCCCTTTGTTTATTGACTACCGCTTTCTTCCTTATCCCTGTCGGCTTTCTCATTTTGATCTACTCTCTGGCTTTCAACCTCCTTTCGTTCCTCTGACTACTCTCCTTGTCTATTCCTTCTACTCAGGTTGCCTCGCTGCCTGACTACCCTGGTTCTGACCTTAGCCTGTCCCTCGACTCTGATCTCGCATTTTCCCTTCATGTTTGGTCGTGTTTTGGTGCTGTGTTCAACTATCCAATTGTTCAGTAAAGCTCATCTGACTTTTAGCTCTGCACGTCGGTCCATGTTCTTTGTCCCTGACACCTGTTGTCCTGAAAGTACTGTGGAGATTTTATTTGGGTTTCAACTTTAGTTGAAACAGCATATTAAACTAACCCCCCATGTGAAGGCTGTACTTTAGCCTGGCTTGCTCTCACTCTGAGCTGCGTACTTGCTTTTAAGTGCTGTTATATTGCACACACCAAGAAGAGACTACAATAATATCGGGGCAAATTCAGTACAGCTTACTAATCAAAACACTTATGATGAAAAAAAGATACATTTCTGGTATAAAAACATGGTACATCTGGTCTTCATGGTAAATCTGCCCATACAGAAATCTATTTTATGGCCATATATGCACATCTATCATCTATCAGGCATATACTGAAAGTATATGTACATATATGTTATGAATGTGCATATATAAGCATACAATATTTGGCATATATGCATAATAATATATGGACTATGCGTATGTCTGATAGGTGGGTGAACACATATATGAATAATATGTGGATCACAAATACACTGTATGTCTGATATACAGTATGTCTAATACATGGATTATGCATACACAGTATGTCTGATACACACCAAAACCTCAGAATTAAATACACCAACAACAAACATGCAATTAAAAGCCTTATATTGTATAATATGCAGGTACCATATATGCAACCAATATAGAAAAAAAAAATTCACATGTCACATATATGTGCTTGTATATATTTATACTTGGCTGAAATACTGTTTATGTCCCATATATGGAAATGGACAGCTTCAAATAAGTTACATATATGTTCATTCATATATGTTCATATGTGACATCCAGTATGCATTGGCAATTTTACCAGTTTAACCAGGGTTTGGGTAGTTGTTAGGAATGGACAACAGTGGCAGCAGCTCTATGCATGATAGAATCAGCTTAAAACTGATCCATACAAGCTCAAATAAACTGTCGCTGTCCAAAGAAAAACTAGCATCGCCAAAAAGGCAGCTTTACAGGAGAGGCCAAAAACCTGATCTAATTATAATGTAAGTCAATGGAATCAGACTTTTTTCTAAGCAGCTTGGGGACATTTCTGTTGGTCCATTTATCATGAAATTCTCACACAGTGTAGACGGCAGCTGCTGTGTTCACGTGATGAATAGAAGAGAAATCATTAAAATACATGTTTTTTTAGGACACCAATGATAAGAAACTTATTTGAAATCCATTTATTGCCATATATCAGATTTCTCTATAGGTGGAGAATATCTGCCTGACCACTATGAAAATCCTCAGGAGATGTCAGTTTGGAGCTGTGCGAAGGTGTTCTGCTCAAACTTCTTCTGCTTTACCTACGTACATTATCCATTTCACTTCTTATCCATGTTGGGTTTGTGCTCTGTTCTCCCTACACTGAATCTCCAACAGTCAGTAGACGGCAGCGTTCCATGCTGCCCAGCTGCTCCAGGGCAGTGCCAGGGCAGTGCCTGGCCTTGCGCATGGTGATTATAAGCTGATTATAACCAACATGCTTTTAGGTGAGGTCTGTGGGCAGAGTTGGTGGCTGTTGCTTTTATGCTGACCGCATTTCTAGGAAAACCTTTGAACTCACATGTAACGATTTCTCTACATTCTCAGAGCTCTAAAGACAGAAGTAGGTCACTCTGATCCCAGTTCTAACCCTTTGTGGTTTCCCAATCAATACAGATTTCCACATCAGCATTCCATCATCAAGGCCAAACTGGCATGATGAGCAAAGAGCCTCTTTTTCTTCGTCATTATAATGATATATTGGAGAGAAGCACCATCACACTGAACACGGGGGGCCCCCAAGGATGCATGTTGAGCTCCCTTCTGTTCACTCTGCTGACCTACGACTGCACACCGTCACACTCCTCCAACCTCTTTATCAGGTTTGCGGACGACACGACCGTAGTGGGTCTCATGAGCAACAACGATGAGACAGACTGCAGGAACGAGGTGAGCCGCCTGGCCTCATGGTACAAACACAACAATCTCTCTCTGAATGCAGAGAAAACAAAGGAGATTGTTGTGGATTTCAGGAGAACTCACACCCAGCTACTCCTCTGTCCATCAACGGTGTTGCTGTGTAGAGGGTAAGCAGCACCAAGTTCCTGGGTGTACACGTCACAGAGGACCTCTCCTGGAGCAACAACACAGCATCACTGGCCAGGAAGGCTCATTAGTGGCTCTACTGTCTTCTGCAAGCTAAGAAGAGCTAGATCCCCCACCCCCATCATGTGCACCTTCTACAGAGGGGCCATCGAGAGCATCCTGACCAGCTGTATCACTGTGTGGTACGGGGCCTGCACAGCATCCTGCCACAGGACCCTCCAGCACACCGTGAGAGCAGCTGAGAAGATCGTCAGCACCTCGCCTCACGCGTAAAAAGCCCTCCGCTTGGCAGGAGACCCACTACACAGTTTTTTCAATATGCTGCCATCAAGGAGGAGACTGCAGAGTCTCGTGGCTAGGACCAGCAGACTGAGGGACAGAGCCCTCCACCAGGCTGTCAGGATGCTGAACTCTCTCACTGCTCTACCACCCCTCCCCCTTCTGCTCCCTGCACACACAAACTCAAACTTCAATTTTCCCATTCCACCTTAAATGGTGCTTTGGTTACTATCTGGTGCCTGGGGCACTATAACCACTGCTTCACCTTTTAAGGTGGAATGGTAAAATTCAAGCAAAAAAAAAAAAGCTAGAGAATAAGAAGCTGGTTTCAGCCTTGTAGTTTTAATAAGGATAACCAGTAATAATCCTACCTGGAGTTTCATGTAGGATTCATGTACCTATATACAGGGGTTGGACAATGAAACTGAAACACCTGTCATTTTAGTGTGGGAGGTTTCATGGCTAAATTGGACCAGCCTGGTGGCCAATCGTCACTAATTGCACATTGCACCAGTAAGAGCAGAGTGTGAAGGTTCAATTAGCAGGTAAGAGCACAGTTTTACAGTTTTGCTCAAAATATTGCAATGCACACAACATTATGGGTGACATACCAGAGTTCAAAAGAGGACAAATTGTTGGTGCACGTCTTGCTGGCGCATCTGTGACCAAGACAGCAAGTCTTTGTGATGTATCAAGAGCCACGGTATCCAGGGTAATGTCAGCATACCACCAAGAAGGACGTTTTCCTCCACCAGCATCACGTAGTGACCTGGCCACTATCCTGCAAGAAGAATGGCTTAAAATCCCTCTGACCACTGTGCAGGACTTGTATATGTCATTCCCAAGACGAACTGACGCTGTATTGGCCGCAAAAGGAGGAGGAGGCCCTACACCATACTAATAAATGATTGTGGTCTAAAACCAGGTGTTTCAGTTTCATTGTCCAACCCCTGTACATATACGCATATACTGGTGAACACCTATTGATCCCGGGGTGTATGGCACTCATACACATGTCGGGCTGCAGTGGACCCTGATGGACGCTCTCCCAATATAATCTCTAGTTTATCTTCATCACCCGAAGTCCTAGAGCTGTTCATATGTTCCTCAAACTGACTAAAATACTGATTTCTGATTGGTTCATATTTTGGGCAGTTCAGTAGGAAGTGTACCTCCGTCTCTACCTCACCTGTCCTGCAGTGACCACACCCTCTCTGGGTCGCCAGGACTGTTTAAACCAGGAATGCCTGGAACTGCAGGCTTCTTTTGGGACTTGATTTAAGATGCATCCAGAATTTGAGTGTTCGTTTTTTAATGTCTCTGTCGGAAAATGAGCCGCTGCTACGTAGCTATGAAGGGCTCGTTGTAAGCTAACAAAACCACAATGAATTGTAGTTACAGGTAATTATACGCTAATGCAAACCTAGTTCTGTATATGATATTCCAGTTCTGATAATATATCCCCCTTAAATCTTACACACTGCTCCTTTAAGTGTGAACAGTGAACTGAAACTGTACAGAATTGTGAATATGTTTCCTCCAAATTCTCAGAACTTTCTGTTGTTTATTTCCGGAATTAAAAGGGGAAAACAAACAGATGTTCACTGTGGTCTCTTTAGGCGAGAGTTACCTACACAATGACCTAAAGTTAAACCTGGACGTAGTAATGGGCAGTGGTTCGGGGACGAGCCTGCTTTTGGGCCGTATTGATAAGGAGGTTACAGGGAGCCGGAATGAGGAGCTCTTATGTAATAAAGACAGACGGCTTTGGGCTTAATGGTATCTGACAATGAGCTGTGCTTTAGCTGGAGAGTGGACCGGAGTAAAGTGGTCCTCTGGAGCAGCGCCAGTGCGTACTCACACGAGAATTACTGCATGTGAGATTTTGGCAGTGCGAGGTCTAACTCAGCACAGAGAGAGAGAGATTTGTTGAAATGGCACCAATGCGCTTTATCCATCAATCTGTTCCCTCTCGCTGACTGAAGATACCCGTCTGCTCCTGAATATGAGCAGCAGCCAAGTCTTTCTCTTTCATTATTACTATTATTATTATTATTATTATTATTATTATTATTATTATTATTAAACACAAAAGAGAGCATAACAGACACAGCAATCACAATGACGATAACAATGACGACTACAATAGGGACGATGTGCTAACAGGAAATTTATGGGAGATGGAGAGATATTAGGATATTGACAGTAACAGTGTCCATATTTTAATTAAAAAACAGCACATTGGCACATATACAGTACCATGGCTCCTCATAGAAAGTTCTTCTTATGTTTCTCTTAATGCTTTATTGTAGAATAAAAATAAAGACATCAAATTATAAAATAGCACTTCTGGAATTATGCAGTCCACCTTAAAACCCTCCAAAATGGAGCTTTACAGGAGGATGAACAGCTTTCTTAATCTGCGGTGGAGGCTGATAGAACAAGGTTTATGTCTAAGCAGGTTTGGAGCAATTCTATTGGTCGGTCCCTCATGAATATTCACTAAACTGAAAGGAGAACTAGAGCTTTTACACTGTGCAGAAAAAGAGATCAAAGTTTTTACACCACTAAATATATATTAGAGGTGGAGATATGGAGAAATATCATGCTGTGGTACATCAAGAGTATATGTGGTATATCAGGATATGTATTGGTTCGGTAACACTTTTTAAGAATCAGGTATCCATAATGTATTATAAGTGCATTCATAAAGATCTATATCTCATCCAGAATGTTTGATAATACTAGACATAAGCCTTTTTAACTGTACATAAATGTTCATAATCACACACATAAAAATGTCGTAACACCACAGTATCAAACTTCACGGCTGAAAGTGACATAATGTGTTATAATATATACTGCATATTGTTGTGATAATTTGCATAATCTCTAACTGTTTACTCATAGAATACAAATGTACAGAAACGTTCTATTCAGATGAACTAATATTGGCATGTAGTTTGTAAAAATATGTTCTATCAATAAATGACCCCCCCCCCCTGTTAAAATCACAAACTAGCAATTCTGGTATTCCTCTGTTTAGATGTTCATATTTAAGGCAGTCTTACTTTATTAACAGTTGTTATGTGCTTATATCAACATGGACTAATTCATAGAGCTGACCAACAACATCGCTTCACCTAAAGTCTGTAAAGAGAGCTTATAAGTGTTCATAAGATGTTATATGCAGGTACCAAATTTATGATGTCTTTTTGTGCTATGAAGCTTTAGACTGTGGTGTTGTAACAGTTTATGTGCATGATTATGATCATTTATGTACAATTACAAAGACTTATGTCAAGTATTATAAGGCATTATAAATGATTTGTAGATCTTTAAGAATGCACTTATAAAGGACTAATTCATAGAGCTGACTGACAACATCGCTTTACCTAAAGCCTGTAAAGACAGCTTATAAGTGTTCATAAGAAGCTATATGCAGGTGCCAAATTATGACGTCCCTATGTGCTATGAAGCTTTAGACTGTGGTGTTGTAACAGTTCATGTGCATGATTATGATCATTTATGTACAATTACAAACGACTTATGTCAAGTATTTTAAATTATTATGAATGCTGTATAGGTCTTTATGAATGCACTTATAATGCATTATAGATACCCGATTCATAGAAAGTGTTCCCATTGTTGGAACTGTTAAGAGTAAGCCTGTAGAGTCTTTAAGATCACCAACACCATTTTGACTGGCAGTGTATGTTATAAGCAGGCTGAGCAGTGTGGTATCCTAAGTATCTTAAAACTAGCAGGAGAATATGTCACTATGACACATTTTAATTTGTTTCCCTGCACAGTAATAAGATTCCTAAAGTCTGTGGGTGAGACTCAAAACGTTCCACTTCATACTCATACATTTAACCTAAATCACTAGCTAAGTCCGCTCACCGGATGACGGAAAGTCAGCTTTTATTAATGTCACGCGTCCGGGTTTCCCTGACACCTCCGATCTCCCAAACTCCAAGTCCCAGAGTTCATTACCCAATGATGTCACTGTCACATGTCCCGAACTATCCAATCACACCTCATTCTCTCGCCCCCTCTTGCCTGAGTATTGATTATCACACACCTGCATCTCATTTCACCACTAGCACTTAAACCCCTCAGACACACATACACTCTGCGAAGTATTGCCAAACCCAGTTTACATACTGAGCGGTCTCTCTTGCCTTCCCTGTTTATCTTCTCTGGTTTTGACTTCTCTTTGGTTCTGACTCTCTCTCTCTCTCTCTCGGTTCTCCTCTCTGATCTTGTTCCTGGTTTGTTTGGCCCTTCTGGTATAGTATTCCCCAATCGTTTACTGGTTTACGCTTTTGTCTCACTCCTTTGGATTTGTCTGCCTGTATCTCCCGCTCTCTGGTTCTCGACCCCTGCCTGCCTCTCTGGTTATTCTCTCTGCCTTGTCCCCTCGGTAATGTTTGCCTGGTCCATGCTGTTGTGCTTTATTACCAACCTGTCTAATAAATCTCAATTGACTTTTAGCCTGGCGT
>CM067476.1:38640132-38658963 GCA_034552555.1 Semaprochilodus insignis
ATATATATCATATAAACACTCAATAAGTGTCTATATCATCAGTCAATCAGTTATATATATATACGGTATATATGATAGGTGATATATACACTCAAATTCTGACATTAACTTCAGGTTTGTGAACAAGCAGGTACAGACAAATTACACCAGCAGAAGAGTGATTAAATAACAGCACATCATTTACAGGTAAGTGATTTAAGAAGGAGAACAGGAGGAAAACACATATCAGCCAAAATAAAAGAATAAGTTATTTAAATCTCTTAAAGTCTTTTTATCAAATCAGACACTCTCATACCCATCCACAGAGACTCAAAATGTCACAGTAAACATTATTCAGGCCATAAATACCAGCGAGATAAGAAAATGACTCAAACGTGACACCTGAAATCATCAGCTTTAAAAACTGTGGAATCTGCCATTTAACTATAGTCTGAACAGTTTCATCTGAAATCAGAGCTGTTTATATCTGATTAAACGCAGCGCTTAGAGGCTGATAAACAGCTCAGGTGGGAATCTCAGTTAGTGGCAGAGTGACGGAGCGTGCCGTGTTCCTTTCACACCTGCCCATGTGAGGTGCCGCTTACAAGCTTGTAAAGCAGGGTGGTCTCGGATCGATGGCAGGCGAAGTGGTGTTCGATTCCCAGTCATCTCGCACAGGTGAGAAAGCAATCTGTTTTTGTTTTTTTGTTTTTTTCCCCCCAGAAGACACATGAGCGGGGGGGCTGGCAGGGGGCGGACTGGCAGAGAGATAAATTCAGCACATGCTGTACTGAGGAAGCATATCCTGTCCATTCTCAGCTTAGAGTCTTTATTTTCTCCCGGCGAATGCTTCAATACACAAACTACAGTCAAACCCACAAAGAACAGTACTCAGAGATTACACATATATACTCATCATCAAAAAAATAGCTGCACCCAGAAGGAGGTGTGGGATTGCAGTGCTGTTGGGAAGGAAGATAAAGGTTACCAGGAACAATAAATGATGATAAATTTAGACTGATATGATCAATATTTATTGAGCTACACATACAGAAGTAGTGTCTCTCAGTATGGTGTCGGGCCGCCTTATTTGCCAGACGTCTCGGCATGGAGCTGTAGAGGTTCCTAATGGTGTCCTGTGATAATCCATCCCATGCAGCTTGAATATCCTCACACAGTTCCTGCAGATGGTGCGGTAGGGGTGGAGGTGGAGTGACACCAGGTCTTCTCGTCACTGAAGATGACCCGCTGCCATTCTGTGTCACTCCATGACAGTCTGGCACGACACCACTGCAGTCTTTGGTGACGTGATGTTAAGGACAGTCGTTGTAACGGTCTGCGTGCAAGTAGTCCTGCGTGGTGCAGCCGTCTGCCAATGGTGCTGCACTAACAGGATGACTCATGGAGGACATCACTGCTCGCTGAATGTCTGCAATCGTGGCTGTTGGGTCAGTCAGGTGCAGCGATAAGGCCTGTCCTTGCTTACGTCACATGCGTGGCTGAGTGTGAAACTTGATTAATTTGCATGTCTCACAATGTCAAACCTACCCACCAAGTTTCATTCCTGTCGGTTGATTCGGGTGCAGCTATTTGTGCAACTGCTTGTTTAACGATGAGTGTAATACTGTATTTGGCACTTCTGGCTAGATTCTAACTGTGTTTCATTCACAGTTGAAGCTAATTTGATGTCCAATTTTAGAATATGCTGAATTCTGGATGTTACCTGTTTTAGAATGTCCTTTTGAGGTTCTGCAGCTTTCTCCGTCAGTCTTTTATAGTGTACTGCAGGTCTGTCCATTCTGGACACATCTATCTGTTATACATTTGTATTTACAGCGTCGTACTGAGCATCTTTGAAAGCTGACGTGTAGACGTTCAGGCTGAGCAGGTTACAGCCATCTTCCACATTTATCTGCAATCAGATTAGTGTTTGTGTTATTGCCCGCAGAGATTTGGAACTTTATTCATGCTGTAGATACATGTATATCATCGCTATCCAAAGAAAAACATGTATCTCCATTTTTTGATTTTCACTTTTATCTATCATTTGAACACAGCAGCTGCTGTTTACACCGTGTACGATTTTTATCATGAATGGACCAACAGAGGTGGCACAAAATTGCCTGGAAGACCATGTAGTTCCCATGACTTCCATTAGAATTACATTAGGTTGCCTTTTTTTGGGATATACCTAAAAAGAACACACATTTGAGTCACATTATTATGACCACTTCCTTTTTTCCACAGCGGCAACGCGTAGCTCATGAAGGAAGTCACGTTTTCGTGGCATTCTCTGGGCCCACTCATCCATGCGGAAGGCACTCTCAACTGATCTGGGTATGAATCCATCCTTGCAGATCACTTACACCCATACATGCTGATTGTCTTCCCTGGGGCGGATGGGATCTTCCAGGAAGGCAATGCCACATGTCACATGGCTAGAAATGTCCAACACTGGTTGGAAGAGCATGACCAAGACTTCCAAGTACTACTCTGCCCCCCTAATTCCCCAGAATTGAACCCAATTGAGCACTTGTGGGACCACCTCGATCATGGCGTTGGCTCTATGCATCCTTCCCCACGCACCCTCCAGCAGCTGTGGGATGCACTGGCATCAGCATGGCTCCAGATACCTGTGACAACCTACCAGGAGCTTACTGAGTCACCCCCAGCCCGTCTAGCTGCTGTCCGTGCTGCACACGGCGGTTACTCTGGATATTATCTGGCGGTCATAATAATGTGACTGTGTATTATATAATGTAATACATGGAGGTTACTGTTGCGTAACGACCATGAAGGAAAAGCTGATGTAACAGCCACAGGCTGATTAATTAATTAATTAATAATTAGGCAACAAGAAGAAAACAAATATGTGGTCGTTTTAATGTTGCATAACGGTCGTGTTTTTATCACACGCTGATTATTCCTACCTGATTTTGCTGGATATTATGTCTTACATGACATGATTTCTTAACACCTTCTTCCTGAAAGTTCATACGCGCCGTTTATCAAACCCAGTTATCATCCAAATGTCCCCATAAAACTGCAGCAATGCCAACTTGTGGCTAAATATAGAGACGTCTTGTGTTTGGGTTGAATGATTAGTAACCCTGGCTGCTCAGATTAATGGATCCTCCCTGAAAATCATTAAGGCGATGCATGAGTCCATTTTTTACCACATCATTTTGTTTCTATATTTATGATCAGAAACGTCCTGCGCCCTCAGCGCTGAGTAATAGATGTTATTACAGAAGCCGTGACGCGCTGGCAAGTTCATTTATAACAGAACTCGGCGGTAGTCAGTGTTGAGTTCATGTTGGGAGCTGTTTTAGAAGGACTATTTCAGCAGGTCTCTTACTCCAGTACCGATACTGCTGGGAAATAATGACTGCAGTACAAGTCAAAGTACCTTCCCCAAGAAATGGCAGCACAACAGCAGCAGTAACTTACAGAACCACAGTGGAACCTCTTCGTACATCCAGCATCTACCAGCAAAGAAGCTAGAAAGCTAAAAGGAGCTTCTTATCCCAATTTTCCTTTCCACCTTAAATGGTGCAGCTTATAGGTTCTGGTGCCTGAAGAGTCGTGATACTGACGGATACAATAAACAGCAGGGTGACCAATCACAGCAATGCTGTCATGGTTGCAGCCCAAACAAACATGCATCGAGATACTGGCAGCCCACAGAAACCACTTTTCGCAGCTGCCTCATTAGAATTCCAGCCCTTTTCTCATCAAGTGGTGATGTCATCACGTAACACAATTTGTACTGTCCGCCTACTGGCAAGCTTACCCTCACACAACGCTCAGCAACTGCTTGAGGCCAGAAAGTGCTCTGGCAATCCGAACAGACCGGACAAGTTGACCAATTGGAGCACAGTGGGCTTCTAGAGAGGCGGGGCTTAATGACACAGGAGTTCTAACAGAGCGTTTCAGACAGAAGGTGAGTGCATATGTACAGTATGAGAACAATATTGTGTTTTGGGATAATTTGGGATAATTTGGGAACCTTGAAAATGAGCATAATGTATCCTCTTAACCCAAAAGGCCTCGAATGACCTCAAACCATAAGGACCAATCTACTGCAGATACAAACATTAGATAAAATATGCACAAATGACGAAATCAATGAAAGAAATAAGAAAATGCTACCTGTTTAAAAGCCACTTTTCTGGTTTTAATTATTATAGACTGGATATTATATATATATTTATTATCATTAATTATTATCATTGCCACTCAAATGTAAATGTTTAGCCCTGCATGTATGTGTTCAGGACTACTTCTGTTTCTGCATTAAGACAAAATAAATAAATCCAGATGCAAATTTTGCACCACAATCTTTAAGTTCCTACAACACAGATATCACACGTTAGTGAAGCTAGTAGTTTTTGTTTTTATCATTAAATAAATAAATAAATAAATAAATGTTTCCACTGGGAAGGGGTGGGGCGAGTCGGGCTTGGTTGTATCGAGCTCAGTTTAATTTGTTTTTGCTAACCCTATTAATCTTCACTAGTCACTACTATTAGCTCAACTTTCTGCACTCATAAAAAGATGGTTCTTCAAGAGTTCTTTATTTACAGGAATAAGAACCAGGAGTTTTGTAAAAAACAATTCAGAAAATGGTTCTGTATAATTCCGAAACTGGTTCTGCTATCACTATGATTTCAAGCTCGTAACAGTAGAAGAACCCTGTTTTGGTGCTATACATACTGTAAAAAGTGTTTTGATGATCCAAACATAAAAAATGACTCCAATTGGTTACAAGCAAATGAATAAATGAATTAGGTTTATTCATTCTAAATATGGACTAAATATGGACTAATCAAAGTCATTTTATGAATTGAGTAAGACTTATTCAATAGCTTATAACAAACTAAAGAACTTTTTTGGGTTGGACTTTTTACAGTATAGAACCAATTTCAAAAAGGTATATATTAGGGCTGCCCTCTAGAAGTCGACGAGTCGAATTGTCAGTCAGAGACCCTTTAAGTCGACTGAGAACCTTCAAGTCGACTGACAACAGTGATGAGGTTTTTTTTTCTTTTGTAAAACAGACAAAAGCTTACAAAATGCACAAGAACTTTAAGAATGTAAAAAGACATTTTAATAATTATTAAAAGGGGAATAATAAATATATATTTAAGTTCTAACTGGGCTATGGCGCATACTTGCAAAAAAATTAAATCCATGTCACAACGTGTGCTGGCGGTTCACCGTTGAATGGAGCTAAAGCTGTGAAGCTGAGAAACACGGGTGGAACGATGTCTCAGAAAAAGTCTGGAGGAGCTTTTGAAGAAGAGAATCTGAACAAATTAAAGCTAATTCTGCTCGTCATTTAGTCAGACATCCAACACTGCTTCAAACCAGTGAGCTGACTTTCGTTTTAGACATAATGGCTGTTTGCAGTGAAGGAAAAAACTGAAGACGTTTTTATTTATTCGTTTACAGCTAAGATTATTTTTATTTAAAGATAAGTACAGTCACTTAATATGCCTGCTGATAAACGAGAAGTAATTATTTCAGCGCGGGTGATATAATAATTAAACGGTTTCAGGTCTACCGTTCTTCTTTTCATCTAAAAATAATTTAAATATCGACTAATTTGGTTTTATTTAGGAGTTCATTATTTATGAGAGATGAAAGACGAAGGGTCATCCTACTGAAGAAGCTGTTAAAAGTGAAATTATAAAGTCAGGCTAGAAGCGCTAAGTTTTTAGCATAAATACGTGCTCGCTGCCCGACGCTATATTCTGTAATTAAATCAGGCTCCAATTCAGATCGTTCATCATATGCCACGTCTCTTTTAGTTCAGTAATATGATCCTGTGACTCTGCTGACTTTCTAAATGAGGACATCAGATCTGAACCGTATGCAAATTGATTTACTGATTACTAGATAATGTATATGGAGAAAAACATGAACGAATAGTCGAATCGTCGGCCAGGACGGGCAAATCCAATTCGATTGACAAAATTCTGAGTCGGGTACAGCCCTAGTATAGCTATATAGAACCACAGCTTATCCATCAACCCGAAGAATGCGTTTCTCCATGTAAAGAAACATTTGTGGCATGCCAATGGGTCTATATAGAACTCATAGAACCTTTGCCTTTACTAAGGTATCATTGAAGCCCCATCTTTTTTGAGCATGACAGACGACTGACAGTTATTATGCTGTTATTTCTGTACAACAGGGAAAATTTCCAGTCCAAAGCAGCATTCCTAATAACTACTGTCCAGTCCACCTCACGCTTTTCTTACCAATTCACAAAACCGACTGTCGTTCACATCTAGATTTTCTTCTTTGTTAGGTCGGGTGCTACGCTGGCTAGCCCACTCAGTAGAAAACTAGGAACACTGGCTGGACTGGTAAAGCAGTCGGGTCTTTCGGTACGCGAGTATCCGCACAAACTCAAATGCACCACGTCCATGTCCATCTTACTGATGAGGGAGTAAAAGACCTGCTATTCAGTAAAAGCCCCAATCGCATGAGATACAGTTCTTTACTATGATACAGCAGGTAGCTTGGCTGGCTAACAGGCTAGCTAATATATAGAACACATATTACCTCAACTTGCATTCACTGTTAGCCCTAAAACTCACTAGTTATGTTAATAACAGGTGTTAATAACATTATTTACTAGATGTTGTAAATGATCTTAATATTTTAACCTTTAATATATATATATATACGTGTGTTTTTAGTTTTTCTGTTCGTAGCTTGAAGTAAGCTACACAGCAGACTTCCCGCTTTCCACCATTTTCCTTCCTCAGTTTTCGATGCCTCCACAGCTCCAGATGAATTATGGGATAGCACAGTATGCTGCGGTCGCATACAGTAGCTCATCCGGGGCTCATTTCGCGTCCTGCAATGATGAACATAGTGTATTTGGACACACTAGCCATTCTCGCCTCTAGCTTCCTCCGTAGTATGGAAGTAAGTGATTTTGGATGCAGCCCCTGTGTTCTTTACCATGACCTGTGAAGGTGCTTGAACCAATAACTCATTACGGCAGCTGTGCAAACATCCAGTAGGGCATGAGATCGCAGTGTGGCAGCGAGACGGTATTGCAAAATGACCATGATGACAAAATATCGGTGCCTGCCTAGTGGACAGTTAGATTACATAGAGTCTCAGACAGAGTTCTGCTCAGATTCTCTCATTAGCATGTTAATTGGTGAAATTAGCATTCGCCGTGTGGCTTTATGCAAATATTGTATGGATCAGTTAATAAGGAAGATGGATGTCATGTGGTCATGTGACGGATTCGTCCGTGGAAGGAAAGGCAGGGCACGGAGAGAGGGAGAGAGAGGGAGTGAGAATCAGTGTGCAGTGTGCACAGGTGATCACTGGCTAGACATGTCGTCTCATTGTTCAATGCTGCTTTCTTTGCACAGGAGAAAGGAGGCCAAGAGGACAGAGAGAGACAGAGATAGAGAGAGAGAGGGATAGAGTGAAGGAGGTATAAAAAGACGAACTGTGTAATACACAGTGATAGCGCAGCAGTCTCAACAAACGGATCAACTGACATTACAAACTCTTTATTTAGGCTACTTAATTTCCAGTCAAAACAGCCATTAAATACATGTTCTACATAGTTCAGGAGATATTTGAGAGGAGATTACATATAAGATATCCCACTTGTATAAGTAAAACAAAAGCCAAAGGGAAATAAATGGAATAACAGGAATTTCCAAAACCGGATTTTAAATAAAAGCTGCAGAGAAAACAGGATTCCTAATAACCACCTGGAAGACCTGGTAGTAGGGATACGAATCAAGAGCCAGTTCCAGTTGAGAAATTGTCCAGTCCACAGGAATCATATGCCTCTGAGGTGGTCAATTCCTTTTATCAATTCCGGCATGTTGCACATTACAAAAACTCATGCCATCAAACTCTCCAGTCCACACTGCTGGTGGAGAGGAGGAAGCAGGCCAAAGGCTGGCTTCAGCTCAGGAAGTAAGATGGCAACATCGCTTCTTACAATGTCTCTAAATTGATCATGTAAAGTAAGCAATAACAACCCGCAATATGTTGAAACATCTTCCGATGCACCATGGGCTAAAATTCCAGGAATGCCGCCATAGATTTGACCCTGTAAGTGGGCCGCTGCCTCCCGACCGAGCAGCACATCCTTTACGAGGGTAAATATCCTGTGTTATAATGACATTAGTGCAGCCCAAATGAAAATGCGCGCTCTACAAATATTGATCTCATGCCATCCATTTTAGATGATGACGGACGGACTGTTGCTACAGATAGCGCTGAGGCTACAGCTAACTCCTCAACTCGCCCATTGTGTGCCAGCCAGCGAAGCCCTATGACGCTTGCAGCACGGGGAGGGAAAGTGAATGGAGAATGGGTGAACGAGTCTCACTGTGCCGTTATGAAATTGGTGGTGAACGCTTCTGCGAAAAGTAGAAGAACCTGAATTAGGACCAGGGAGTAGGTTACCTGGTTTCCTAGAGGTTAGTTACGTGTCAGGTGATGTACAGCTTGAGGCAGACTGCGATTTCATCTGGATAATATAGAAATTATACAGTATATAGCCAATTATAAATACATATACATGAGCTCACTGGACAAAAACAAGCCCCCCCTTGACTGACACATACCTAGTAGTGTGTAACACCTCCACCAGCACCAATAACAGCTGTGACTGGATTTGGCATGGACTGGACAAGTTTCTGGATGTAGGCCACATCAATGCTCAGACACTCTTGCATCAAAGAATTGGTCAGTTGGGCCAGATTTGGTGGATGCCCCTGGCGTTTTACTGGTTGTTCCAGGTAGTTCCCACAGATTTCCAAGAGGACTTAAATCTGGGGATTTCTCCTGAATGTTCGTCATGCCAATCAGTCACATTTGCAGCCCTGTGAACGCCAGAACTGTCATCTTGGAATACAGGGATAGGAATATTGTGTTCCTCTGCAAGATGATGAGCAAAAGGCAAAACCTGGGTGTCCAGTAGTTCAGTGTAGAAACTGTGGTTCAAACCTACTGTCACCTCAACCAAAGAACCCATTTCCACACCATTACAACACCCCCAGAACATCACAGAGGGGATTCTTTTTTGCCTGGGAAGCTTAATTCTACTCAGATATATAGATGTTCAAAAAGGTACAGTGTGCATTTGAGAGGGCGAATCAGGAATCAATAAAGCAGTCGATAAAGAAACAGACCGATAAGCAGATTCACTAACTGCGCTGGTTTCAATAAAACCGTCCCCATCAGATAAACAGCATCCAAAGCTTTCATCTCTGAGAGAGAGGAGAACATCAAGCTCCACTCTTGCTTCACATCTGAGAACATCCACAGGTGTATATGTCCATCCTTCTTCCACTGTGAGCAGACACCTCAACACTATGGAGGTCTGAAAGGAGGTGTAGCTGTTCAAGAAGCTCCTCACTGAGAAAAGGAGACACACACACCCAACAAAGAAGCTGCTGGTGTTCTCAGAACAATGGACTGACCACCCCAGAGTCCAGATCTCAGCATCACTGAATGTGTTTGGGGTTATTTGGATGGTTAGAAACAGCAGAAAATGCTAAACCAGTTTCTAAGACTGAACTTTGGAGGTTGTGTCTCTTTGAGGAACTGAAAGTGAGGCTCCTGAGTGGAATGGAAGTTGTAATGAAGGTAAAGAGTGGACACACTAAACACTTAAACATCTGCTATCATATCTGACTTGTGCACAGTACTGCAAGTAGCCAGCATGTGTGTGTGCAGCCAGAACAGAGCTGTGTCTTCTGCTCAGGAGCATAAACTAAATATTGGCCTGCAATCAGGCTGTGTAAGCGGAGCAGATACATTAGCATTCCGTCGTTAACTCTCTGATTGTGCTAATTAATGAAAATATCAGCTTGATTATGAAACCCAGCGATACCTGAGATTCAGCGAGAGAGAAGAGCATGTGGAGTGCGAGCGAGCACGCATCGATGCAAGCCTACACACATCGGACTCCTCGGATCTCATTCCAGATAGCAACAGCTCTCCACCAGGCAATGTTTTCCGAGAACCACCTGACCAGATTCCTTAATATTTGATTATACATCCAAAAGTCTTGCTAATGGGATACCATGCCCAATGCCAAGTGTGGGCTGGAGGGCCATAAACCCCCCCCCCCAGCACTGGGCTGTGGAGCAATGGAACTGTGCTCTCTGGAGTGTGTTGAAGCTCCACCAGGTACCTGTGGGATGAGCTGGAGTGATCCAGTACTGATCAGAAGTGATCATCCAACATCAGCACCTGACCTCACTAACGCGCTTGATACTCTTGAGCAGCTGCCTATGAGCCACCATGCCCAGTGCCAAGTGTGGGCTGGAGGGCCATAAATCCCCCCATCATTGGGCTGGGGAGCGGTGGAACTGTGCTCTCTGGGGTGTGCTGAAGCTCCATCCAGTGTTTCTGGGATGAGCTGGAGTGATCCAGAACTGATCCTACAACATCGGTACCTGATCTGACCAGAAATGATCATCCAACATTAGCACCTGACCTTACTAATGCTCTTGTGAATGCTGAGTGCAATCAAATCCTCACAGCAATGTTCCAACATCTAGCATAAAGCCTTCCCAGAAGAGCCAAGACTGTTACTGCAGCAAAGGAGGAACGAACTCACTATTAACGCCCTTCATTTCGGACGAACCGCGACAAACCTGTGGACGGTAATGAGAATGAAAATAGCCTTCAGTTTCTAAAGCCAGAACTCGTGCGGAGCATCATCTCTCGAGGCTGACCCAAAGTCAAGCAGCTTTTGAAGTCTATATTTGGCAGCCTGCAAGAACTCATCTTGCTCACCGTCTCTGAAGCTTAAAAAGATCTTCACCGCATATCGGTCTGATATAAACAAGCCTCAAAGCCACAACTCAACAAAGAGCAATCAGGAACAGAACCACTGAAGTCTAGTACTGATAGAATGACGTAGTCTAAGGCTTTATCACTCAGCCACATTTAGTGGTCAAGATTGATAACGAGAGTCTAAGGGTTTGGGTCATCGTTCAGCTTTTAACCCCTTCAGCTCTATAGACATCCATTCCTGTGTACATCACATGCCATTCGTATCGCAGATGCTGTGCAATTCATCGTTAGATACTAGATAACAAGCCTTATAACGAGATTATCAGGCACTAAGATGCTGAGTCTATAGTTTTAAAGGTGCCATAGACTGTGACACTGTATTCACATTGTCACATTGGTTGAATATGGATAGTTCAGTACATAGAACTGACATACCGTGAACCTCAAACACCGGTGTTCTTCCTTCCAAACACAAATCCTGCATTCCCAAAAGAGGATGGGAAAACGGGCTGATTCCAGAATCCTGAACTGTTACGGAACAGACTCGTTAATATTTACAGCCCCCACATTTACATACAACCACAATGGAGCACCAGCAACCAAAATGGTGGACTATGTGGAGAAATCCAGCATTCCAAGCTGGGATGTCAGCACTTTCCATTTCATTTCCCAAGGAACCCAACGGTCAGCGGTACATGGTTGATGTTCATCTTTAAACCAGGCTGAAGTTCCTTCCTATTCACCAGCTTCTTAATCCAGTGTTCCGTTCCACCTTAAATGCTGCAGCTTGTTCATGCGCCAGAATGTAACTGCAGCTCCATTTAAGGTGGAACAGAAAATGAGCAAAACCAGCTGTACAACAGGAGCTTCAGCTCCCACATCTTTCACAGGATCCCGGACAGCTTTAATCCCGTAGATTGCACATTTCACTCCGGACAATATGGAGCAGCTCCGCTCAGCGTTTGACCCTGAAAAGACTGAGAGAGGAGCAGCTCCACCTTTATTAGCATCACAACCCCAACAGCAACCTGTAAGTAGCAGCTATGCTGTGTGATTGTATCCGAGTTTGCCGGTTGCAGCAGATCATCTTAAACTGAGAGCTCCATAGTGAGGAACAACTTCAATCTACGGTGTGTTGATGTCCAGATGAGAAAGCCAGTAGCTAGTATAGGTAACGTTAGCTAGTGCATTAGCTCCAAGTAACTAGCAGAGCTAACTAAATATGAGGGCGGAGCTTATTTACACAGAGGCTCAATTTATTTAGTGTATTTCCACATGTTGCTTCATTGAAGTGTCTCGCTGTAAACCAGCCAATCAGAGCAGAGCTCATCAGATTATTCATTAGCTCACCTAAAAAGGAGCTGGTTTCATTCTAGGAGCAAATCATAGGGTGGTCATCTGGACCACCAAAGTCACATTCCTTCTTGGAAGAACATTTAAAATGCTGAATAAATGTGTTTTATAGCAGCTTTAAAATTAAGATGTAAACAAATTCATTCCGAGTAGTTTGTTGCCTCTTACAGAGTCAGAATTGCTCACAGTGGTGGCGATAGGAACCAGACATCCTCCTCTAAAAGCTTCCTTACCAGAGACCAGGTAAGGCATGCAACTGCTTGGGGCCCCAGGCCAGTGGGGGCCCCAGAGAGTATAGTTATATTTTTGAATACATGTTTTTTAATGTTGATTATATACATATATAAATGCACTGCCGAGTCACATTATTATGACCACTTCTTACTTTCAATGGAGGCACGTGTTTTGAGCTGGCTTGGTGGGTATATAAGGTGTGCTATAGGCTGCCTCCACACACATCCCTCATTCCTGTCATGAGTAAACTGTCTTCCCTGGGGCGGATGGGATCTTCCAGCAAGACAATGCGACTGTGTCACACGACTAGAAATGTCAGACACTGAGCAGAAGAGCGTGACCAAGACTTCCAAGTAGTAGCCTGGCCCTCTAATTCCCCAGACATTAACCCAATAGAGCATCTGTGGGACCACCTTGATTGGTGTGTTCACTCCATGGATCCTCCCCCATGCACCCTCCAGCAGCTATGGGCAGTCAGCATGGCTACAGATCCATGTGACAAGCTACCAGGACCTTATTGAGTCACTCCGAGCCCGTCTAGCTGCTGTCTGTGCTGCACACGGCGGATATATTAGCTCTGGATATAAACTGGTGGTCATAATAATGTGACTCGGCTTTGTACACATAGGTTGTTGTTGTTGTCAGATAATCTATAATGGTGATGAATGCTGCTGGTTGGAGGGGTGAATTTTTGTTTTTGCCCCAGCGGACACTGGTATCAGCACTGCTCCTCACAGAAAGTTGGGGTATTAATAGGTTATGAATGCGCTGCTTGATGTCTAAGATAGTTTTAAGAAGCTTTTGGGCTTAAACTTTCAAGTATATTCACGGCGGAAAGATACATGCAGAGCGTGAGACAAAATAGTCCACAAAGAAAACATGCTTTTTTCAGATTAACCACTATTTTTCCATATTTTCCAATATAGCCAGTAAATAAAATGGCTATATTTGTGCTGAAGACATGTAGAAACCCGAGTCTCCACAGTGAACCTCAATGAACAGCATTGCTTACGTCTCATCTTATTGAACTATCCACATTTATTCTAACTGCTGGAGATATAGGATCCAGGAATGGAAGCCGGGACCTCCTGATGGGTCCTGATCAGGACTGAGGGTCATATACAATGGTAGTAATCAAACCTATGCTTTCTCTCCATCTCAGCTCCAAATGAACCTGAACCAAGCCATGTGTTGACTACTAGATTGACCCATCGACATGGACCATCTAGAGGACCCCAAGCCACTGATGTCCAGCAAGGGCCATCAAATCTGGTCCTGGGCTCCAAGCAGAGACCCTCAAACACCTCAGCTAAGCCAGGTCAGCACTGTGGGAGATCAGGCTAAACACCCTAAGCTCTGGACCCCAGGACCAGCATTGATGAGCGAGGCGCAGGTTCACGCCCACGCGCGCGCGCACGCACTCACCTGCATCGTCCTCATCGAAGGAGTTCATGCAGGGGAAGTAGATGGCGAGCGCCTCGAATGAAGCGGACAGGCTGATGCGGCTCTGGGAGCGCTCCATGTAGAGGCCCGAGGGCGCGGGCGCCGTCTCCGGCGGCTTGGGCAGGCGCGCCTGGGCATTCTTCACGCGGAGCACGGCACGAGGCGTCTTGGCAGACTTTTACCGGCCCCCTCGCCAGCCGATAGAGAGGACACGGAAATGGACCCCCCAACCCCAAACCAACCAAAGCAACCAAGCAACCCCCTCCCCAGAAAGAAGCCCTTGTCTTCTGGAGTGAAGGAGTCCTAAAGTTCCTCGGTTCCTCTGGAGATGCTGATGGGGTCAGTTTATTGATTTATTTGATTTTTGGTTTTGGTCGTTCTGCTGTTTCTTTTTTGACTCCAGGAAGAGAAGAAAAGCAGGTCAGGAGGAATGAGGTGGGCGAGAACCCAGAGACAGACTCAGACTCATCTCAGGAGAAGAAGCGCACGTCTGGAGAGGGAGCTGGAGAACCTTCAGCATGATCTGCTGCTCGTTCCTCTGCGCTCGTATGTGGATGGTGCAGCCTGAGAGAGAGAGAAGAGGAAGAAGAAGGAGAAGAAGACGCACTAGAAGAAGGAGGAGAAGAAGCACCTCGTACTATTCCAGCAGTCTGGAGCTGATTCACTTCATTCAGCGGCGAGCTCTTTGTGGAGACAGAGAAAGGGGGAGGAGGCGCGCGCCGCTGTTGCTGGGATCCAGCGCGCCGGCCAATAGGAGCGCGGGTGGGAGGGGACGAGGAGGCGTGGCCTACGTCTGTCACAATGGCTGCGAGAATGCGTTTCATTCTCCTGCTTCTCTCTGACTGTCTCCATCGTCCCTTCCCCCCTCCCTCTTTCTCCCTCTCTCTCTTTCTCTTTCTAGGTCTGTCGCTCTCTCGTGTTCTTTCCTCCTAGCTTCTCTTTCTCTCTATCTAGCCATCTCTCTATCCTCGCACACCAGCCAGCGCTTCTTTCCCAGTCGGCTCTCATTCCCCGCCGCTTCTTCAAACATCTGCCTCTGCAACAGTTGACATCACACGGAAGAGAAGCGCGTCGTTAGAGGAGCAACAGGCAACCTGAGAGCGAAAACATGATGACCTGAGTCGTCTTTCCTCCACCTTTTCACTCTCACGCCTTCCTAGGCAGCAAGCAGGTTCTATGGTACATGACAACAGCAGAACCCTGCGTGGTGCTGTGCAAAAGTCAGAGACCATCCTTCACCCCCGATCAGAATGGCTATTAGTTGCAGGTGCACACTTTGCTGCTACCTTCAATCCTGGTTCCATTATTCTCAGGAGACCACTTTCAGTTCCTCCAAAGTTCAGTCTTAGAAGCTGGTCTAGCTTTTCCTGCTTCTTCTCATCATCCAAATAACCCCAAACACATTCAGTGGTGTTGAGGTTCTGGACTCTGGGGTGGTCAGTTCATTGTTCTGAGAACACCAGCAGCGTCTTCAGTCTCCTTTTCTCATTGAGGAGGTTCTTGAACAGCTACACATCCTTTCAGACCACCATAGTGTTGACAGAAACACCTGTGGATAGACAGAAACACCTGTGGATGTTCTCAGATCTCTCTCTCTCTCTCAAAGATGAAAGCTTTAAGTGATGCTGGGGTGGAGGTGGAATGACACAAGGCATTCTGGACATGTGATGCGTGACAACAAACTTATCTTGGCTCATCTTGGCACTGACCACGGTGCCTCCACACACTGGTTCGTTGGTTGTCTCCACCAAGACAAAAGTGGGACTTGTCACTGAAGATGACCCGCTGCCATTCTGAGCCACTCACAGTCACACAGTCTGGCACGACACCATTGCAGTCTTTGGTGACGTTGACGTGGTGTTAAGGACAGTTGTCGTAACGGTCTGCCTGCATGTAGTCCTGCGTTGTACTGCGTTGGCTGCCAATGGTGGTGGCATTAACAGGATGACTCATGGAGGGCATCACTGCTCGCTGAATGCCCGCAGTCATGGCTGTGAGGTCAGTCAGGTACAGCGATAAGGCTTGACAACCAGGAGCCCGTCCTGTCGGTTGATTCTGTCTGGGTGCAACTATTTGTGCAACTGTTCTTTTGATGATGAGTGTATGCAAACAGTGTCTTTACTGACGAATCACGTTTTCAAGGCTACTTGGCAAATAACTGCAGCAAGAACATCTTTCGGATAGACCTTCATATAAATCTCTCTCCCTCTCCCTCTCTCTCTCTCTCTCTCTCTCTCTCTGCCTACCCATCTGCCGGCACACCATAGTTCTCTCTCGACAGGTTTCTCTCTGCTTTGCAAACCCCGAGTTAATCAAACATTGAGAGGATTACAGTATTACATCACTCCTGTTCTACACATAATAACACGATTAATTATTATAATTGTTATAATCTCATTTACGTTACTAAACAAACCGATAGCCGCGTGGAAAGCACTCACGTTTATTTCATACACAAATTCCACCAATTCCTCAATACCAAAAATCTGTGTAATTCACTGGTTGAGATGTAAACAGAGTCATTGAGAGTGGGTTTGGTATGAAATGGTTCAGATGGTCTTTACAGTGGTGGTGAAGGGAACCAGGGGTCACCATGTCTACAACATTCACGGCATTTAGCTGACGCTCTTATCCAGAGCGACTTATAAGGTTAATCATATTACAGGTAGGTCAGTGTAGTGTTAGGAGTCCTGCCCAAGGACTCTTATTGGTGTAGCACAGCATATTCACCCAGACCGGGATTCGAACCCCAGTCTCCAACATGTGGTGGTGGCTCCCTGGGTAGAGGTGTTATCTACACCAACCACACAACACACATAGAGACTTTATTTACCATCAGAACCACCAGTGAACCTACACGTGTCTTCTGACTGTTTATACACTCATCATCAAAAACAAAGCTGCACCCAGAAGGAATTAATCAACAGGAATGAAACTTGGTGGGTAAGTTTGATCATCATGAGACATGTGAACGATTCAAACTGCTCGCTCAGCCGTGCATGTGACCTAAGCAAGGACGGGCCTTATCGCTGTACCTGACTGACAACATACTTGCGAGTGTAGTATGCCTCAGAGAAGAGTTTAAAGGCAATTCGAGCAGTTGGAGGAGTTCAAGAGGGGTTGCATTGTAGACTTCGTCCACCACTGATTGTACCGTATATTCAAGTAATCCACATTAGACTCCCTGCAGCTCCACACGAATATTAGGCTGAAGTGAAAGCAGGCAGTGCTCTGCTTAAATTTACAGTGGCTGTTGTTATTACTGTTGTCAGGCTGTTTCATTTCCAAGATGAAGTTTGGTGGTGAATTTATACTTAACTGAAGAACCATATTTTACCAAGGAAGGGAAACATTTCACCTCTAAATAATGTCAGAAGCCCAGAGAGAGGGATGGATCACATTCTTGTGAGCCCCCTGGGCACAAGAGTCTATGCAGCCACCAACCCCCCGCACTCACACCCCGCACACTCACACCCCAAAACAAATAGAGAAACACAATGATACATGTTTATGTCTGTTTCTTTGTTGTTCTGAAACTAAACTAAATTAGGCTCATTAAAGGAGCAGTATGTAAAATTTACAGGGGGTTTATTAGTAGAAATGAATATAGAATACAAAACTATGTTTTTATTAGTGTATAATTACCTGTAACTACAAATCACTGTGCTTTCTTTAGCTTGGAATGAGCCCATAATGGACAAACCACACACTGGCTGTAGAGAAAGACTTTAATGCTTGAATTTAGTGGCATCATAGCAAAGAAAGAAGAGGAATCCTTGTTGGAACATCTTTAGAGCTATTACATTCTGGCGCTGGCCTTCAGCTTCTTATTTGCCAGCTCCATGTTCGTATTTTTCTGTTCCACCTTAAATGGTGCAGCAGTTACAGTCTGGCACTGGCCTTCAGCTCCTTATTCGCTAGCTCCATGGTTGTTTTTTCCTGTTCCACCTTAAACAGTGCACCAGTTACATTCTGACAACGGCATTCAGCTTCTTATTTACCAGCTCCTTGTTCGATTGTTCCTATTCCACCTTAAATAAGGCAGCAGTTACAGTCTGGGGCTGGCCTTCAGCTTCTTATTCGCCAGCTCCATGTTTGTGTTTTCCTGTTCCACCTTAAACAGTGCATCAGTTACATTCTGACACTGGCGTTCAGGTTCTTATTCTCCAGTTCCTTGTTTGAATGTTCCTATTCCACCTTAAATGGTGCGGCAGTGTATTCTGGCGCTGGCGTTCAGCTTCTTATTTGCCAGCCCATTGTTAGTATTTTCCACTTCCACCTTAAATGGTCCAGCAGTATATTCTGGTGCTGGTGTTCAGCTTCTTATTCGCCAGCTCCATGTTCATATTTACCTGTTCCACCTTAAACTTTGCAAGAGTTTAGTAGTTGAGAGAGAGTAAGAGTGATATTCAGAGTCTTTGAGCCATCTCAGGCTTTGTGATCTGAGGACCCCCGAGACCCCTGGTAGTCAGAGGCCGCTGGTCCCTATCCCTGTCCAGAGTTAGTAGCCTTCATCTTTTTCTTGCTTCCCTCTTTTTGTGCTGAGATAAGAACGAAGCATTATCACCTGCTGTATGTGAACAAGTGATAAGCATGCAAAGTAGTGGAATGCAAAGTAGTGCTACCTGCCCTCCTTGCCAGTGTGTGGTGTAGCTGCACCCAGAAGGAATCAACTGCACAGGAATCAAACTTGGTGGGTAGGTTTGACATGGTGAGACATGCAAATGATTCAAGTTTCACACTCGGCCCCACATGTGACGTAAGCAAGGACGGGCCTTATCTCTGTACCTGACTGACCTAACAGCCACGATCACAGACATTCAGTGAGCAGTGATGACCTTCATGAGTCATCCTGTTAGTGCCAGCACCATTGGCAAGCGGCTGCACCACGCAGGACTACATGCACGCAGACCGTTACGGCGACTGTCCTTAACACCACGTCACCGTCACCAAAGACTGCAATGGTGTCGTACCAGACTGTCATGGAGTGACTCAGAATGGCAGAGGGTCATCTTCAGT
>CM067476.1:38663960-38675193 GCA_034552555.1 Semaprochilodus insignis
AGTGTTGAGTGTTTTAGGAGGAGTGTTGAGTGCTTTAGGAGAAGTGTTGAGTGTTTTAGGAGAAGTGTTCAGTGTTTTAGGAGAAGTGTAGAGTGTTTTAGGAGGAGTGTTGAGTGTTTTAGGAGAAGTGTTGAGTGTTTAGGAGAAGTGTTGAGTGTTTTAGGAAGAGTGTTGAGTGTTTAGGAGAAGTGTTGAGTGTTTTAGGAGAAGTGTTGAGTGTTTTAGGAGGAGTGCTGAGTGCTTTAGGAGAAGTGTTGAGTGTTTTAGGAAGAGTGTTGAGTGTTTTAGGAAGAGTGTTGAGTGTTTTAGGAGGAGTGTTGAATGTTTTAGGAGACGTGTTGAGTGTTTTAGGAAGAGTGTTGAGTGCTTTAGGAAGAGTGTTGAGTGTTTTAGGAGAAGTGCTGAGTGTTTTAGGAGAAGTGTTGAGTGTTTTAGGAGACGTGTTGAGTGTTTTAGGGAAAGTGTTCAGTGTTTTAGGAGAAGTGTTAAGTGTTTTGAGGCAGAGGAAGAAATGTCTAATTAGTCTGAGATTAAATAGCAGGATCGTCGGAGGGTCGATGCAGGTGAAGCCCCTCACAGCACAAGACAGGGAGAAGCTTCATGGTAGGCAATCTGGTCAGCAGGAAGGCAGTGGCACCCAGCCGAGGCAGGTGAAGCCACGTCTTCAGAGCTCTAGTAGCAATCGTATGCACTGTACAAGCTGACTTTTGAGGACAGTCTGGCACCCAGGCTGGCCACTCGCAGGTGCCCAGTCGCTCGCTCACAGATGTACTGACCTTTAAACATGTAGCTCCATCTCCCAGCGGCCCCCCGGGATGAGACCAGGAGGGAGGAGTTGTCTAACGGTGATGACATTGTAAGTGCCAGACGGTGATCAAACCTGACAGGCCTCGTCTGAGTGTGTTATGGAGAGCGAGGCAGCAGATTAGAGTGAGTTTGTGCGTGTGTGTGCTCTGTGTGTGTGTGTGTGTGTGCGTGCGTGTGTGTGCTCTGTGTGTGTGTGTGTGTGTGTGCGTGCGTGTGTGTGCTCTGTTTCTCAGGAAGAAAATAACGAGGACAGAAATACTACAGTTCATGCTGCTTCTGTTTAAAATCCCAAATAGATTTTGCACTTTCATGGAAAGTCATGATCTTGTAATGAGAACGTCTGGAGACATCCATGAGAAATCCCGGTCTAAATGTTGGTGGGAATGTGGACTTATTAGGGTGGGAGTAAACCGAGTGTTAAATTTACCAATCCAATAACACATGAAGGTGGAGCTCACAGTAGGGTCGGATTGTGTCCAATGGACACCAAGTCTGTGGTTAGCACATGGATGTCCCTCCGAACAGTCCAGATAAGCAGTAAGTTAACTTGGAATCCAGTGGGATCATTAAGGGCGTTTTTACACTTGTCCCGAATACCTGAGTCCGCACCACGGACTGATTCTGGGCTCATTTGGGGGAGGGGCTCATTATCACTAGTTTGCTTTCACGTACAAGAACTCTATCCAAACTGTGGATCAGTTGCCCAATTCCAATTCCAATTCCAGTCACTTTTCTGCAGGAGGTTCAGAAAATAGTAGTAAGCTTAATCTATTTGCTGCTTTTTATTATTTTGCTTGGACACAAACTTATTACAGTAAACAAGCTCCAGTCCGTGGAATTATTGGGCATATAGTGATGCATAATAGTGCTAACACTGGACTATCATATGGCTAGCCCTCGGAAGGGAAGTAACACGATAAGTCGAAGCAGTCATGTTCCAAAATAACCCAAACGTGCAACCCCACCGGCACTGGCAACGGATAGCTTACAAACCTGCACTGCACCAAAGTTCACTGCTCGAACCAAAGGACCAGTGTTCTGGACCGTTCCCAGGCTAGAAAACAGCTTTCACACTTGACCAATTGTACTGATCTTGTGAATCAACCGGACCTAAACTGAGGTTGGTTGTCTGAACTAAAGTCAATAAGGCATTAAGACATCACAGAGCCTGTTTTGTCTTCTAATTCAGCTTAGAAAGTTAAAAGGACATCATTAATGGCTAAAACGCACTCAGTCCAGTGGGCTGACCTAATGAAAAGAAGAACAGCTGCGTGTGCATAAAGGTGTATGGAGAAATTAAAACACTGACTTAAAAAAAACAAGGGAAAACATGGAAAATAAAAATAAAAAATGGCCCAGAATGGAACCCTGGGGCACTCCACGCATCAGAACGGCAAGAGAGGACAACTTTCAGAATCATTTATCACACACCCATGTTTACTGGTATGGTTTACTGCTCGTGCGGTGAGACATGGCGACATGGTCACGGCCTGGAGTTCACCGAACCGATCTTGTGACTGGAAGGTCGCCACTTCGATCTGACAGGACACTACTGAAGCACCCTTGAAGAGCTGATAATTGCAGCAAGGCACCTAACACCCATCTTCTCCCCAGGCGCTGTGGATAGGGTTTCTGTTGGGAGGCGATGCCACTGCGGTTGCTGTGGTTGATGCTAAGATCTGTGCGTACTGTATGTTGCATGTGTTATTCTGTGCCAAGCCGTGGGGTATTTTGTGTGGGTTTGCTTTGCCATCTACACTCCAGGCAAGTGTGCTCAGGGTTTTACACTGCACAGATGGGTTAAACGCGGAGGTCAAATTCCTTTGTGTGCCAGCACAATTGGCAAGTAGTTCTAAACTCCAAATTCCAATTTCAAATTCTTTCCCATTCTCATTTACATGTGCCGGTAGCAACTCATAACATGACATATTCCTGTAAAAAGTAACACCTGAACGGCCCTGACGGCTCATAATCTCTGAAACCACTCTATAACTATTACTTCAGAAGTAAAGAAGCTTTACTGCAGCAGAAAATGTGCCGGAGAATGACTAACCGTTGTGCTGTTCCTGCCTGTCAGGACCAAATGGATCATTGCAGCTTACCAAAGGATCCACAAATCCAGAAGTTTATTAAAGCTGATTTCTTCTGACATCTCAACGGATTTCAGTCCAAACTTTACAGTTTGTTCTGTACATTTCAGCCATCTGCTTTTTAAATAATACAGATCAGCCGAGCAGATCGATCTTATAGGACCCATACCATGGAAAACCAAATGTTCCTCTTTTTTAAAGTCTTGAAATGTACAGTCTGTACAGCTCATATAAAAACTGCATGACGTCACTGCATGAACAGCCTGTTTGAATTCACAGGAATGAAACTTGGTGGGTAGGTTTGACATCATGGGACATGCAAATAATTCAAGTTTCATGCTTAGCTGCGCATGTGATGTAAGCAAGGCCGGGCCTTATCGCTGTACCTGACTGACCCAACAGCCACAATTTCAGACATTCAGCGAGCAGTGGTGCCCCCCATGGGTTATCCTGTTAGTGCCAGCACCATTGGCAGACGGCTGCACCACGCAGGACTACATGCACGCAGACCGTTAGGACGACTGTCCTTAACACCACGTCAGCATCACCATAGACTGCAATGGTGTCATGCCGACTGTCATGGAGTGACTCAGAATGGCAGCGGGTCATCTTCAGTGACGAGTCCCACTTATGTCTTGGTGGAGACAACCAACGAATCCGTGTGTGGAGGCACCGTGGTCAGCATCAAGATGAACGGCTTGTTATCAAGCATTACACATCCAGAAGGCCTGGTGTTGCTCCACCTCCACCCCTACCGCACCATCTGCAGGAACTGTGTGAAAATATTCAAGCTGCATGGGATGGATTATCACAGGACACCATTAGGAACCTCTACAACTCCATGCCGATACGTCTGGCTTGTTGCGTTAGCAAACATGGCGGCCTGATGCCATACTGAGAGACGCTACTTCTGTATGTGTAGCTCAATAAATATTGATCATATCAGTCTAAATTGATCATCATTTATTGTTCCTGGTAACCTTTATCTTCCTTCCCAATAGCACTGCAATCCCACACCTCCTTCTGGGCACAGCTATTCGTATTATGATGAGTGTATATCAATTTGTTTCTAGGGTACTTGTTGTACTGGGGCACACACTAAATTTAGATGCTCATTTTGCAAGCTTGTGTTATGGCTCAACTTGATCTATTCAACCCAAGGCAATTCACCTGGTCTGTTTTTGATACACAGAAACGCTCTAGAAAACAATAGAATATGTTGAATAATATCAGAATGATCAGTTCTGCTGTAATTCACCGTGTTGAGGTAGACTGACGTAGAGTGCTGGAATCATAGAGGTTTAACTACCCACAGCCTAGAAACTCCACGTGAACCAGATGCTACATCTTCCCTTCCCTCCCCAATGACCTCATAAACTCTAAGCATAGTCCCTTGGGTCGTGGAGTGCTGCATCTTTCTCCCAGTTGCTTGCTTCATCATTCCTTGCACTATTAGGGACAATAGCAACAGCAGCAGAGCTAGGCTACCTTAGCCACTCCCCACCTCTACCTCCCATTGTCAACGTCAGCAAGAGTGCTGCTCATGTATGCTGGAGCCCCAACTCTCAACCAACCATCCCACTGGCGCCTGCGTTCCACTGGGGTCTGTCTCCCAGTTGCAGCTTGCAATAATTTCTTGCACTACTAGGGTCACTGGCAACAGCAGCAGTGCCTGGCTACCTCCGCCACTCCCATCCTCCACCCACAGTGTGTGCTGGAGCCCCATCTCTCGACCAACCACACCACTAGCACCCACATGAACATCAGTGAACAGCCATGGGCAATGCCGAAAAACTACTATACCTTTTTGCATATGAGTTCACAGTAGCGCCATTCTACTCCTGACCCCTGGGGGGTGCTCTCCCACTTCTGATACCAGTGTGGTGTCAGCGTAGAAGCAGGCAGGTCACTTCTAGCCACACATCCTCTATACATGGTAGACAGCAAAGCAAACCCACATGCAACATACAGTACGCACACATCTTAGCATCAACCACAGCAACCGCAGTGGCATCGCCTCCAAACAAAAAACATACCTGGGCTGGTGCATACAGCGCTGTTCTTCGGTTATACTGCTGACAAACTAATGCTGGGATTCTTCAGATGTGGGTTCGGCCTACAAAGATCTCAATCTGGTAATGACCCCACTGTCGCTTGGCTAGGTGGTTTTTGAAGAAGTGTGCCCTCTGTACAGAGATTATTTGAATTACACGCCTTCGTAACTGAGTTTAATATTACTGGCACCCACACGAACATCAGTGAAGAGCCATGGTCAATACCGCCAAGCTGCTATGCCATTTTGCCTATGAATTCACAGTAGTGCCATTCCACTCCTGACCCCTGGAGGGTGCTCTCCCACTTCTGATACCAGTGTGGCGTCAGCATAGAAGCAGGCAGGTCACTTCTAGCCACACATCATCTATACATGGTAGACGGCAAAGCAAACCCACACAAAATACCCCACGACTTGGCACAGAATAACACATGCAACATACAGTACGCACGCATCTTAGCATCAACCACAGCAACCGCAGCCGCATCACCTCCCAAGAGCCTCCATGTGATGCAGCATCAACAGAGAACATACCTGGGCTAGTACATACAGCGCTGTTCTTCTGTTATACTGCTGAAAAACTAATGCTGGGTTTCTTCTGATGTGGGTTCGGCCTGCAAAGATCTCAATCTGGTAATGACCCCACTGGTGCTTGGCTAGGTGGGTTCTGAAGAAGTGTGCACTCTGTACAGAGATTATTTGAATTACACGCCATCGTAACTGAGTTTAATATCACTAAAAGCTATAAGGGTACAATAAAATGGAAGCAGAGAGCGAGGACTTCAATACAGCTGATACGGCATACGCAACAGAAACCACAGCCAAACACAAGCTAGCGGTTATAATAAACACATCCGGAACTCGGCTGGCGTGATTTATGACACGCATTGAATGCGCTTGTAAAACAGGCCGACACGATATCCTTTTCAGCAGCGAAGGCTCGGAGTAGGCCCCGGCAAACAGATAGTAATTGAAGCCTATGTCTGCGTAACTAGCACGCATTAAAGTGCCATTAAAAGTGCGCAGTCCAATCTCACTATAACAATTAATGTTCAATATGAAGCACGGTGGGGAAAGCGGCCTGTGCAATTTGCTAATCATGAGAATCTGCGATGAATGCATTTCATTTAACCGCATGTCAACTGCCTTCAAACTGCCCAAGTTATAAACAGCAGTACTCAGCAAACAGGGCTTTTAATGAAGCACACTCATTTCTGTTGAGTGCGCGGCGAGCGTGCCAGCCAATGGCAGATGTTCCTGCCGAGCCCACATACTCACGCATACTCACTCTGCAGCCACTGCGGCTACTGCTGAAATCTCTGGGAGCATTGGGAATGTGGTGGAGGGGTGGGGGGTGGCGGGATTTCAGGAAGGATTTTATTAATTAACTGGATAATTTAAGCCAAACGACAGGATCAGCCCAACAGAATTAGAGGGAAGTGGCATTCTTACTGCACGGTCTGCATATTCTGGCTGGAAAAGCGCCGGGTTCGGCCAAAACGTTACATTTACACAGTTTTCTTCCTTCATACCAAATAGAGTCAATCAGCCGCGACACGCTTAGTTCTTTGGCACTACTCTACTGAGCAGATAAGGGTTTCTGTACACTGCAGAACAAGTGATACCATGTCAGTGAACGCATCTGAAGTGTGGTCAGTCTCTTATATATATATATATATATATATCTCATTATGTGATTTTTTTAACCTCCTCATTCCGACGCTGAATTATGCAGTGGAATTCTTGTCCCTTCAACAGGCACAAACCATCCAAGAGAAAGGTTTCAATGGGGAAAAGCCACGTGTGCTGTTGTTGGTGGCATATATTAAATGATCAACCCATACAAAGACTGAGAACCACTTGAGTGTGTTAAGTAACAACAAAATGTCCGGTATACGTTGGACGCTTGGAATGAGGAGGGTAAAAAAAATCACGTAATGAGAAATATTAGAGATTGACCACTTCAGATGCTTTCACTGACATGGTATCACTTGTTTTGCAGTGTAGAGAACCCCTTATCTGCTCAGTAGAGTAGTGCTCTATTTGGTGTCTTTTGGCTTCAATTATCCAGTAAATTAACAAAATCCTTCCTGAAATCCCACCACCCACCTCATCCCCAAGATTCCCAACGCTTCCAGAGATTTCAGCAGTAGCCTCAGTGGATGCAGAGTGAGTATGCCTGAGTATGTGTGCTCGACAGGAACATCTGCCATTGGCTGGCCACGTTCGCCATTCAGAGTGGGTTTGGTGTGAAATGGTTCAGATGTTCTTTACAGGGGTGGTGATGGGAACCAGGGGGCACCATGTCTAAAAGACATTTTATTTACCATCCAAACCACCAGTGAACCTACACGTGTCTTCAAAGTGTTTATATAGAATGTTGATGATGGTAAAATAGTAGAGAATCTGAAATAATACAGCTCTGGAGATAAATAAGAGGCCACTCCAGTTTCTTCTTAAATCAGCATCCCCACATGTACAGCAGGTTCTTAGTGAGGAACAGAAGGTTGGGTTCTAGCTTTACTGGCAGATACGCTGAGCGTCTGGTTCATAAGAACAAGGTCAAGCAGCAGAAACCCAAACCCAGAAACTGTACAACTAGACAGACTGATCATTTTGAGGTGGTCTCTTCAATTTTTCCAGAGCTGTAAGTTCTGGGGACTATTTTGTGTGTTTGTGTGGATCAGACACAGCGGTGCTGTTGGAGCTTTAAAACACCTCAGTGTCACTGAGAATCATCCACCAATCAAAACTGTGGGCAGCTGTGGGCAGCCTCCTGAGGGCAGTGTCCTGACTAGAGGATGACCAACACTGCACTGTGCAGCAGCAGATGAGCTAACGTCTCTGACTGTACATCTACAAGGTGGACCAGCAAGGTAGGAGTGTCTAATAGAGTGGACAGTGAGTGGACAAAACCCACCAGCCAGTTCTGAGAGCACAATTGCAGAACCATTTTTTAAAGGAACTTTGGATTAGACGTTTCAGAATGTTGACAGCGGCCTTCAGACCATCTGAAGGGCCAACTGTTTCCAGTAACTGGCCTTCCACTGAAGAGTTTCGCCTCCACCCATTGTGTATATGTGGTGTATGTCAAGCAATAAGATCAGGCAGGACTGAATCATGTGACTTTACAGCTGGAAAAGTCATAACTTCTTTAAAAAATATGCCTTTCAGCTTTACCGATTGTCTAACTTTCCAACCTTGTCCTAGCATAAAAACACTTTTTGTTTAATTTGGGTGATTTTTTCCCCCAGGTTTTCGTAACCAAAATCCAAAAATTTTTTTAAAAATTCCAATTTGCAAAATTCACAAAAAGTTGGTGGATGGAAAAACCCGTAAATGCTTAAAAACTGCTTGTACACTACCAGTCAAAAATTTAGACGTGCCCAACTAAATGGATGTAGTTGATGATCTTAAAGACTCTACAGTCTCACACTTAACAGCTCCAACTGATGAGAGTCTGAAACAGTCCATACCCTGATACACCACATACACTCTTGATGTACCACAGTATGATATTTCTCCATATCTCCACCTCTAATATATATTTAGTGGTGTAAAAACTTTGATCTCTTTTTCTGCACAGTGTAAAAGCTCTAGTTCTCCTTTCAGTTTAGTGAATATTCATGAGGGACCGACCAATAGAATTGCTCCAAACCTGCATAGAAATAAACCTTGTTCCATCAGCCTTCACTGCAGGTTAAGAAAGCTGGTTCATCCTCCTGTAAAGGTCCATTCTGGAGGTGTTTAAGGTGGACTGTATAATTCCATGAGTGCTATTTTACACTTTAATGTCTTCATTTTTATTCTACAGTAAAGCATAAGGGGGACCTTCTATGAGGAGCCGTCTCTAAACTTTTGTGTGACATACTGCAAAAATGACGAATAATAAAACTGTGTGTGCTCATTTTACAATCAGATTTAACCATGCACAACTGATGATTAAGGTCCAGCGTGTGGTTCAGCGCCCGGCTGGTTCAGACTGAACTCGGTGACTGGCGTCTCCTGCGCAGGATCTGCTTTATCTCCTCATATTATCAGCCCAGCAAGAGCATTCTGTCTATCACACTAATGTAAAATCCACTTACTGGATTTACACTGTGCTGTGTCCACAGGCCAATCCCTCTAATAGCTTTTAATATCAATATATGCCTGCATTCACCTCTCTCTCTCTCTCTCTCTCTCTCCCTCTCTCTCCTTGTTTATGCAGCCTCTTCTCTAATAACGTTACCCTGTAATGAAAGCCACTGTGTCCACTGTGTGATCTGCTTCATATTTTGCAGGTCAGAATATATTGGATTTATAAATATAGCAACATTGACATGCATCGACGCCCACTATCCCTGAGGTGGATTAGTGTCTAGGATTAGTCCGGGAAACACATACACTCATCGTCAAAACAAATAGCTGCACCCAGAAGGAATCAGCCGCACAGGAATAAAGGTTGGTAGGTAGGTTTGACATCGTGAGACATGCTAATGATTCAAGTTTCACCCTCGGCCACGCATGTGACGTAATCAAGAACGGGCCTTATCTCTGTACCTGACTGACTCAACAGCCATGATTGCAGACATTCAGCGAGCAGTGATGTCCTCCATGAGTCATCCTGTTAGTGCAGCACCATTGGCAGACGGCTGCACGACACAGAACTACATGCACACAGACCGTTACAGCGACTGTCCTTAACACCACGTCAACGTCGCCAAAGACTGTAATGGTGTCATTCCAGACTGTCATGGAGTGACTCAGAATGGCAGCGGGTCATCTTCAGTGACGAGTCCCGCTTTAGTCTTGGTGGAGACGACCAACGAATCCGTGTGCGGAGGCACCGTGGTCAGCACCAAGATAAACCGTTTGTTGTCACACGTCCAGAAGGCCTGTTGAGACCCCACCTCCACCCCTACCGCACCATCTGCAGGAACTGTGTGAGGATATTCAAGCTGCATGGGATGGATTATCACAGGACACCATTAGGAACCTCTACAACTCCATACCGAGACAACTGGCTTGTTGTGTAGCCCGACACCATTCTGAGAAAAATGAGGAACATCATTATATTGTAAACAACATTATATTGTTTAGTTTAGATTTTAAACCTAAATAATTTTGCTTTGAGTGACCCTATATCTTAAATCTGTTCATTGGTTATGTCACTACCAAAAATCAATAACAGCACAACCCAAACTGTACCAATGGTTTCGGTAGTGACTGGCTAGGCCCATTTTGAGTAGAACTCAATAACCTTAGCCAATACAAGACTAGCAAACACAGCTATGGGCAGCTGTACACACATAAAAAATTTTGGACCTTTCTGGGACATGTTTACTTCAAAACAGTGGGATCGATCTAACTGCTCACCATGTGGCCATGAGGAATGGCGAGGGATGCGGTCTTACTTCCTTCCGTGAACTGTGGGGTGTGGCTACAATAAAGCTCCGCCCACAGATGAAAACATGAGTGTTGTTAAGACATTAAACTAATGAAAAAAACAAATCTTTTAACTTTGTATGCGGCTCTTGTAAATTTTGCAAGGCTTACATGAAATTGCATGAACCTGTGACTGCATCTCCTTAAAACGACTATATGAAGTATGTGCTATTGGATAAAATAAAACCCTCCTCAAACCAGGATTGCTATATTGCCTGTAGAGTCTATATTCTACTACTTCCAAATGGTTCCAAAACATAACTCTAAATCACATCAGTGTACCAAATACCAAATAGGCTTTTGATGAAACTTAAGATTTCATTACAGTCTCTAGGGATGCTCCGTTATAAGTTGTGGGCAGATGCTGATAGCTGGTAATTTTTGTGTTGATGTTTGCTGATTATGGCTGAACCCGAGTACTCAGATATTCGTTAGTTGGATAGGTATTCATTTTTAATTTTGGGATTCGGATATTCACTTTTTTTCCTTTTTTTCTTCGATACAGAAGGCCTGCAAAATAAACTTTGGCTGCGCTCACTCACAATGTCATGCTCCAGTTCAGATTTGTGGCTGTAAAAGAAAGGCACACTAACAATCGCAGAACCTGTAAACCTTTTCACAGTCACTTCCTTGTTTATTCAGCACCACTGTGGGTTAAAAAGGGTTCGATTTTTTCACTCCAATCTGCTTGTTAACATGTCCAAGTCCAGCTCTACTGGCTGGCTGAGGTTCGCCGCTCAACATGTTGGAGTTCTGTGTTTTTTGTAGGGCTGCCCTCTAGAAGTCGACGAGTCAAATCGTCAGTCGCAGACCCTTGAAGTCGACTGAGAACCTTCAAGTCGACTGACAACAGTGA
>CM067476.1:38679820-38696993 GCA_034552555.1 Semaprochilodus insignis
GACGCTATATTCTGTAATTAAATCAGGCTCCAGATCGTTCATCATATGCCACGTCTCCTTTAGTTCAGTAATATGATCCTGTGACTCTGCTGACTTTCTAAATGAGGACATCAGATCTGAACCGTATGCAGATTGATTTACTGATTACTAGATAATGTATATGGAGAAAAACCATGAACGAATAGTCGAATCGTCGGTGAGGACGGGCGAATCCGATTCGACTGACAAAATTCTGAGTCGGGTACAGCCCTAGTTTATTGCTATTTAAATCGAGTCCAGAAAACTACTCAGTTATCATTCTAGCTCTTTCTCTGTGTGGAGAAGTGCAAACAACTGCAGTTGATAAGCTGAGTTACAGTTCTTACCCCAATGAACAAAAACACAGTTTATAGCTAGCTAACGTTAGCACTCACTGGCAAACACCAAACTGGTCCTTTGGGAAGACCCCTGACTAGACTGTGGGTTTTATAGTGTGTTCCTTGCTATGAACCCATATCGTCATGTTCCGGTTGTTAGCTGTTTAATATGTGCTGTCCAGCTCAAGTGAATATAGCTAGCCTTAGCTTCACCTTAGCTAGATAGCTAGCTAACTTTATCAGCCCTGACAAGCCTAACAACTGAAACATGAAGACGTGGCTTCATAGCAAGAAACACCCTAAAAACCCACAGACTATATCGAGTATCTGCAAAGGGCCAGTTTGGCTTCACCAGTATGTGCTAACGTTAGCTAGGTTAGCAAGCTAGCTAACATTAGAGCCCACTGGCACCAAACTTTGTTTTTCTTTATTGGTGTAAGAACTGTAACTCAGCTTATCAACTACAGACATCTCTTCTTCTCGTTTTCATCACAAGGAAAGCGTTAGAATGAACTGAGTAATGTTTTGGACTCAGGTCTATTCAAGTAGAGCCTTAGCTAGTGCAGTAGAGGCTACGACCTAAACGTGAAAGTCACTACCTTAGCTAGCAGGGAACATTCCCCAAACTTTGTCCCTACAAGTTCTAATAAAGTTTCAAAGAAAACGTTTTAATATGATGTTCAAAGAAAGTTTTAAAGATGTTTAGAATTCCAAATAATGTTCCTATAAGGGTAAACGTTAACGAAGACATAAGGTTTTAACTGCTGTGTTCAGAGGAGGTTTTGTACGGTGGCCGAGAAAGCCCAACGCACTGCAAGTTAAAAACGCGCTGCAAAGTCTCAAAACACAAGCATCAAAATGGCACGACTTGCACAACATTAGCCAAACGCGCTGCAAGATCTGAAAACACAAGCATCAAAATGAGACCGCTTGCAAACCATTAACCGAACGCGCTGCAAAGTCTCAAACGCGCTGCAAACACTGAAAACACATGCAACTTCCAAAACACATGCAGAAAGCCTCAAAACACAACGGAAGTGTTTCCGAGGGACACTGAAAGTGGACGGACCCATTCAAGAGCGGGCTGCGTGGACCTGGACGTAGAGCCGAGACAGACCCAGTTCCAGCAAAAGTAAGTTTTATCTGTTTATTAATGAATATTCAGTCGGGTTATTGGCCAGGTTCTTGAGTTTATATTTCGTTCCACCTTAAACAATGCACACCGAGTGACTGAAAGAAAAGTGGGTCCGTCCACTTTCAGCGTCCCTCGGAAACACTTCCGTTGTGTTTTGAGGCTTTCTGCATGTGTTTTGGAAGTTGCATGTGTTTTCAGTGTTTGCAGCGCGTTTGAGACTTTGCAGCGCGTTCGGTTAATGGTTTGCAAGCGGTCTCATTTTGATGCTTGTGTTTTGAGACTTTGCAGCGCGTTTTAAACTCGATGCATGTGTTTTGAGACTGCAGCGCATTTTTAACTTGCAGTGTGTTGGGCTTTCTCGGCCACCGTAGGTTTTGATTGGAGAGTATGTTACATGATAACAAAAGAAGAACATTCTCAACACAACATTCCGAAAATGTTTTATGGATGTTGTTGAGACCTGAGAACACTCTCCTACCTTTGGAAGAACATTCTGGAAACCTAAAGAAAACTTTCTGCTGAAAACATTAATGGAACTTTGCATTGCATATTCTCAGAACGTTTTTCATTTCAATTCATTTCTAGCTGGGACGTCACAGTTAAATACATACCGCTAAATAATGCCAAGGAAGCTTCAAATATTGGCTTCTGATTGGTGTCCAATCTCTGGAGCCCACAAAATGGTATTCTAATGCTTACTGCTGATGCATAAACATTTCTAAAATGTAGAATTTGGGCCCAAACCTGGTTTACTCGGTGTAGGATTTTGGAATCGGCCCATTTTTACCCTCCTCTTTTGGAAATGCAGGGTTTGTATTTGAAGGAGGAACAACAGTGTTTGAGGTTCACGGTAGTTCTATGGACTGAACTCTGTTTTCCATTCTATGGCACCTTCAGTCAAGTCTAAACATCTGTCTAATGGCAAAATGTTTTTCAGGATACCGATATGATCTTTTCCTCAAGGAGCGCCTGAGTGCTGGCCATTAGAGCTCTTCAAACAAACCTTTGTTTATTTGTCTAACACATACATTCAACTTAAAATCATTTAGACTTGGACAAGGTTTGTGTCTTAGACGTTTGCACACAAGGCAGAGCAAACACTGCATGTCCAAAAGTAGCAAGAGAGTTCTTCTAATGAGTGAATTCGCAGCTTATATAATTTCCAGAGTGAATGCACTGACCAATTGAATGGCATGCTCTGGAGAAGGTCACCATGCCCATTGCCAAGCATCAGCTAGAGGGGTATAAATACCCCCCAGCATTTGGGCTTTTGGAGTACTAGATGGAGCTCAGTCATCTGGAGTGATGATTGAGCTCCATCTAGTACCTTTGGGATGAGCTGAAGTGATCCAGAATCAATCATCCAACCTCAGTACCTGACCTCACTAATGCTCTTGTGAATCCTGAATGCAGTCAGATCCTCACAGCCGTTTCTATATCTAGTGTAAAGCCTTTCCAACAGAGTAGAGGCTGTTACTGCAGCAAAGGGGGTCAAACTCCCTATTAATACCCTTCATTTCAGGAGGAAGACTGGAAGAGCGTAGTATATATGAGTGTAGTATATATGAGTGTAGTATATAATTGGAAATATTGGAAAAGTTTCACACTACATAACAGCTCTGAGCATCGTGGGAAATCTGCATTGGCACATTCTTTCAGACTTCTGTCAGTCAAACCAACCACACCATCTGAGCATTCCGTCTACAGGAATCGTTCACACGGTGGCCGGCAGCCCATCTGCGCTCAATTTTGCACACAGCTAGAGTCTCAGCCTTCTGAAGACCTGCGATACCTGTTTCATCTGTGTCCAACTCTGGCTGGCCCAGATTATTGGCTACCCTGGAAAAACAGAGTACTGACCTGACAAAAACTCATAGCAATGATTACAGCAAGACAGGTCCAATAGGGTGGAAATAATATTAAACAGTACTGGACAACAGTCAGATCAACCTTCATTCAACATTCAGTCCACCCAAAACAGTCATTGAGTACAAGCTATTTATTTTTCTGGGGATATTTGTCCAGTGTAAGTCAAAGGACAGTTCGACCTCAAAACTAGTTTAATAGCTGTAGAGGAAATACGCCTCCTAACAACCACCTGGAAGACCTGCTAGACGCGCCAACACTGTCCCCATCAGATAAACAGCACTTAAAGCTTTCATCTTTGAGAGAGAGGAGAAACCTAGCAGCCCTATTACATAACAGATTGAAAATACCCCAAAAAAACATGTTATATTTTGGGTTATATGTAGTATGAGTCATATTGTTCACTCTGCTGCTTCCCTCTTTGGTCCCAGTGGAAATTAATTGGGTTGTTGCACCGTCCAATTAGCATGCGAAAGGCTCGTTTATACGCCTGACGAAATATTTCTGAAGTTTCCGCTTTCATTTTTTTTTTATATATTTTTGTCCCAGAGGTGCTGGATGGAGCTCCATCACTCCATATAAGGCAGTTCCACTGCTGCACAGCTCAATGCTGGGGGGCTAGAAGGTCTTCTAGCCATTGGGCATGGGGACTTTAGGCTCTAGAGCATCCCATTCTATTGGTCAGTGCAGGAGATTTCACAAAGTGTGTCGGCAGTGGGTTAATGTTGATAACTCCTGTGGTGGCCTCTTAAAACCTGGAGAAATGGTTCCACCAGCACGTTCCACCAGTGGTTCTCTCATTCTAGAACAGCAGGAGAACACTTTAGAGACTACATTCACATTACAAGACTTATTGCTCAAATCTTTTGATCTTTTCCAGTCAGATTTGAATCACTTTCATATGTGGTCCTAGATCGGATATGTATCTGATTCATAGGCATGTGACACTTACTTCCGTGAATGTAATCCATCATGTTAGTGAGATCGGATCTGAGCAAAAACGTGCCACTAACGTGGATTCACGTTACCAGGCTGAAGTGACTCAAAACTGATTTTTTCAGGGCTGTGTGGACACGTCAAATCAGATCTCTTGAAGTCAGATTTGAGTCACTTTCATATGTAGTCCTAGATCAGATACACATGTGATTTGTGGGCATGTGCCATGAATGGGAATGTTCAGATCGGATTTCATGTGTTTTTTTCCCCTGTGCATGCGCCATCATTCAGCGTTAACATGGCAGCAGAGCCTAATGTGAACTTAGAGCTACTGAACACTGAAAAAAAACAACAGATCTGACCCTTTTTCATCTTCATCTCACTCCAATAATAAGCAGCTGAGAGCTGATCAGAGTTTATTACGTTTGCTTTGAAGCTTCTTCTGTTTATTTGCTTGTTTATGATGCGTGTAATTCGTCCAGTGACCCTTGTGCGCACTAGGAAGAGCACACGTGGATCATTTCCGGATGCCGGCTCGTTTACAATGACAGAACTGAATCACTTACTTCCACAAATATTACCCATCATGTTAGTGAGATCGGATCCGAGCAAAACCTTTGGATGCACATTACCAGGCAGACTTTTTTTTAAATTGATCACATATCTGATTTTTTCAGGGCTGTGTGGACACATGTCAAATCCGATCTCTTCAAATCAGATCTGCGTCACTTTCCTATGTGGTCCTAGATCGGCTACATATCCGATTCGTGGGCATGTGACATGAATGTGAGCGCTCAGATTGGATTTCATGTGAGCATGCGCCATCGTTAGGCGCTAACGTGGCAGCAGAGCCGAATGTGCAGTAAGAGCCAGTAAACAGTGGGAATGCAACACAACTGACCCTTTTTCATCTCCATCCTGGTCCAACAGGAGCTGAGAGTTGATCAGAGCTTATCATCTTGGCAGAATCACATGACGTTACTGATTTGGATGTGCACGTGTGGGTCAGTTCAGCACGCCTGCTTGTTCACATTTCTGACAGACTTGAGTCACTTATGTGAATGTGAACATGTCATGTTAGATCGGATCTGATCAAAATATCAGATTTGGGCGATGAGGCTTGTAGCCTTATGTGAGCGTGCTGTATGTGTTTGATCCTGTGGAGTGCAGAGTTCCGGAAAAGGTGCAACTGCTAATGGAATAGCATGGATCAGAATGCAAATAAAGTTTTAGTCCTCTCATAGACTCCAAAGTTTTGCTTGTGCTATGAAACAGGGACTGTCATAAAACCATGACCATGCCTGCCAGCTGTATGTCAGAGCGGTATGTTTAATGCACAGGCCTTGTAATTCATTATAGCGGCCTTGCATTGTCTAATTAAGTGCTAGCATAGTGCTAATTTCCGCTATAGGATTCTGTATTGTTGTTAGCATCAAGCTAGCAGCTTTGTATCACATTTGTTGCCAGTTCTAGGTTAAATGCAGGCATGTGGCTCATTAACAAGCTTGAGGCTTTAATGCAACTCTTCTGGAAAGGTTTGAATTTGAATCTGTTTCTTAATACTATTAAACCCATTAGTCTATTANGCAGAGTTCCGGAAAAGGTGCAACTGCTAATGGAATAGCATGGATCAGAATGCAAATAAAGTTTTAGTCCTCTCATAGACTCCAAAGTTTTGCTTGTGCTATGAAACAGGGACTGTCATAAAACCATGACCATGCCTGCCAGCTGTACGTCAGAGCGGTATGTTTAATGCACAGGCCTTGTAATTCATTATAGCGGCCTTGCACTGTCTAATTAAGTGCTAGCATAGTGCTAATTTCCGCTATAGGATTCTGTATTGTTGTTAGCATCAAGCTAGTAGCTTTGTATCACATTTGTTGCCAGTTCTAGGTTAAATGCAGGCATGTGGCTCATTAACAAGCTTGAGGCTTTAATGCAACTCTTCTGGAAAGGTTTGAATTTGAATCTGTTTCTTAATACTATTAAACCCATTAGTCTATTAGCTACCTGCTGGTCTCTCCGAGTGAGGGCGGAGTATAGATCATAGACGAATAAGAATATAATCTTATAACACTTTAAGACAATCTGTAAAACAGCAACCAGGGATGTTTAACTGGCAGTTTTGTTTAACTGCATAAGCAACAGACTTTCAGGCAGTGAAATGGTCGAGTGCAGGTTTTAGCTTTTAAGCCGATTTTAAATAAATGAGTGTGTTTACATGCATGTAATAATCAGATAACTGCAGAAAATCAGATTTTAGCTGTAATTGGTTCAACACATTTACATGCACTTGAATAATCAGATAATGCAGGAAGCTCCGGATCTACATGAGCCAGGCAGTAAACAGACTCCTGCTCTCCAACCAACAAACTCAGAATCAGACATGACATAAACGTGTCCCTTTGTTTTTTAAAACAAGAGTGATTTTACATGAATATACACTCATCGTCAAAAGAATAGCTGCACCCAGAAGGAGGTGTGGGGTTGCAGTGCTGTTGGGAAGAAAGATAAAGGTTACCAGGAACAATAAATGATGATAAATTTAGACTGATATGATCAATATTTATTGAGCTACACATACAGAAGTAGTGTCTCTCAGTATGGCGTCTGGTTGCCATGTTTGCTAATGCTACATGCCAGACGTCTCGGCATGGAGTTGTAGAGGTTCCTAATGGTGTCCTGTGATAATCCATCCCATGCAGCTTGGATATTCTCACACAGTTCCTGCAGATGGTGCGGTAGGGGTGGAGGTGGAGTGACACCAGGCCTTCTGGACGTGTGACGCGTGACAACAAACCGTTCATCTTGGTGCTGACCACGGTGCCTCCACACATGGATTCATTGGTCGTCTCCACCAAGAGAAAAGCGGGACTCGTCACTGAAGATGACCCGCTGCCATTCTGAGTCACTCCATGACAGTCTGACTCGACACCATTGCAGTGTTTGGTGACGGTGACGTGGTGTTAAGGACAGGCGTCGTAACGGTCTGTGTGCATGTAGTCCTGCGCGGTGCAGCCGTCTGCCAATGGTGCTGGCACTAACAGGATGACTCATGAAGGACATCACTGCTCGCTGAATGTCTGTAATGGCTGCTGGGACAGTCAGGTACAGTGATAAGGCCAGTCCTTGCGTATGACAGATGCGTGCTGAGTGTGAAACTTGAATCATTAGCATGTCACACGATGTCAAACCCACCCACCAAGTTTCATTCCTCTCAGCTGATTCCTTCTGGGTGCAGCTATTTGTGCAACTATTGTTTTGACAAAGACTGTATGAACATACGTCATGTAGAAGACTTGCTCAAGGATGTATTTAGTGTCAGCATTGCCCCGGAAATGTGTTCGGAGAAATCCAAATTAAAATAATTATTTTGCCCTAAAAAAACTTGCACAAATTTCCTGTAGATTCCTGTAGACAGAGAGTTGGTTTGTGCAGGTCTGGTGCTGGTTCAGCTGGACACCCCAAATGGTCATGTTGGTGGACCAGCATACCAGCATCCAAAACACAACATTCCCTGGTTTTGGTAGTGATGATCAGTTTAACAGCTTCCGGAACACACCGCATGCTGATCTACGCTGTTTGCATGCACTGTCTGGATATACCGTGTGCCTTCCAGGTGCCTACAAGCGCAGCATTCTTCAGCAAGACAAAGCTGCTGTCCAGAATGTCCCGACGCTCAACGTTTTGTTTTGTGAGGCAGGGGATGGAGGGAGAGGGAGAGAAGGAGGGAGAGGAGAACAGAAGAAACTGGAACTAGGTGTTGAGCTCATGCTGATGTCTGGGGATTTGGGTGTGAGGCTAACATAAATCATTCCTGTGTAATTTGTGCTTACACTGTCTGCCTACAGTAAAGGTCGAGGAGCTCTCTCTCTCTCTCTCTCTCTCTCTCTCTCTGTCCCTCTCTTTCTCTCTATGTCTCTCTCTCTCCCTCTCTTTCTCTCTATGTCTCTCTCGCTTACTCAAACACACACAAAATCTGGTATAACTACCTTTGTGGTGTGTTTGCACTCACTCCTGCCCAGCAATGTTATGCCTACACCAAAACCCTAATCTGACCCAACAGCCAGTGAGCAGTGATGTCCTCCATGAGTCATCCTGTTAGTGCAGCACCATTGGCAGACGGCTGCACGACACAGGACTACATGCACGCAGACCGTTACGGCGACTGTCCTTAACACCACGTCACCGTCACCAAAGACTGCAATGGTGTCGTGCCAGACTGTCATGGAGTGACTCAGAACGGCAGTGGGTCATCTTCAGTGACGAGTCCCGCTTTTGTCTTGGCGGAGACGACCAACGAATCCGTGTGTGGAGGCCCCGTGGTCAGCACCAAGATGAACAGTTTGTTGTCACGCATCACACGTCCAGAAGGCCTGGTGTCACTCCACCTCCACCCCTACCGCACCATCTGCAGGAACTGTGTGAGAATATTCAAGCTGCATGGGATGGATTATCACAGGACACCGTTAGGAACCTCTACAACTCCATGCCGAGACGTCTGGCATGTTGGACTAGCAAACATGGTGGTCCGACTCCACCCTGAGAGACACCACTTCTGTATGTGTAGCGTCTTCCCAATACCACTGTAATCCCACACTTCCTTCTGGGTGCAGCTATTCTTTTGATGATGAGTGTATTTCAGCATAACTGTATACAGTAAATGAACTGTTTGCTAATAGAAACAGTGATGTTAATAATCCAGTCTGGATGTTTTACACACTTGAACATTAGATTATTTCCTTCATCTTATACCTACATTCCTGACCAAATACAGCCCCCAGTCCCGGATGCTTTGGTGATCATGATGAAGAGATGGAGCTAAAGTAAACCAAACAGGGGCTTTGAGCTGAATGTCTCAGCATGCAGGCCAGCAGTGGGACACTGAAGCTTCATTACTGTAACTGATCCTCCGGCTCAACGGAAACACTGGCGTACAAACTTACCTTCAATTAAATAGAATTAATAAACACACACACACACACACACACACACACACAACACATGCACAAGCACACACAAACACACACACACACTCACAGACAACACACGCACAACACACGCACAAGCACACACACACACACACACGCACAACACACGCACAAGCACACACAAACACACACACACATCCACACACATGCACAAGCACACGCTTACATGCTCACACATGCACGTACACACACACACACACACACAAACACACACACAAACACACATTCACATGCTCACACGCACACACACACACAAGCACACACAAAAGCACACACATTCACATGCTCACACATGCACACACACACACTCACATGCTCACACACACGCTCACAAACATGCGCACATTCACACACACACACACACACACACACCACACACACACGTGTTGTTTCTCTCTCCCTCTGTCTCTCACTGGTGATTGGGTGATGATAAAAAACAGAGGCGAGAGGAGAGAGGAGTTTCATTAGTCTGAGCCTGAGTTGCTCTCCAGGGCTTTTCTCCTCTCACTGACATTCACTGACTTTCAACTGCTGCTGTCCTCTCTCTCTTTCTCTCTCTCTCTCTCAGTATCTCCTTTCTCTCTCTCTCTCTCTCTCTCTCTCCTTCTCTTTCTTTGTTTCTGTCTCTCGGTATCTCTCTTTCTCCTCTCTCTCTTTCTCCCTCTCCCTCTCTCTCTCTTTCTGTCTCTCACAATTTCTCCTCTCTTTCTTTTCCTGTCTCTCTCTCTGTTTCTTCTCTCTTTCTCTCTGTCTGTTTCTCCTCTCTCTCTCTCTCTCTCTGTCTTGCACTCTATCTCTCTTTGTTTTTCCTCTCTCTCTCTTTCTCTCCCTCTGTTTCTCCTCTCTCACTTTCCTCTTCTCTGTCTTTCTATCCTTTGCTCTCACACACTGTTTCTCCTCTTTCTCATTCTCCCTCATTCGCTCTTTCATATTTCAGAGTTATTAATGATTCATAACTCTAACAAAAGCTCATTCTCTTTCACCTAAACATAAACACACTCAGCCTCTCTCTGTCTCTCTCTCTGTCTCTCTCTCTCTCTCTCTCTCTCTCCCTCTCTCTGTTCCAGCTTCTGTAGCTCTCTGCAGGATCGTGTATCAGACCGACCCAGAAAAGAATTCTCCTTCATCTTCCGCTGCCTCCACAAACCCTTCCTCAGATGTATCATCCCGTGCAGGAGCTGAACTGAGCACACCTTCATCACGGACGTGACCTCCGAACCTGGTGCAGACAAATTTACTGGTTCTGGTCAGTGGAACTGCAGCTGACAACTGGGCCACAGAGTGACTCACTACAACTTGCCCTCAGCACTACGACACAAACAAGTGTCTCCAAAATGGGAACACTACAGGAGAAGGCAAAATGGTATTTTATTTCCAGTGTAAGTTAAAGAGGTTTTATTAAAAGTAATTTTGGAGCATTTTATTGGCATTAACAAAAATGGGGATCTTTGTGTTTCTCTGGACGATGTGCCATGGATATAATCCAGCTGTCAGTCACTGGAGCTCACCCCTGTGATCCGGGCGAAGATTAAACTGAAACCAAGGGGACCCGCGTCCATCAGCCATCATTGTTTACCTCCGGACGAGCCACGTGTTCTTCTACACATGCGGGTCAGTTTAGGAGGGCGATCTGTTCAGACCAAAGTAGGATATAGGTCACTGCTTAACAAGAAAATCGGATTTGGTGAGAAAATCAGATTTGGGCCACTTTTACCTGCTGTGTGGACGTAGCCAAACAATAATGCTACAGCCAGAATACTGAACCTCAGGTATAACCATCGCCCAATGAAGACGACAGAACTGAGTAAAATCAGACAGCTGAGGTGTAAAAAGAAAGATGACACGTCAAACTCAAAAACCCAAACCTAATCCACCCGGGCTAAAGCATACTGACACAACAGCCAAGAAAAATGTTTATAGGCCATTTATGCCTGACCTTTGATGCACTGAAGTAGATTGAAGTAGCTTTGACATTCTGACAGATTTCAGCTTTTGTAGTAAAAGAGTTTCGAAGGACCAAATTGGCAGAAAACGTTGGAGACAATATTAAAATGATATTCTGGCTTCAAATTGTGTATGATCAATGGTCATAATAGTCTTTCTCTGAAGATGGTTGCCAATTTGTGTGTCTTGCTTGTTTTACATTGTGTGCAGATACATATCTGACCACTTGGTGGCACCTTCTAGTATAAAAGGTTATCAAGAAGCCATCTTGGGGAGACGTTCAGTGGTTTTGCGACGTAGGGGATGGGTGCCATTTTGTCTGTCCCTGAAAGCTCTGGCTGTATTCGAACTCTACTATACTGCACACTGCCTACTACAGTAGTATGTACTGCACACTGTATACGCCCCCTGTGTGTAGTATACAGTAGAGTACCAAGTTCTGACCTACAGTGCAGTATACTAATACAGTCACATGACCACTTACCTCACATTTACCTCAGAGCTGTTATTACTGTATCACTGTTTAGAGCTAGCTGCTGCTAACGCTGCTCAGTTCACCTGAATACGTTTAGCCTAGCTGTTAGCTACCCTCGGCTATTTCACTCTAAAACTGATCCTCTAAAGCGAGTTCATCTTTTATTAATCTTCAGACCTGTATATTTTAACTCTCTGAGGCTCATTCTGATGAACACACACCCCACTACAATCACCACACCCACATTTATACTCGGGGCTGGCTGCGTTTTGCTCCCCAGTGTTACCCGCCGCCATTGTCTCTGGCTGAAGCAGGCTGAGAGCTGATGAGGCCGCATGATGGGTGCAGTACACCATGAAGATAGTTCCCCCCCATACTATAAACTCTGTCTGCATCCGAAGTGGCGTACTTCCATACTATACAGTGCGCGAAAGCAGTACGCGAGAACAGTTAGTATGTTCAAATACGTAGTGTTCATAAAACAGTATGCGAGAAGTCCCCGGATGACGTACTACACCAGGAGAGATTTTGAAGTACGCAACCACAGCACACTGCCCTATCCCATGATTCCATGGGAGCTACAGAGCCGTTCGAAGCGGTGAAAAAGTGGCGGGAAGCGAGTCAGCTGTTTACAAGTGAATAAATTCCTCAGCATGCGTTTTCTGCGACCACCTGCTCGACGCTGCCTCCATGCGGAAGGGTTCATCGCGAAAACTAACCACAGCGAACGCTACTGTCGTTAACAGATGGTGAAGATTTTGCCGACTTTTGGCCTTTAAAGAATGGAGTTCGCTGCCATTATGTGACGTCAGCGGAGATCTGGGTCAAAGGGCACATGTAAGATGGCGGATGTAGTGCGTGCGAGGACGTCTGCATACCGCATACTCGCATACTAACAGTACGTACTTCTTTAACGGCTGAGCAGTAAGTACTAGATCGATTTCAGCACGTACTGCTTAAGTATGCCATTTCAAACGCAGGCTCCGACTGGAGTAGAACACCATCCGGGTATCTTCAGTGACCTACAGATCTTCAGTTTGGTCGCATACTACAGACTACATACTACTTTTAGGCAGATTTAGTATGCTAGTAGTATGTATTATGCCATTTCGAACACAGACAGTGTCCCAGCTTGCCATTGACCATTTAATGAAAATCAACATGCAGTTTTCTGGTTTTCAATGGTGTCTGGTGTTTGGTCTGGCAGTGGTCTGAGGAGAGAACCCACTCTCACTATCTGTAACGGCCTGACCCTAAAAACGACTTATAGGGCACTACCAGAGATGGGGTCTTACTTTTAGATCTCCCGCAGGTAATATTACATCTTTTAACCGGCTAGCTGGAGTGACAAGTTCAAACACTGGTGCCCAGCTTACAAACTGAAGGCTTGAGGCAATGGCAGATAGCAACAGGAGTCAAGCAGTGATTGTAGGGCTGAGAAATTAAGGTGGAGCATGACAGCACTCACAGTACACAAATCTGACCAATTAATTATTCATCTTCTGAGCTGCTGGGGTGCTGAAGCCTGTCCCAGCGCTCATGGGCAGAAGGCAGGACACCCTGGACAGGCCACAAGACCATTGCAGGGCAGACACACACACTGACACCTAGGAGGCACCTTAGCATCTCCAATTCCTGAGACTCCATGTCTTCAGACTGCGGAAGGAAACCCCTGTGAGAACAGACACTCTCCACATAGAAAGGACCCCGGACGTCCAGCTGGGAGTTGAACCCAGACACTTCTTGCTGTGAGGTGACGGCGCTACCCACTGTGCTACCTTCCCACCAAATCTTAAAAGTAGCAGCCTAATAATACTTCATATTCTGTCCCAATATGTTTAAGCAGGCCTGTGATCAATCTGGCTACACCCCTGCGGTAGACTTTCATTAAATATAGAAAATGAAAAACATAAAAAGCCTATGATGACTATATTTCCTGGAGAGATAAGAAAAAAGAGGTGGTGATAGCAGCAGCGGCGAGCATGGCAGATGAAAAATAGCATTACTTTAAAAAAATGGCTCTTTAACCTGTCTATTATTCACCGGGGACCAAACGTCTCCCAAACACCTGGCAGGGCCTCCGCCTCTTGTTCTTGCCATAACCTCATTTGCTCGGTGCCCGCTCCCACATTGTGTCAGTTTACACACGTCCAAGGACACAGACGCGTGCGGGCCGCTCCTATTTACCAGCAACAGTCGGTACGAGGAAAGCAAATAACACAGCCAGCTGTTTTTCCCCACCGTGGGGCTGAGGACCTGGGGGGACATGAATTAATTTAGCCAAGAAATTGCATACCCCTGCACTCCAGCCATAACGCGGTGCTGAGTCAGTGGAAGGCAATCTACCAGAGACTGTTCATTATGATATACCTCCCAGGAGGGGCAGTGGATATTTCATATGGGGTAAGAACTGGCGTCGTAGACCAGCGAGGGATATGAGCAAATCAGTTCTGAAAGGGGCAGGTCAGGGGCGGAGCTTGCTCATCTGAGGTTTGGTGAAAGATGCCGAAAGTGAATAGTCGGCAGTAAGCAAATACGTTGTCAAGGGTACAGGAATTTTAAGCAATGTTTTAAACCCCAAATCTGAACCATCTGTGCATGTAATGATAGACGATAATCATTTTCCCATCATATGATGCCAGAAGATTGCATTCATTGTTCGAATAGGTAACATCATTGCTGAGTGATGGAAAAGGGTTCTTTGGTTGAGGTGACAGTTCATTTGAACCACAGTCCCTACATTGACCAGCTGGAAGAACCAGGTTTTGCCTTTTGCTCATCATCTTACCGAGGAACATGACATTCCTATTCCTGTATTCCAAGATGACAGTTCTCGTGTTCACAGGGCTGCAAATGTGACTGATTGGCATGATGAACATTCCAGAGCATTCACACATCTGGACTGGCACCGCACAATCCCCAGATTTGAATCCCCTTGAAGATCTGTGGGACTACCTGGAACAACCAGTAAAACGCCAGGAAAGGCGTCCACCAAATCTGGCCCAACTGACCAATTCTTTGATGCAAGAGTGTCTGAACATTGATGTGGCCTACATCTAGAAACTTGTCCAGTACATCCCAAACCCAGCCACAGCTGTTATTGGTGGTCGTGGAGGTATTACACGCTATTAGGTACGGTGCAGTCACAGGGGACTCATTTTTTGTCCAGTGAGCTCATAAAATTATATGATTTACTGGTGGTAGAAAAGTGGCGTAGGCTGAAATGATTTTTTGGGTGGGTCTGTAAATAAAAGTGGGTGGACCACATTATGGCCCAGTATTAGCATTAGTAGGAATCGTCCAAGTACCTGCTCTGGCCAATCTGGTTAATTAATACTAATAAGGTAAATCAGGAGTTCTGGTGATTCTGAACTACCACAGGATGTCAACTGTGCTACTTTATAATGTTATTATGGTGCTTAACTGGCAAAAACAGACATATTGCTCTGATAAATGACTTTAACTAAAGCGCTTAAGTGCCTACCACGTCACTACCGAAACACAAGGCTTAAGTTTGTAGGTGGAGTCTTGTTTTAGCCGTGCCCCTACATTTTAAAGCAGGAAGTGAGGCAGCATCCCTGTCCATCCCTCATGGCCACATGCTGAGCAGTTAGATTGCATTGTTTTGAAGTCAATGTGTCTGAAAACCAGATTTTCTGCAGTTCAGTAAATGATTTTCTGAATTAAAGAAAAGTATGATGATTGTATGTGTGTGCAACTGCTGTAAAGCTGTGTTTGCTAGTCATGTACTGCCTAGCATTTTTGAGGTCTGCTTAAAATGAGCTGCAGTTGTCACCACCGAAACAGTCCTGCCTGAAACGTTTGCCACAGTTTAGGGATGTGCTGGGATGGTTTTGGTAGTGACCAAATGGAATATTCAGTCATTAGTGGTTTAATAAAACCACAATTAAGATTATAGAGTCACTCAAAGCTAAAGCAAAATCCGATAAAAGTCCCAAATGTGTTTTCAGCTCAGACTTTGAACCACTCACTCACTCATCTTCTAAACCCCTTTATCCTTCTGGGTTGTTGAGGGTTCTGGAGCCTATCCCAGCGTTCAGTGGGCGGAAGACCGGATACACTGTGGACAGGCAACCAATCCATCAAAGGGCAGATACACAGAGGAAACTGCCGCACCCAGAGGAAACCCAGGCAGACCCCTAGGCCAGGAATCTGGCCACCCTGGCTGCCCTTCTTACTGTGAGGCGACAGCGCCACCCCACTGTGCCGCCCCAACTTTGAACCAGTTAGATCCCATGGTTTTGAAGTGACTGTGTCCCAAAGTCTGTAAGTAAATGCCACTAAGCTGGGAGGGTAAAGCCTAGCAAGAGCTTCCTCCGAGCCCCACTGAGGCAGCACCACATGCTACACTGGAGCCAACCTCACCTACTGCTAATACTGTTATGCCAACTAATGGTTCCCTGTGGTGGCTAGTATTGTGTTGAGTGATGGGGAGAGGGAGGACCTTCAAACCCAGAGCACAGTCGTGATCGCTCGGACTCCCAGCTGTGGCATCATTACTCAACTTCCATGTGGCCTGAAATGTTGATGAAAGTTTGCAACAGAACCTCCTTTCGTTCCTTATTGTCCAGTGTAGGTTGGTGAATTTGGATAGAACTGTCTGTTCCTGAGCCTGAATAAATGACCGGCGTGGTGCTTTGCAGCTATTTTGGCTATTTTGAGCCAGAGGATACCGACTCGAGGAGGTGTTCAATTTGCAGGTTGACCAAGTGAGAAAAGCAAGTAAGCCTAGCATCAAAAAGGCCATAATGCTCTCTCGCTAATTATCACCGTTAAGAAACTCAGCTAGTTATCAGACTGGCTCAGACGGCGGCTGTGAGAGTGGGCCTACCTGTTATGTAAGGTTGTTTGGAAAGCCTTGTTCTGGCAGAACTCTGGTGCTTGAGGTACTTGAGTTTGTTTGTTTGTTTGTTTGTTTAAATCTGGCTTTTACATGAAACCAAGGCCATGCAGTATCAGTGATGTGAACCTGGCCTTCCATATCAGGTTCAGTGCTCTGCCAAACCCAGCCAGCCTAAAGCGTCACTGCATAACTTCATTAACATGTTATTTACATATCCTTCCTGAATGCTCAACTCTGAGTGCATTTACCGTCACTTAATAATCTGATAACTGCAGGAAATCAGATTGTGGCAGTAACTGCTTCAGTGCGTTTACATGCACTTGGGTAATCTGATGATTCCGGGTCCACATGACTCTGGCAGTAATTGGATTTACCTGCCAGTAAGCTCAGACCTGATGGATTATGCCATATTATTGGTCTGTATGTTAACACACTCATTGGTGTAGTAAAATACACTCATAGTCAAAAGTAATAATAGTGGCAATAGTTGCACAAATAGCTGCACCCGGAAGGAATCAACTGACAGGAATGAAACCTGGTGGGTAGGTTTGACATCGTGAGACATGCAAATGATACAAGTTTTACGCTCGGATGTGCATGTGACGT
>CM067476.1:38706873-38732051 GCA_034552555.1 Semaprochilodus insignis
ACTTATTATGTAATTACAACATTTTGAATGTATAACTAATATATATATATATATATATTATTATTAAATTATATTATATATTATTGAAAGTATATATATTATTATAACTATTAAGCCCATAATAATAATAATAATAATAATAATAATAATAATTCATCATTTAGGAACAACAGAAAAGGTCCAAAATCACTAAAACCATTGTTCCCTGAGGTTTCTTCCTTCTCCTATAAAGATCTTAGAAATACAAGATGTGCTGGAATATTAAACAAGACCCAGCCAGTTTAAAGAGCCCAGATCCTATATTTTTCTATTGATTTTTTTTCTTTTTGAGGTTAACTCTTAACATTTGTGTGGTTTTATGTACCAAATGTTTCCACAATTCATTTTACATGACCATTTTCTGACTTCTCTTTATCCCTCAGAATGAAAATCTGCAATAATGGTCTGTTTTTGTGACTGTGTCTTTAAAACTGTCATCTGTAAATGGGCTCTGTCCTGATTGGCTGTTGTCCTGTATTGGTCCTCATTCTGAAACAAGCACTCAAAGCACTGAAATATTCCTTACCACTTTAATATGAGTGGGTGGGGCTGAACAGCTTTAGGCTGAAAAGGTGGATATCGGCACTGTCCAAAGACAAACATGTGTCTTGATTTTTACTTTTAGGCATCATTTGAACACAGCAGCTGCTGTTTACACTGTGTGAGAAGGAATGGAGCAACAGAAATGGTCCAAAAATGTCTGGGAAAATATCTGGCTCCATTGACTTACATTAAAGTTAAATCAGGTTTTTGCCATCTCCTGTGAAGTTGCCATTTTGGAGATACTTGCTTTTCTTTGGACATAAAGTTGTCAGCATACAAAGTCCATATATGGACTGTATGGACTGAAATGGTATGTTTTGAAACTATAACAATGTTGACATATTGCTGACATAAGACTCATTCATTTCAATAAAGCAAAGGGAATGTGCTCTTAAGTGATACAGGCCTAATAAGGCATTATAGTCAATAATGCTGTACAGTATGTAGACTGATGCCTTGGACCTAGCTAGCTTTTGCAAGCTCTTGGATCTGCATCTTCTTAATTTTCAGGAGATTAGATATGAGATAATCATCTTGCATAAAGAAGGAGAAAGTGAAAATAACAGGGGTTTCCAAAAACTGGAGTTCAAAAACAGTCAAAAGCTACAGAGATCACAACGGTCCTAACAACCACCTGGTGGAGGACCTGGTGGACCCACCAACACTGTCCCCATCAGACAACCAGCACTTCAAGCTTTGAGAGAGAAGAGAAGCTCCATCCACAGGTGTTTCTGTCCATCCTTCTACCACTGTGAGAAGACACCTCAACGCTATGGAGGTCTGAAAGGAGGTGTAGATGTTCAAGAAGCTCCTCACTGAGAAAAGGAGACTGATACATCTAATGAAGAAGCTGCTGGTGTTCTCAGAACAATGGACTGACCACTCCAGAGTCCAGAACCTCAACACCACTGAATGTGTTTGGGGTTACTGAAGGAAGACTGACCGGGTTTCCCTGCTACCTGCCCCTGACAAGCTGCTTACCTGCCCAGCCTGTCACTGATGAAGGACTAACCAGGCTTTCCCGCTGCAGACTCATTTTTCCGCTACTGCTACCTGCATCGGACTATTATTCCACAATTAGTTCTTCATTAACTTCATCGTCACCACGACGACTAGATCAGCATAATTAGATACTCAACTGATGTTACTTTGAACAAATTCAAAATGTAGTTTGGACCAGAGGAGGAGGATGGGTCCCCCCGTGTGAGTCTGGTTCCTCCCAAGGTTTCTTCCTCCAACTTGAGGGAGTTTTCCCTTGCCACCGTCGCCTTCGGCTTGCTCACCGGGGGCTTCTCTCTTTTCTCTCCTTAATGAATTATTATTACTGAATTTCTGTAAAGCTGCTTTGAGACAACATCAGTTGTAAACAGCGCCATATAAATAAATTTGATTTGATTTATTTGGACGCTGAGAAGAAGCAGAAAACCAGCTAAAAAAAAAAAAGTCATGGGCTGGAGGTTAGGGAACCAGCCTTGTGACCGGAGGGTTGCCGGTTCGATTCCCTGAACCCACAGTAACGACTGAGGTGCCCTTGAGCAAGGCACCTAACCCCCAACTGCTCCCCGGGCGCCGTGGATAGGGCTGCCCACTGTTCCGGGCAAGTGTGCTCACGGCCCACTAGTGTGTGTGCACGTGTGTGTGTGTGTGTATATATATGTGGGTGTTCACTTCACGGATGGGTTAAATGCGGAATTGTAGAATTTCCTTCTGGGATCAATAAAGTATCTATCTATCTATCTATCTATCTAAACCAACTTCTAAGACTGAACTTGTGGCTGCAGATATCTATGAGAAACTGAACAGCGAGTAATGCAACATTGAATCCCAGAAAAAATGGGTTATACGGCTGACTGGTTATACCGGACAAGGTCAACCACAGCCGTATAAATAAGCATGTCTGCATATGATTTCATTACTAAGCGTTCAGCTCTGAATACATTAGAAACAGGAAAAGCTTTGCACGTTCATTTCATTCCTTGATCCACAAACACTCTCCCACATTTCTCCCGTATTCAGGACATTGCTCAATTAAGTGGATACCAGAATGTGACAAGATGTTTCCAGAACGAATTCTAGAACCTCCGCAGTAATGCAGCACTATGCATGAGTCAGACTACAATGAAGCCAGGTTATTTTGGGACTGTAGCGTGCTGAATGGATGTAGAAGGATTGAAGAGAGCTCAGTAATCGGTACAGGAAACGATAAAAATAACACAAAAATGTTGTTTTTCTTCTCCCAGAGTTAACACAGCTGCTGCCACTTTGACAATACTGAACAAACACAAACCAGACGAAGATACACTCATCATCAAAGTAATAGCTGCACCCAGAAGGAGGTGTGGGATTGCAGGTCTGTTGGGAAGGAAGATAAAGGTTACCAGGATCAATAAATGATGATAAATTTAGACTGATGTGATCAATATTTATTGAACTACACATACAGAAGTCTGTCTCTCAGTATGGCGTCGGGCCGCCATGTTTGCTAACCCAACATGCCAGACGTCCCAGGAATGGAGCTGTAGAGGTTCCTAACGGTGTCCTGTGATAATCCATCCCATGCAGCTTGAATATCCTCACACAGTTCCTGCAGATGGTGCGGTAGGGGTGGAGGTGGAGTGACACCAGGTCTTCTGGACGTGTGATGAGTGACAACAAACCGTTCATCTTGGCGCTGACCATGGTTCCTCCACATATGGATTCGTTGGTCGTCTCCACCAAGACAAAAGCGGGCCTGAAGATGACCCGCTGCCATTCTGAGTCACTCCATGATAGTCTACCATGACACCATTGCAGTCTTTGGTGACATTGACGTGGTGTTGAGGGCAGTCGTTGCAGTCATGTAGTCCTGCGTTGTGCAGCTGTCTGCCAGTGTTGCTGGCACTAACAGGCTGACAGGGACCAACAGTGATAGGGACCATCCTTGCTTACATCACACACGCGACCGAGCATAAAACTGGAACCATTTGCATGTCGCACAATGTCAAACCTACCCACCAAGTTTTATTCCTGTCGGTTGATTCCTTCTGGGTGCAGCTATTAGTACAACCCATCTTTGGATGATGATTTTCGATGTATTTTGTTCTGCTGAGCTTGTTCCAGATAAAGGCGGCACTCCTACGGCAGTAAGCAAATGAGCACCGGAGGACTCGTGAATAAAACATAAGACAAGAACACCGACAGTAACAGATAGAACGAATTAAGCGAAAGGCCTGGTTTGGTCCTCGGGCACTGGAGCTCTATTGGAAATGCTAATGATAAAGTAAGCCAGCTCCAGAGAAGGCTGCATCGACAGACGTCAGGTGACGAGGCAAGAGGGCCGGACCCCTTGGGGTCTGAGAGTAATTTCTGCAGCCGCTGGTCTCTAAGGAAACCTGCAGCAGACCTAGTTAAGAGCGAAGTATGAGAACCCTTTCAGTTCGCTAAGCAGTGGTAGCGTTTCTCATTAAAGCATACACGCGGTAGCTTCTGGCATTCGCTGTAGCTGTGGAACACTGTGGAAAACTGGACATTCACTAGAACATGTCCAAGAGTAACCAGACAGGCCTTCTAATGAGTCAGTTCGGCTCTTTTAAAGAGGCCAAATCTGCCATTCTCTGCTTGTATTTTCTCGTTTGTGTTGATTTATGTAACCAAAATCAGCCAGAATTCATTTGTACACAGCCATTTTCCGAGCTCTCTTTATCCCTCAGAATTAACGGGGGGGCTATTATGTTTTCCAGGTTTTTCCCTAGTGTGTTATGGAGATTTTTGTCCATGTAAACGGTCAGGTAAAATTCTAAAGCCCAAAGTACATGCCAGAGGGAGAAACTCTCTCCCACAGAAACCACTTTTCCCAGCTGCCTGAAACACCTCATTGGAATTCCAGCCTGTTTGTTCTGTGTTACATGGTGATGTCATCTTGTAACACAGTCCTTATTGCCCGCCTACCGGCAAGCTCGGCACGCCTTCACACAACACACAGAGAGCTAAACCAGTACAAAAACACTGACCACTCTGAAACTTCCTGCTCCAGCCTAGCCTGTGAAGGTGGATCTACTAACTTGTTCAACCGGACTTTCAGGATCGGACTCTGGATCAAACTGATACGGCAGAACTGACACCATTGTAGGAGTAGCCAGAGTAGTGTGGGGGCAGGATTTGTAGCAGCATGCCATGCCACTTTGGTTGACAAATCAGGATAGAGTAAGCTATCTGACCAATCAGAGCACACTAGACTCATCGGGAGGCGGGGCTTAAAGACCACTCAACATGGTTGTTTTAGACTAATAGCTAATCAAAACTAGGGATCAGGCTAGTATTCATAAACGTTTCATGCAATGACCTTCTTTGAGGGAGCTCTTAGAGGTGGACGTCTGGTTCCATTCACCACCACTGTGAACAGCTCCTACATTTCACACCAAACCACTTGGAATCCATCGAGATGCAGACGTACATGTTTGCGGTTTCCATTGTTCATGTCCTTGTGTGACAGCTGAACATGCATATCTGCACTTTTGCACGACACACTGCATTCCCATTGATTCATTATTGTGCGCCACAAAAATAGACATCCGTTCTTCAGTAACATAATGGCGAGTGGAGGAGGATCTTTGCTGCGGAATGATGAAAGAAATGACTATGATAATGTGTGACTTGGCCTTATTAACATGCTGTTTGCGCATCATATTCTTTCTGTGACAGGAAACTCTGACAGCCAAACAATTAGGAGGAAGGAACAAATTCAGATTCGGAATTGCATGCCATCCATGGCAGCTTCTTCTCGGCAGGCACCATCTGTGCTATACCGTACCCGAACCTTCTGCTCCTCACTGTCAAAGCAGAGGACCTACAAGTTCCGGGAAAGAGTCCGGGGACTGTAGTACCTACTCAGTCATCCAGGACAGGTTATTCACTGGAAGTAGATCTTAATAGCTTATCTATGCCACGAGTTCCTGAGAATTCACATGGGTACGTGCAGACTGAGAGGATTATAAACTACTTAGCTGAAGACAAAATACATAACACTTAGCTTGTAGGGTGCTGTTCACAAGGCTGCATGACTCCTACATAAACTACCAGCCAAAAGTTCAGACACGGCTCCTCATAGAAAGTTCTTATTATGTTTATCTTAATGCGTCATTGTAGAATAAAAGTGAAGACGTCAAACTATAAAATAACCCTCGTGGAATTATACAGTCCACCTTAAAACCTCCAGAATGGAGCTTTACAGGAGGATGAACCAGCTTTCTTAACCTGCAGTGGAGGCTGATAGAACAAGGTTTATTTCTAAGCAGGTTTGGAGCAATTCTATTGGTCGGTCCATCATGAATATTCACTAAACTGAAAGGAGAACTAGAGCTTTTACACTGTGCAGAAAAAGAGATCAAAGTTTTTACACCACTAAATATATATTAGAGGTGGAGATATGGAGAAATATCATACTGTGGTACATCAAGAGTGTATGTGGTATATCAGGATATGGACTGTTTCAGACTCTCATCAGTTGGAGCTGTTACGTGTAAGACTGTTGACTGGTTCAGGTTTCAGATAGAGCAGTCTCCACTACACCCTACTGGCTAATGCAGGGTATCACTTGCCTGCTTTAGAGTCATGTAACCTATTTTTGTGTGAGCACTGACACTCCAACACCTGCCCCGCCCCCTCGGGTCCAATCACTGTGGTCTCTCTGTCTTCCTCAGAGCATGACCTTTCTGTATGAACTGAAGAATTATGAGTAACATGTAGAATATGAAAAAATGCCCCAGAACAAGACAGATGGGACAGGTGACAACCCTATAGTGAGGATCAGTGGCCCAACTAATAGGTGGTTGGGGTGCAATCACACTAGGGTCCATGGCGCTACACCCCAGCTGCTGCAAATACAGGTCTGCAATTCCCACGTGAGCATTTAGAGGAATATTGTTTGATCTCAAGAGCACTCACAATGAAGTATGAAGATGGGAGGATCGTAAGACGGACCCGCTACTACGTAAACACTACTGTTCCAGTACACGTCACAGGAAACATGAATGGAGTTACTGGGAGATATTACAGAAGAATTTAATCCCATCAGCCAAGAAACAAGACCCTACAGCCAAACTAACTCAAGACTGGTTTCTAAACGAGGTGAAGGTGCTGCCTGGCCCAGCCAATCTCCATCCTGAATCCCACTGACAATGTATGCATGGAGGACTTGGGAGTTTTTCAGTCCATCAGAAGGAACTAAGATGGTTTGCCAAGAAGAACTGAACCACAATGCTGCTAAAAATGCCAGTTCTTACTGTAGAGCTGATACTGTAGCTTCCTTACCCTGGTTATAAAATCCCAGTGTGGTTGTTGTGCTTTGGATGCTGGAATGCAGGTCATGTTGGGTGACCAGCTAAACCAGCACCAGACCAGCATAAACCAGTTTAGTCCAGCATAGCCATGATGAGTGACCAGCTAAACCAGCACCAGACCAGCATAAACCAGCTTAGTCCAGCATGGTCGTGTTGGGTGACTAGCTATACCAGCACCAGACCAGCTTAGACCAGCATGGCCATATTGGCTGACCAGCTAAACCAGCACCAGGCCAGCATAAACCAGTTTAGTCCAGCATGGCCATGATGGGTGACCAGCTAAACCAGCACCAGACCAGTTTAGGCCAGCATGGACATGCTGGGTGACCAGGACCAGACCAGTTTAGACCAGCATGGCCATGTTGAGTGACCAGCACCAGACCAGTTTAGACCAGCATGGCCATGTTGGGTGACCAGCTAAACCAGCACCAGACCAGCATAAGCCAGTTTAGACCAGCATGGCCATATTGGCTGACCAGCTAAACCAGCACCAGACCAGCACAAACCATCTTAGACCAGCATGGCCATATTGGCTGACCAGCTAAACCAGCATCAGACCAGCACAAACCATCTTAGACCAGCATGGCCATGTTGGGTGACCAGCTAAACCAGCACCAGACCAGTTTAGACCAGCATGGCCATGTAGGGTGACCAGCTAAACCAGTTTAGACCAGCATGGCCATGTAGAGTCACCAGCTAAACCAGTTTAGACCAGCATGGCCATGTTGGGTGACCAGGTAAACCAGCACCAGACAGGCATAAGCCAGCATGGAATCCTGCTGGTCTGTGCTGTTTTTCAGTAGGGATTAATGTTATGCACCAGATCAAAAATAGATTTTATTGTTGGAAGTCATGAAGAATTCCTTTTCATAAAATTGGGATACTGAATATTTAAAGACATGCCAGGGCCGCATGCATTTGAGATATGCAAGTGGTACAGCTGAATTCCAGGCTTTATAGTGTCGAGTATATGTATCTTTATGGAGGGTTTTGGACCTGTAAGTCCATCAGAGGGAAATAAAGATGAAATTGAGGAAATGAGCAGAATGCTGCAAAAAGCTAATTACTTCTTACTGGAGAGCTGTAAGAGGTGACATGGTGGTGCAGTGGGTAGTGCTGTTGCCTCACAGTAAGAAGGGTCTGGGGTATTTCCTGTGTGGAGTTTGCATGTTCTCCCTGTGTGTACTGTAAAATGCGTCTTGTTGGTCCAACCTAAAAAATAATTCTATTTGATACCAACAAGTGAATTATGTTTATTCAACCTTAAAAGGGACTTTGAATGATTCCTTCCATCCAAGTACATTTGCTGAAAACAGATTAAAATGATTTTTTAGGTTGCACTTTTTACAGTCTGGGTTTTTTCTGGATGCTCTGGTTTCCTCCCACAGTCCAAGGACATGTAGTCAGGTGAACTGGAGATGCTAAATTGCCCCAAATAGGACTGGTGGCTTGTCCAGGGTGTTTCCTGCCTTCTGCCCATTGAGCGCTGGGATAGGCTGCAGCACCCCCACGACCCAGAAGGATAAGCAGCTTAGAGGATGAATGAATGAATGAATGAATGTAAAGCTGTAATTGGCAGGCTTTGCAACATTTGTGACAACTTTTATATATGACTTTATTTATGAATATATATACTTTTGTTCATATATATATATATAAGTCAAATTACATCATATGTTTACATCATGATAACATCATTACATCATAAGTACATTTGAAGTGGATATATGCACTGTAAGTCTCATCACTGCTGTTGGAGCTAATGTAAACATTTAGGTCAGCATTGGAAGTCACTGGGGGGGCATGCCATCAACTTGCTTGGGACATAACAATAGCTCGCTCACTCACTCACTCACTCACTATCGACTCGAGAATGATTAGCTGGGCGGAAGGCAGGAAACATCCTGGGGCAACATCATGGGGCAGTTACACACTCACACCTAGGGGGACAATTTAGCATCTCCAGTACACCTGGCTGCATATCAGGAAACCCACGCAGATACAGGGAGAACATGCAAACTCCACACAGAAAGGACCCCGGATGCCTTGGCCAAGAATCGAATCCAGGCCCTTATTGCTGTGAGGCTGCCCAGTGTGCCAAAGATCTGCCCCTACAATCACAAGCAAATTACGTTGTCTTGATTTATCAGTCGAAAGTCATTTCAAAATGGGAGGCTTCACTCATTCATTTCTTTTTGTACTGGGGCCCATAGGATCCTAGTTATGCCAATGAGGACAGACTGTGTTGATACATAATGAATATAAATAATAGTAAATGATCTCATAGTGTCAAGTCAATCGAAAGGGGGGCTCTGTGGAAAATCCATACCATTTCCGCACCTCGATACAGACTCACTTTGCACTTTACTGGAACAATAAACATATCACATCAATCGATACAGAGTGACATCTTCTGCATCTTCTACCTTGTATAGTCTGGAATATACACTGACAGGCCCCTTCAGTATCTACACTCCTTGTATCTACACACACTGTCCATCTTATCAGCTCCACTGACCATATAGGAGCACTCTGTAGTTCTACAGTTACAGTTACAATCTGTTACTTTATTACCCTGTTCTTCAATGGTCAGGACCCCCACAGGACCACCACAGAGCAGGTATTATGTGGGTGGTGGATCATTCTCAGCACTGCAGTGACACTGATGTGGTGGTGGTGTGTTAGTGTGTGTTGTGCTGGTGTGAGTGGATCAGACACAGCAGTGCTGCTGGAGTGTTTAAACACTGTGTCCACTCACTGTCCACTCTATTAGACACTCCTACCTTACTGGTCCACCTTGTAGATGTACAGTCAGAGATGATAGCTCATCTGCTGCTGCACGGTGCAGTGTTGGTCATTCTCTAGTCCTTCATCAGTGGTCACAGGGCGCTGTCCACGGGAGGCTCCCCACAGGACGCTGCCCGCAGGATGCTGTTGGCTGGATAGTTTTGGATGGTGGATGATTCTCTGTCCAGCAGTGACACCGAGGTGTCCAGCAGCACTGCTGTGTCTGATCCACTCACACCAGCACAACACACACTAACACACTGCCACAACGTCAGTGTCACTGCAGTGCTGAGAATGATACACCCCCCACATAATACCTGCTCTGTGGTGGTCCTGTGGGGGTCCTGACCATTATTATACTGAATAAAGGACTGTGTGTTAGGGAATTACATAAGTGGGCAAACAAACAAACAAATAGATAAATATAGGGAAGTATTTTAAAACAAAAACCGAGATCACTCATTTCTGCTAGCACCAATTATACATTCGTCAAATCGCCTCCCGGCAACGGTTGCCATAGCGACCGCACACGTCACACGGCGACGGTTGCCATGGTCCACCATGACGTAAACGGCCCCTGCGAAGCGCTCCGAGAAAACCCGCGCTGCGGTTGCCGCGGAAACCGGCGGGAGGGGGGAGGGATCGGCGGGGGAGAGATGAGGGGCGAAGAGAGAGGGGCGTGGCTTAGAGGAAGCGGAAGTGTTAGCGCAGGCGGAAGCGGTACAGCCCTTGAAGACCGTGAGCAGCGAAAAAACGGAGGGACGGCGACGGTTCTCCCGGTCCATTAGAGGAACACAAAAAGCGGGACTCAAGAGTTTATTTAAATGTGAGTTTCAGCGCAGGTGGCTGTTGGAGCGGAGACGGGGCGAGGCGGTTGGTTCGTGTCCGCCGCTCCCCGTCGTTGTCGATGGCGGAAGGCGCGCGCTATTGTGGTTCGGCTCTCTCCGCTCAGGCTCGGCAGGCCGAAGGCGCTGCGATGATGAGCTTTTGAGGGGTGAAGTTGGCTCCTCTTATTCGATTTTATCCGTTCCACCTTAAATGGTGCCGCAGTTACATCCTGGCGCCGTGGCGTCAGGATGTAACTGCGGCACCATTTAAGGTGGAACGGATAAATCCGAATAAAGAAGCTCCGTTGCGATGAGCCTTGGGGGGCGGGGGGGCTATTCTCCATATAGCATTTTAGCTTCTCCGTTGCCTTAATAACGGTACCGTTCACACCTCCGGACGATTCAGAAACACATCAATGCGTTTGTTTTGGCGTCACACCTTTTAATTCAAGTCTCTGCAGCCGTTGCTTCTAGCTAGCCTCGCTAGCCTAGGCTAAAGCTAACGGGCTAGCTGACGGCAGCGGCGAAATTTCCCGCGCTTTAACGACTAAAAACCACATAGCTCACCAAAGACTCCGCTATATGCTATTAAAGTCGAGTTATTTCTTTTAGGGTACCTTTATAGCCAATTTCATGCACGTAAACCCGGCTAAAAGGGGAGTGAATGTGAGGGAGAGGGCGTAGCTGGCTATCTAGCGCTGGGAGGCTAGCTAGTTTGTTAGCCTAGCGTGCTAGCACGAGCACTGACTGCAGCGTTAGCTAAGCAGCCTGTCGGCTAACGTTACTGCAGCAATGCTGTAACCCGTCTCGCTTTGGGTGGATGTAGTTGAAACGTCTTTTCTCAAGCAGTCTCTGTGGTTGATGTTAAGGTGGGGGTGGTGGCTGATGTTTAGGCCGCTAGGCCCAGTTCGGGGCCTTTTGTTCGGGTCTCGGTCCACCATGATCACGCCAGGCTGCGGGTTTCGCGTATTTTTGGTGTTATAGCTGTTTGTCTCGGCAGAACTGAATAATTCACCATTTATACGGGAGCCAAAGCTGGATTTGAGGGCAAAACACGCTTCCAGGGGTGCATCCTCCCTGCGGACGTGAGCCCGTGCAGTGTTCAGTGTCGTACCCGTTGTGACACCGTCGACGGTACCTGTTCGTCTCAGCAGCAGCAGCAGCAGCTGAGATAAAAGTAGCTAGTAGTTGTTGAGCCCATTCATGCAAACAAGACAACGCCCTGGGCGTTGTCACAGATATGCAAACACCTAGCTAATAGTCAAATACCTAGGAAAGGATTACATCACTGTCCGATCATGGCTACTTCCAAGTGTGAGTGCTTTTAAAGTGCCAGCTAGCGTTTTCTTGCTGTGACGGGAGTGAGCCTGTTCACTAGCACCAGTCGTGGCGGGTTGCTTACTAGTGTTCTAGTGGTAAACCACGCTGCAGCTATTTGATGATGATGATTATTATTTTGTGGTTTTGTTGAAACTACTGCACAGTTCTAAACAATGCTTTCAGCTATTTGCATGCTCAGAAGAGCAGCTCCACCTGTTTTTCAGTGGTTGGCATTTAAACAAATCCATGAATGGTTGGATGAGTAGTGGGATTCCTGAAGCTTTCTAGCTCTACAGTGGTGGTGGTGGTGGTGGTGGTGATGGAAGTCAGGGGTCATGGTGTTTTATCTGAATGGAGTAAGCGGTGTGTCCTGGGTTTTCATGCTGTGATGTCGGTGGTACATCTCTTTTGTCAGTTGTACTTTTATTCCATATATTTACTATGTGTATGTACTTTATACTGTCTGTTTACATCTATAGTATTTAGCTGGCGCTCTCATCCAGAGCAGCTTATGAGGTTTATCATATTACAGGTAGCCCAGTGTAGTGTGAGGAGTCTTGCCCAAGGGCTCTTATTGGTGTAGCGCAGTAAGGTCAACCAGACTGGGAATCGAACCCCCGTCTCCCACATGATGAGGGGGTAGTGGTATTATCTGTTTTAGGCCACAGTCTTCCCAATCCTGCCCTAAAACATTATCACTGGACATCAGGCACCGTTATTTGTAGCCATTTATATGGAATGTCGTTCGGTGAGGTGGTTGTTAAAGGCATTTCATTTGACTAGGGTCTGGTTCCAGTCGCCACCGCTTTGAATCCTGATGTGCTGTCAGTCATTTGCAGCTTTACTAAACTTTTTAAAGCAGTTAATTCTGCGGAAATGCTGGGAAATCAATGACGGTTCCCTTTAGATTAAATATGAAATTCCCATATAATTTTTTTTTTCACAGTATGGGACTTTGACTATCTGTCGTAGCTTTTCCGATTTGTTTTTGTTTTTTTTTTGTGATCAAAGTGAACTCAGCCTGAAGATGGGAGTAATCACAGCTTTTGGCTAATGAATGATTGTGAATGAGTGGTAGTCACTGGTGGAGCAGAATAGACCTAATAAGTCAGTTAACTTTCTACCTTTCTTGAAAGGTGGGTTAAGGGTTCTCATTCGAGTCTTAGGATGTATTTTTTTGAGAACTGGGTAGGAAAGAGAAGTGAAGGTGCATGTCTGCCTTTGTTGGGGTTTTCTGCAGTGGTAGGTGTGATAGATGCACTTCCTATTTGGGTCTGTGACTAGCGATGGGCTGGTAAAATGCGACTTGCACACAAATTCTAAGTGAAAGCACCAGCACGCTATTTAGTGTGTTGATTTTGAACGCTTCAGTGAAATGTTGCTTGTTTCTGGGTATGATTGTTTGGTAATCCATTAACCTGTGGATTATTTTAGCAGTTTATTAATTATATAGATATATTTTAAACAAAAACAGCTGTAGGAGAGTACCAAGTTATCCTATGCTGTATTTGTATTCCAATAAAGAGAAATTTCAGTTCTCACATTTCATTTAAACTAGTGGGATCTGTAACATCATTTGCTGAACTGAATTAACCGTGCTGTAGGCTACCCGTACCCAATGTGCCGCAACCCGGTGTCGTCTAAATCTAAACATCTGTCTTTTGCCGGTGCGCCAAGTATCGAAAGAGAGGCTCGTCAGTCTGTGATGATTGTTTGATTATTGTTTGAGCAGAATTACGTGGTCGATTTGTTTTGACGTATCAAAACTGGATTTTGCGAGTGATTGGATCCCACATAAGCTAATGGTATCAGGCATGTCTGCATCGACACTTGGTTGACTGTGAGCATGCAACACATGTGGTACTCGAGTGAATGGAGGTCTGGTTAGACGCGAGAAAGGGAAAAGCCTCGAAAAGCATTGGGAAACGAATCTTGGCTGAACTGAATGTAGAGTCGAGGCTTACCTGTTAGGTGAGAACAGTGGCATCATGTGGAGGAGCACATTTCAAAACGTGTTTCATTACTCAAAATTAACCCAGGAGATTGTTAGGTATTTACGTTGGTTGAGTAAAATAACCTGAGCTAATGTGCTCAGCCTACCGCTAGCCTCTAACACTGGATGCCAAAGGAGACCCAAAACCACCTGCAGGTGTGGATAAAGTGCCAATATGTTAACTATCTCTGTAATGCCAGCCTGTTTAGTCGTCTGAGTCACATTCTTGTTGTTAAAACTGAGAGAAATATTAATATTCAGGAGAATAAAAGCCGCTAAAAGATGTTGAGTGTGTTCTGCTGCCGGTCTCCCTCTAAACCGGGAAATACTCATTTACAGAAGGTATTTTGCACCGTGTCCTGCGTCTTTATATATTAACAGCACAGGCTCAAAAAGAAGGTCCGGCTTGATGATGGGTCTCAAAATCGGCGTTATACTGAAACATGAAATATGATCAGCAGATCATTCACTCACATCCTCAGGAGACACGTCCTTCACCGAGTTGTGACTGAGTTCTCTTTGAATTCTTTGGGGAAGGGAACCAAAGCGTGTAGGTTATCAAATCGCGTTCTGCACGTTGTGTGCAGTTACACCTTTCCACCAGAGGGGTCTCCAAATCCCCAAAGCTTACACAGCGCAGCTTTAAGGCACTTGTGTTTTGAAGTATGAAAGCGTAACATGACGTACTTATGAATACAAGCCAAACCTTTATGTTTTCTGTGTCTTGTTGAAACAGAAAATCAGCCGTTTACTGAGTTGTTGGTATGTGCGTTTTGCAGGCGTCTCGTAATGAAGCCTCAGAAATGCCCGGATGCAGTTTGGAAGTGTTCAAAAACTGACACCGTGAACAGTTTAGAGTACCCATACACATCTGTAGACCTCCATACAGTAGGAGAACTACTGAGCGTTGTGACTGAGGTCTACGTGGCTGCACAGCGGGGTGTTCGTTACTAGAGTTTGCAACTGAAATCTGAATCTTATTCATTCTTTGAGAACATCTTGTGGCTAGTGATGTGCCCTGTTGAGTAGTCATTAATTATTTGCATGATTTTGCTTACAGACTTTGAACTTCTCCTGAATTGGCACATTTGGGCGCAGCACTACAGCGCCAACTTTACAGCCGCATGTGCATTTAACATCATCGGTTAAATTCGGACCTTGTCGGATGAACACGGACGGGTTGTCTCGCAGATATGACATCCGTCGCTGTGACGCATCATGCATGTGATCCTATTGTACATGAGCACATGCAGGGGCTTTCTGAACTGGCGTTCACTCTGATGGCAGATATGAGTCACTTAAACACAAAAGCAAACCAACATGGCAGAAAGATCGTATCTAGAAAAAGTCAGAATTGATCAGTAAGGCTTGTAAACCCAAAAGTGTAGCCCCGGGACCAGTCTTCTGCCTGAAGCAGTGTTATAGCGCCTACTATAAGGAAAATGGCATGTAATGGGCGCTTAAAACAAACCTCCAGACCCTTAGATGTAAGTGATGACCATACATGTATATGTACACATACATTCAGTTGTGCATTCTATTTTGAAATGCTTTAAAAGTGTTTGTTTGGTCAGAAGAACCACTGTTCTGCAGGCTTTATCTGCCAAGCGAGCCGCGGTTCTGTTTGCCAGTGGTGTGCGTGCTATGATGGCTGGCACCAAACAAGAGAATTCAACATCAGAGCTTGCTTCTCTGAGAGCGCTTCAGCACTGTACAGTCTGCAAAATCTGCCAGTTCGAACTCTAACAGTGTGCAGGTTCTGCCAGCTCCAGCAATGCGAAGCCTTTGGTTTGGTTGCACAGACTGTGGGATGGATTTTGGTATTGGTTGAATTCAAGCTGACATGCAGTTAACCTGATTGGTCATAATCGAGACAGTTTAAGGTTTATCTTTTATTGCGAATGTTTGTTTAGACATGAAGCATCTTTAAGTATTTTTGTTAGGTATGATAAAACGTTTTATTAAGATTAATTGTTTTGTACACTGATTAACTAGTGAAAGTTGTTGTCTGTTTTAGCCTTGACCAACAAACTTATCATGAGATTCGCAATAAGGTCTAGATCAGGGCTACCTAAAATGAGGCCCGCTGGCTAAAGTTGCCGCCTGGCGACAACAGCAAATTAATCTGCGCATCTGTATGCTGCGGGTATGAGCTGCTTTTGGAGGTTTTGCTGGAAAGCAGCTGCTCCATCATCTGAGTTGTCATCATGCCAACGACAGAGGTAACGGCGATTGGTCAGTGAGGCAAAGAAAACAATGTCGAATTTTCACCGTCCAACCAGAATCAGAAAAACGATCAGACGCGGCTCAAGCTGAGCTTCAAACTGGACTCTGAACTTAATTATAGCCAGTGTGGAAGCAGCCAGAGTTTCAGTTTCTGAATGAGGTGCTGGTTTCACTTTTCCAGGATTCACAGTAGCCCCAACTCACTATTGGTTAAGTCTGCTGGAAGCAAGGACTCAGTTCTTATTTGCACCTGAAGACATTCCATCTGTTTGTTTTGGTCCTTGTTTAGTGGAGCTGCAAACTCAGGTTAGACAACGTGGTGAAGTTCCAGAAAAATAGTTTTGTGCCGGTGTGTGTAGTTCATGTTTTGGTGCGTGTTTATTATTATTTTTTTTTATTATTTATTTATTTATTTTTTTTTGTTTTTTCGGTGCCTCATTTGGTCTGTATTCGCTTTAGACATTTGTATACTACGTATAACTACAATTTAATTTTTTGTTTGGGTCCTTTTCAGTTATTATTAATTAATTCTATATTAATTATGCTCTTAATTCTATAGCGTTATGTTATAGTAGAGCTGGGCAGCCTGACAGTGTCATTATCGTGATGTAAATTAGATCACAGTATGTTTCTCTTTTTTTTTTTTTTCCTGAGCATATTGTTTATCATCAGTACCTAAAAATCATGTCTCTTCCACATATTTGATTTTAAGAGGTCATAATTAGTCCTGTGTAAATTGATTTAGAGCAGTGCAGTGTGTGAAATGTGGAATGCACATGATTTAATTCATAGTTTTGCTGCTGTTTTTGAAGTCGGGAATAAAACTAGAAAATGCATTTCCTGAAAAGTGCAGAATGTTGTGCAGCTTAATTGGTTATCACTTTCTGAATAAACGACACGTAGAGGAGTGAGGGTCAGTACGGCTGTGGATTAGAGTTTGGGGATCTGCCCTGAGTGAGTACATGCAGTCTGGTGGCTGTAGGTTAAAGGAGACTATAGGGCTGGGTAGGGCCAAAAATGAAGTGGAGTCTATAGGAGAACAAGGGAGTGTGGAGGACAAACAGACAAGTGAGGGGTCGAACCAACATTGAACTCGGGCTTGGGGCTGTCCTGAGATGGTGTATCAGAAACTGTGTCTCTCTGTCAAGCAGAAGTACAGTATATTGGCATGGTCTTTTCCATCACATTCAATCTTACTGGGGGGAAAAAAAATATTGCCCACTTCTCCATGCTCTGTACACACAGCCTGTTCTTTTATCTAACATCGCAATGTCTTCTCTGTGCAGCATCAACATGGACAAGAGCGACCTGGTGCAGAAGGCTAAGCTAGCCGAGCAGGCAGAGCGCTATGATGACATGGCCGCCTCCATGAAGGCCGTCACAGAGGGTGGAGTTGAGCTGTCCAATGAAGAGCGCAACCTGCTGTCTGTGGCCTACAAGAACGTGGTCGGAGCCCGTCGCTCCTCCTGGCGGGTCATCTCCAGCATCGAGCAGAAGACAGAGGGCAACGAGAAGAAGCAGCAAATGGCGCGTGAATATCGTGAGAAGATTGAGACCGAGCTACAGGACATCTGCAATGATGTGTTGGTAAGAAACACTGTAGGGGTAGACCAGTGGTCAGCCAGCCAGCCAGCTCTTGTCTTGGAAATCTAGTCTAGTTTCAACCACAATATGCCTCACCTGCGCCAGCTAACTCCTTCAGAGGTGTTGGGTAGGAGGTGGCAGCTTGCTAGATGCAGGTTGGCATTAAATTTTGTGAGAAAGTACATCCACGGGAGTAGATCCCCAGTCTAAATGATCTGATGACAGTAAACTACAGTAACGGTAGCTTATGGGGTATTTTCACATGGTTTATTTTGACCATTTATTGTGTGAATAATTAAAGGTGCAGTATACGATTCTGGAGAATGACTATTTGAGGTTGAGCAAAGCAAAGGCACCCCTCCCTTCAGTGCTTCTTCAGAAGCTCCGCCCCCTCAAATTCATTATACAGACAGATATTAAGGTATAACATTAGCATAACCAATGACACAGCAAGTATTGTAGCTGATGTTAGCTAAGTGTTGTGGGTTAGCAGACTGTCGCTACAGTTGCTGCTGCTATGCTAACTAGTTGCTATCGCAAACCTCACAGAACAGTACTGATCTCTTGGTTCTGTGGAACAGTAAAAGTATGCTAACATTACCCACCTTTCCAGGAGAAACGAGCATCCCCCTAATCCCTTTCCATGCCTTTCAACTCTCCCTGAAGCTAAAGCCGTCTTCTTTCTCGCTAGCTACTTTTCAAATTTTCCTGTTCTGCTTTAAATGGGGCGGCAGTTACATTCAGGCTCCAGAATGGCAGTCCCACACCATTTAAGGTGGAACTTGGAAATGCAACTAGGAAGATGGCTCCAGCCTTGTCAGCTCTCTGAGGTCTCTCCACTGTTGAGCCGCCTTGTTGATGTTAACACGGCTCTTCGCTCTAGCCTGATCTAAAATCTTCTCTCTCAGCCTTTATTTATCGTTATTCAGATCTTCTCCTCTTCGGCTGCGTTTTCTTCCGTTTCATTTTCTTGACCATGTATGAAGTTCAGCATGTAGCCCCTCCCCTTCCCCCTGTCCTATGCACAAGCACGAATACCCCCTGTTACTGATTGGCTGGAGGAGTGTTGTGAAGTTCAAGCTGCGCCTATTTGTTTATTTCCCATTTACAGATCCAGGGCTGTGTACCAACACTGGAATTTAATTTTAAGGAGGAATTTATTGGATTGAAATCGTGTACTGTGCCTCGAAACCTACAGAAAGAATGAGTTTTCGTCCCGTGTATGTGCTTTCTGTCTGGTTAACATGCCCAGTTTTGTATGGGGTTCCCTCTGATGTCTTTTGAGAGAAGAAAACATCTTGTGAATGTTCAAATATGAATGTGGGAATTTCCATTTCCATCAGTTCAAGTGTGTAGTGTTTCCGTGTGTTGCAGTTAGCACACCTTTTAAAGACCGACTCTCTGTGGAGGCTAATAATGGCTGATATCTTTGCTGTTGTGACACCCTGTGCGTCTTCTCTGTCCTCGCAGGGCCTTCTGGAGAAGTACCTCATACCCAACGCTAGCCAGGCAGAGAGCAAAGTCTTCTACCTGAAAATGAAGGGAGACTACTACAGATACTTATCTGAGGTGGCATCTGGAGAGGCAAAGCGATGTGAGTGGCAAGGTGCACTGGTTTGATTTTCTTTCTTTCTTTATTATTTTTTTCCCTTTTTCATGCAGAAGAGAAGCATTTGGTGTGTATTAGAAACAGCTAACTGACTAGAGGTGCTGTCAAACAGGGAAACACAGACTTCCTATTGAGTTAATTTTGGAGTTTGACTACGTCAGTTTGTGGGCGGGCAGTGATGAGTTGTTAAATGGTATCTCTGATGCACTTTTCGTGGTAATGAAGTGGCTCGCGTCAATTCATTAGCTGGAAAGTACCTTTCTTTCCTGCAGTTGTTACTGACATTGCAGATGACTGGTATTCTGATGTTGGGGAAGTATGATATGGAGCATGTGTGTTAATGTATTGTATAGCATATAGCTAAAGTGGTTGCCGTATTGGCGAAACACTTTCGCTCAAGGATTTTTTTTATTTCCACCCCGCAACACCCCACCCCACCCCCCCGCCTGGGTGTTTTTGCTTTTACAAAATTAGTATACACAATCGAGACACCTTACTATGAGCTGGTATCCAGAGTAACCGCCGTGTGCAGCACAAACAGCAGCTAGACAGGCTGGTAGTGGCTCAGTATGGTCCTGGTAGGTTGTCGCAGGTATCTGGAGCCGTGCTGACTGCAGTGCATCCCACAGCTGCTGGCGATTTGCTGCTAGAGTGAACACGACGATTGCAGTGCTCAACTGGGTTCAGGTCTGGGGAATTAGGGAGGCAGGGTAGTACTTGGAAGTCGTGGTCATGCTCTTCCAACTAGTGCCGGACATTTCTAGCCATGTGACATGCATCGCGTTATCTGGCTGGAAGATCCCATCCGCCCCAGGGAAGACAGTCAGCACGTATAGTTGTATGTGATCCCAAATACCACGAAAACGTGACTTCCTTCATGAGCTACACACTGCCGGCGTTGGAAAGTAGGAAGTGGTCATAATGGTGTGACTCCACTGTGTATATACGGTTCACATAACCTTGCTAGAGTGATTGTAGTATGTCGCTAAGAATGTGACACCAAATCCAGCGTCCCTGACGGCAGGGAGCATTTGGTCATTCAGGATGTTCGTACAAGTGTACGTATGGCATTGGTGTGCTTGTAGGTATTTCTGTTTCTGCTTCTGTTCAGCAGCGTTCTGCGCTTCAGTCGTGTTTCAGGTTCTATCAGACCAGCTTAAAGCTTGACAAATTTCCTGTCTAATGTAAAGTAACCTTGAAATGGTTATCATTCGCTGTTGATCAAAGGGCTTGAATGCGTCTGTGCTCATGATGCAAGTTGAGCGAACAGCGTTTTTAATTCAGTGTTTTTAAGATGCATGTGGTATTATTTATAGATTGTTTTTTAGATATAACTCAAACTAACTAAAAATAAAGTGCAGTGTTTGTACTTTTCCAAATGAAAACAGCTGCAATAGGTAAAAGAAACAGCCTGTAACGGCATCTTTAGGTTCTGACAAAACATATGGTGTGCCTGGAAATTTTGGTCCACTACCTGAGCATTCAGGCTCAACATTGACATCATTGTTGAGCCTCAAAATAGATAGACCGAAGTCGTATTTACAGCTGGTATACTTGGGATTACAGATAATACTTAAGTTTAGGAGATGTGACTTATAACACAACATGGCAGTGCAGGTGTACATACCTGACATGCTTCTGTTTAGATCTCTGTGCTGTTTAACACGGCAGAGAACATGTTGTCCAGACCTTCGCTTGCTGAACCAGCCTCCAAACGGAGTGAAGGCTTATTTACTAGTTAACCCGAATGCAGCAGAGGCTGCTGGTTTGTGGAGGCTCTCCTCTCTCTCGTCAGCTTCAGTTTCAGTTTTGTCTTCCTTCTTCAAATTGTACATTTTCAGTTGGGGATGTCGTTTTATGTACCTTGTTAAATCCCTCATTCCGAGTGGTTTCAGAGATGTTCTGTGAGCTTATCTTTTCACTCACTGTGAAGTTCGTTCACCCTGACGATATGTGTGTGTGTGTGTGTGTGTGTGTGTGTGTGTGTGTGTGTGTGTGTGTGTGTGTGTGTGTTGCACAAAGTGCATCGTCATGCAGCACATGAGTAAATCTGAGTGGCACAGAATCAAATACACTCATCATCGAAGGAATAGCTGCACCCAGAAGGAATCAACCGACAGGAATGAAACTTGGTGGGAGGGTCAGTCATCAAGAGACATGCGAATGATTGTAGTTTGATGCTCGGCTGCACATGTGACGTAGGCAAGCACGGGCCTCATCACCGTACCTGACTTGCGCAACAGTCACGATTGCAGACATTCAGAGAGCAGTGATAAGTCCAGCTTTTGTCTTGGTGGAGATAATTAATGAATCTGTGTGTGGAGGCACCGTGGTCAGCGCCAAGATGAACGGTTTGTTGTCACACGCCCAGAAGGCCTGGTGTCACTCCACCTCCACCCCTACCGCACCATCTGCAGGAACTGTGTGAGGATATTCAAGCTGCATGGGATGGATTATCACAGGACACCATTAGGAACCTCTACAACATCTGGCATGTTGGGTTAGCAAACATGGTGCCCCAACACCATACTGAGAGACACTACTTCTGTATGTGTAGCTCAATAAATATTGATCATATCAGTCTAAATTTATCATAATTTATTGATCCTGGTAACCTTTATCTTCCTTCCCAACAGCACCTCAATCCCACACCTCCTTCTGGGTGCAGCTGTTCTTTTGGTGATGAGTGTATGAGACTGATCAGCCGGTCACTGATCATGGCTGATGAGGCTAGAGAAGCCTGTTTCCGGTCACCAGCTGATCGATCTGAGCACCTTTATTTATTTATTTATTTATTTATTTATTATTTTAATAACTTTTTAAATTTCATTCTCATTGAAAATGGTTTGTAAACTCTTATTTAGACATTTTATTGTAGATGTTTTTTAAATCTTTTTTTCTTGGTCAGCAACATTACGGCTAACCTAGCTAACATAAGCGCCCACTGGCAGCTGGCTCTTTGGGGATACCCTTGATAGTCTATGGGTTTGATAGGGTGTTTCTTTCTGTGAACACATTTGTGTTTCTGTTGTCGGGCTTGCCAGTTATTCAGTAACGCCAAGAACTATCTAGAACATTACATCTCTGTTAATATTACCTCAGCTGTTTGTTAGTGTTAGCTAGTCCTAGTGAGCTGGTCCTTGATCTAGGACAGAGAGCCAAGTCTGAACAGCTTATTGAATCCTATTTTTTCTGATCTGGGCAGCCAAAAAAACTTTTACATAGTGATGTGGATTGGAGGGAATTCCAGATACCCATATTTATTTGAGTTTTCCATAACATGCCCACTTCATTCCTGTGTTAATGACTGCGTTGGAACTAGGAAGTTTTCACATTCTAGTTCATAATTGCCAAGAATCCTGTCTTCTTGGTTCTGTAACATCACTTTAACATTGCAGTGCCCATAAGACGTGACCATGGCCATTTTTAAGATGAATTTGCGCATGGTATTTCTAAATGCATAGGCATGTTTGGATGGTGGAACGTTTATGCCCATCTAGGCAAATTCTTGATCAAGTCGTATGCCATTACATCATTTGGCTCTATTAGAAAACCTAATTGCGATAGTCCATGTGCATGACTTTAAAAAAATAAGAGTCCCCAGTTGTAATTGAACGTTGGCCTACGGCCCTATAACCGCTCGAGACGCTCGTCATCCCCGTTTCATTACTTCTATCTTTTACCCCGTAGCCACAGTGGACAACTCTCAGAAGGCTTACCAGGAGGCGTTCGAGATTAGCAAGAAGGAGATGCAGCCAACGCACCCCATCAGGCTGGGTCTAGCCCTCAACTTCTCCGTTTTCTACTATGAAATCCTGAACACCCCAGAGCAGGCCTGCAGTTTGGCAAAGACGGTGAGTGGCAGAAGAATCGGGACCTAAACGTACAATCCGGTTCTCTTTTGCGTCATGATGGTGGAAGGTTTCTGTGAAGTATTCTGGATTTAAAGTTCAGAGAAAGAAAGCATGCTTTATAGACTGAAGACCTAAGGCTTGTATGTTGTTCACTACTTCAGGCTTTTGATGAAGCGATTGCTGAGCTCGACACTTTGAATGAGGACTCTTACAAAGACAGCACTCTGATCATGCAGCTACTAAGGGACAACCTCACTGTGAGTATCTACACAGCATCAGACAGCGTCTTTATTTATTCACATTCCTTGGAGGGCAGTTTCCTACATTTGGATCTTATGTATTTGATTTTATTTAATTTCATTATTTTTTTATTTGGCTAGACCTGATTAAACCTGCTCAGTTGGCATCTCTCTGTGATGGGAAAGAGAGGAGGAAATGGCTGAGTTGTGATTCTTAAACAAAGCAAGTTGGGTGCCCAGTGAGCTGAGTAGCTAACCTAGCTAACGTTAGCACCCACTGGCAGCTGGCTCTTTGTGGATACCCTTCATAGTCTATGGGATTTGTGGAGTGTTTCTATGAAAACCTATTTGTGCTTCGGTTGTTGGGCTTGCTAGTCAGACAAGGACTGGCAAATATGTGTGTTCTACGGCACCCCACAGTCTATATTTAGGGTATTTGCAAAGGGCCAGTTTGGCTTTTGCTAGCGAGTACTAATAAACCAGCACCAAACGTTTTGCTTTTTCTTAATCCGTTTAATGATTATAACGTACATTAAAGTGGCACTGCACGTTTTTGCACAGTTTGTGTTTTGATACAACATTTTGGCCTCATCACTCGCCCCATGCTAGGACCATGTTGATTTTAGAAATTTATAGAGGTAATTCATTTGATTTGTTGTGAATTTATTGATAACGGCCTCTTTTTGCTTTTCATCAATAAATTGAAGCTACTGGTTTGTTGTGATTGATCCAGCTAATTATATTTAGGGTTTTATTTATTTATTTTTATTTATTTATTTTATTTATATATTTTTTAGGTCTGATATGCATTATGTATCATGATGCATTGATAGATTTCACGACCCACCCCTAGCTGGGACGTCTTTTATTTGTTGTTAACAGCCATGAAATCAAGAGTTGCTAAGTAGAACTGACGATTTTGTGGGTTTTTTTTTTTTGTTTGTTTGTTTCTTTCCCCCCTATTTTTGTTTTTTTGTACTTGTAAGCGATCTGTGGTTAATTTTGTGATCTGAACTGTGTTTTTTGTTTAAATAAAGTTAATTTATTTAATTAATTAATTTTATATTGTATATTTATAATATTTTATTTATTTATTGTACTGTAAAACTCGCGAAATTAGAGTATGTCTCACCCCTTCTGGCACAAACAGAAATGGCCCTCGACAGACCGTATATATTCTAATGTATGATGTAATTCTAATCAGTATTTCCGTTAATTGTCTTAATTGACCAGTTTCAGAATGACTCATCGTTCCAGCTCTAGTCCTGTGCATACTGAGTATAATGCCTTCTCCTCTGTCTTTTTCCCGTAGCTGTGGACATCAGAAAACCAGGGTGACGAAGGGGACGCCGGCGAGGGGGAGAACTAAGAGGCGCTGCACTTCACTGTTAAATCCACCCACACTCTTTATCTTACACATACAGCCCATAGTACCCTGCTCCATCCACTTCACCATAACTCCCCTTTCTGTATGACGAGCAGCGTGAATTGTACCTGACCTACAAGTCTTTGCCCCTCTGAGATCAAGCGACAGGGCGACGTTGAGTTGTTGGAAGGCTGAGGGATTTGGAACGGCGTCTGCGTGTGTGGAGGAGCTTGAGGAAACGAAAAAAACAAAAAGTGGTGGAATAGTGAGGCCATCCTGTCTTGTCTGTCCCTTCCTTCTTTGTCCCCTTAATATTTTAAACAGAAATTGTTCGGGTGATGCATTAAAGCGCTCCCCCCCTCTTTCTCTTCTCTCCTGTAGTGTGCACTGGCGATGGCTGGTTTTATCCGAAAAAAGGTTATTAAACTGTCCATTTAATTTAACAAACACTGTGACGCTTATTTTCTCCTCCAC
>CM067476.1:38732551-38747817 GCA_034552555.1 Semaprochilodus insignis
ACCGCATACCAGGGATCATGGACCAGTTTGCATATATCAAAATACCTGAAGAGGTCATGTGACCTTACGCTGAAGAGGAAATGCCCTTGAAATGGGTGTTTCAACAAGACAATGACCCTAAACACACCAGTAAACGAGCAAAATCTTGGTTCCAGTCCAACAAAATTGAGGTTATGGAGTGGCCAGCCCAATCCCCAGACCTTGGTCCAATAGAAAACATGTGGGGTGACATCGAGAATGCCGTTTCTGAGGCAAAACCAAGAAATGCAAATGAATTGTGGGTAGTGATTCACAGGAATGCTAAATCCTAAAAAAAGAGTACATCTTTTGAGTTTGTGAAGACAAATACAGACACTACAGCTATTTTTTTGAACAGCCCATTTTCATTTTTTTATTTTCTGTAAAGTAATTAAAAATGATACATTTCTCTCCATGTTTTGATTTAGAAAACTGTGCAATGTTCCCAGTGAATGGAAATAAAAACTATTGTAAAGACTTTGTGCTTAACTCATGTTTTAAACACACTGCTATTATTTTGAACACAACTGTAGTAACTTTCTGTGTGGGAGCTTTTAGAGGTGGACGTCTGGTTACCTTCACCACCACTGTGAGCAACTGTGAGTCAGCAGAACAGAGCACTTCATATCAAACCACTCGGCCGTTTAATCATGCAGACGTTTTCTAATATGGGTTGCATTCATCTGTAGGGCCATGAAGGCACTATCGTGTACACCCGTTTCGCTGTGCCGGACGAATGCACAAATTTCCTGTCTCCATTCTGGTAGTAGTTATGGAAAATATCTGTCACGAGTCGCACCAGCGCAGGTTTCTTCTTCGTCAGCTGAAGTATTTTCAAGTCATTCATGAACATGCAGAATTACGATTACTGATTCGGTTGCTGTGCATGCCTTTGATCAGACTGAAGCGCCGGCACGTCCCTAGCATTGCAGGTGTATTTGGTGCTGAAATTTCAGAATTTACAGTCTAACCTCTTCAGAGGTCCTTGGCAGGCTGGATCAGATGTATGAGAGCAGGTATGAGGAGAGAGAGCAGTATATGAAAGGCAGGTAGGAACTGAACTTCCAGGAAAGTGGGTCTCCAGGTGGAGGGTTCGCGACCACTCCCAAAGACAACTCGACAGTCCACAAGTAAACAGGTACATTCAACTTTAATGAGCAAACTCGCCTAAAACAAAGGTGTAAACATCAGAGGTTTGAATTTGGGGGGGTTTATTAAAGAGAGGCCTTATTATTTGCATGTAAAATCAATACTTGATCAAGACGTGAACTTACTGAGCAGGAACAGACTCTCAACATAAACATCGATACCCTGATAAAAGTACAAAAAGTACAAACCAGTGCAGAGTAATGGAGACAGTACATTAATAACAGCAAACCCATATTGTCATTTGCCCAAAGAAACTGGAACAGGGTAGTCGGTCCGTCACCGATCAATACAACAAGAACAGGCAGAATTTCTGAACAAGCTGTTTTTCGAATGCTGTAATTTCTCAAAGCTCTTTGCTGCAGTGATATGCGAGTGTCGGTGCACCTATGCTGATGCACTTGGTGGACAATAACGCGCTCTATCACCGGATGGGAAGGAGGTAACGAGACGTTTGGCCGTATTATGAAATTACCTTCTAACTTTTGATGCCAGTTTCCAAGTCAAGCCAACCACCTCCATGAAACTAGTGAGTGAGTATCTCAGGAGGTGGTGAGGCTTTGAGAGGCAGATCAACTAGAGGCACTCGAGGGATTGCATTCCTCATGTCTGTGGGAGCCTTACGAGAAAAAAGAAAAGAAAAAAAAGAAAAGAAAAGAAAAACACGGGGGTTATTTCATCTTCTGTACTTCCTGCTGTAGCTTCTGTGCGGCTGTGTTCTTTGGCTCGATTTTCAGCAAGCTGTTGAGATCCTGCAGGCAGGCTTTCTTGTCCTGAGGAGAGATTACAGACCGTTAATTACCACGCATAACCAATTTGCTGTTCTAGACCTGCACTGCGCAGTCAGGGGGGCATTCAGATGAGCAGTATTTCGTGGTTTGCTCAATGCGAGGCCGGGTGCAGACTGCTGCTTTGCTCAGCGCTAGGCTTGAACGGTACAGAGAATCCATCAAAGATTTAGGGTTAGGAGTATGTGTCCTTTTAGGAACCGTCTACACGCATCCGAGTTTCAAACCCAAAAATGCTGTGGTTCTGTGGAGAAAACCGGAAAACTCAAAAATGTTGATTGACAAGATCGTAAAAGCCCGAACGTAACTGCTGCACCATTTAAGGTGGAGCAGGAAATTTCGCTAGGTAGCGACAGAGACATCAGCGAATTACTAGTGGTGTTTTTTTCGCGTGTTATGAAGAAAATGACCATAAAACGTTATTACGGTGGTGATCTTACAGTACAGCGGCTTTTAAACAGAGAACATACTCATATTTATGGGTCTCTTTGGTCATTTGTGCAGCCATCTTGCTGATGAGTCGCAGGGCATTCTGGGAATTTTCTCATAACACTCCGTTTGGAGTGTGCCTCTGAAAAACCTCAGTTTGAAGGGCCGTGTAGCCCTAACACTTCACACCTACCCCTCCATCTCAACAACAATCGGGACAACCCTACCCCCTAGACCTGAACACGCAAAACGGAGGGGTAGGGCGAAGTGTTAGTGGCAAGGGGTGAGATGGGATTGGGTGCGAGTGTAAACCTCAGGCTACTGAACAACAGTTAGAATCAGTTTCTCCTCCACGTTCTTACAGCCTGAGTCACTTTTACCATGTCACATATAAAATCATGTCTTGTTGGCAAAGGGGCAAATCTGAGCCGTGCACGCCGCTCAGGGTGGTGCGGCAGCAAAGCGAACCGGCAGTGCTCTCTCTATAGAAAACCAATTCAGTCACAACTACAGAGCGTTTTTGACGCTTACCATCCGAATACCCCCCTTACAAAGCATTACACATTAGGGTGCTGTCGCCGATCCGAATTATCTGTACCCTCCTCGAGCTGAAGCCTATGGCTGGTTACTGTCAACACCGTGAAAGTAGGTGGGGTTCTGTGAAGGTGTTGTGGTGGTCACACTGTTCCCCACAGAACTAGGGATGATATAAAGGAGGATGAGACACGTTACCAGTTCACTGGTTGAAATATGAATAGGTAAGCTTGTAGCGCTCGACATCGTGGCTGCATTATGGGAAGTCTTGTCCTAAAATGGCTGAAAAAGCTGTAGAACATCAGGAACTAGGTTCTAACGGAATAACAATCCCTGAGATCACATTTCACAAGTGGTGATCAAACCTCAAAGCAGATCACCTGACAAAATGTTATGTTCAATATTGTTTACAGCGTATTATTTACCATTTGCTCTCAGAATTCTTGGGAACCGTTTGTAATATTTCCAACATTTTCAATGGACTCCAACGTTTTGAACGATAACATGCCTTCTACCCAAATTGTGCATGGTAGGGTTTTTAGAAGTCATAAAGATCTGACTCAAGTGACGACGTGTGACTATCACATTTGAGCAATCAATGGCCTGCACCATTTCTTGCTCCGCCCATACGTCCTAGTTTGGTACCCAACAAGAAAGGTAACGGCACGTAGTGCGGTATGGGCCACTGTCGTCGTACCACATCGACAATGGAAAAGCTCCATAGTTCCCTGCTGTACCACACCTGATCCAGCTCATGACAATACCTGAAAAACGGCTACGGAACTGAACACGGTATAAGAGCAAAGGAAACAACCCTGTGCGGTGCAGGAGGATGTTAGAACGGGGGAACATCTCTGCTTCTTACTTTCAGCTCCTTGTAAGCCTGCGCACGTCTGTACAGGGCTTTAATGTTCGCCGAGTCCAGCCGAAGAGCTTCTTCGCAGTCTTTCACAGCTTCTCTGTACATCTTTAGAGACAGGTAGCACAGAGCCCTAAGAGCAGACCGAACAGGGAGAATTACAGAGACGACAGAATCAACCTGAAATTTCATCCACATGATTGTAGAATAGAAATGAGCCTTAGGATTCATCTAAGCATGATCTAGTCCATGTAATACGTCTGTCTGAAGATGGATGCCTCACTGGAGTCATGTGAGGATTTTTTTTGTAGGGGTTGGCAAAAAAAAAAAAAAAAAATTAAATATCGTGACTCTTTCAGACAATTTCAGCTTTTCTGAAGACTGATGTTGGAACAGACAAAAAAGCAGTACTATATTTTATAATATATATATATATATATATGAATTAAAACTATTAATACATGTTTGTTTTTATTTAATGTGTTATATTCCGTGTGCTACACTAACAGAACTAAATATTAAAAAAAAAAATTAATTTAATTTAAAATTAACTAAAAATTTACCACCATGATAAAGACTGTCACATTTGCCCGACCCCTAATTTCTTCTTATCTTGACCAGTTTTAACCAACTGCAAATCCTAGATGCGACGACCCTCTTTCTTTGTTGGTCTTTTTTCATTATAGTGATTATTTATCCTGAAAATAGATTCCTGTGTGGATTTTAGAGTCGGTTTTAACCTTATATCGAGCGGAACTCTGACAGCATTTCAGTGAAGAAAGATCAGGTGTTGGATTTTACCTGTTTGTGTATGTTGTGACCTCAGTCGGGTCTTGACTGAGAGACTGTGTGTACTTCTCAACTGCCTTCTTGTGCTCTCCCTTCTTCACGAAAGCGTTACCCTCCTCCTTCAGAACCCTGGCCTTTTTGACATCGCCAACTTCTGGGAACCGATCATATTCAGACGGATTAATACACTGACACGTCATATATGAATTAGCCTTTGAAAATTAGCCAATAAACGGGTACACTATGGGTCGGTTTCCACAGACGGGCATTAAGCTTAATTCTAGGCTGCACAAGATTTAGAACAGAAATTTCCTATTGGAAGGAAAACACAGTTCATGGCTAGGCTTAATCCCGGTCTGGGAACCCGGCCGTAAATGTCTGAATGTCTCCAGACAGCACTTTGAGGTGAATTCATTTGCAGTGGGCTGTAGAGCAGTGGAGCCGTTTTCTCTAGAGTGATGATGTGTTGGGAGTGGTCCAGAACTGACCATCTAGCATCAGTACCTGAGCTCACAAATGCTCCTGTGAATTCTGAACGCAATCTAATCCACACAGCAACATCTAGTGTAAGTGTAAAGTCTTCTCAAAGGGAGAACAGGCTGTTGCTGCTGCAGAGCGGGACAAGCTCACTGTTACTACCCCTCATTTCGGAAGAAAAGCTGCTGTCTGCAAACACTGGGACACTTGGTGCACATATAGGTCTTCACAGAACAAAAAATAAGTTTCCACTTTGACTTCTGTTCTCCTTGACGCCGTTCTCCTGTGCCGGGGGGGCCGGGCTTGCAGCCTGTAGTAGCTTCTCCTTCACTGCCAGGGGAACAGTGGGGATCGGAGGAAGCTTCTCGCGCCAAGACGGTCCATCCATGTCTGTCAGGGCCTTCGTCATTCTACAAATTATTAAAATTATAATAAGTCGTAAACAAATTGTATTTGGGAAAATTCCAGTTTTAGTTTACACTGTAGTTCAAACATCTGGAACATCACTTGTCTTCTTTACAATGTGTTATATGATATACATAGTAATAACCTGCACAATGTTTTATTCAATAATTAAATAAGAATTTAAATAGCATATCCTGACGGTACACTGCAGTTATTTTTACACATTCGTTTTTGTCAAGTTATCTGACTTTGGATTTGATCTCCCATTTTTGAAATATGATGCGCTCAGGATATTCATTCGATTGCAAATGAATTTTCAGTGTTCTATATCTTTCTTAGTCATTACAGAATATTCTACAGCTCTGTTTATGGCTTTTGACACATCTAACATTACTACATTATTATTTACAGTGTCCTACTGATTATCTCAGACCTGTGCAGGTGCACAAAACAAGCTAATTAAAGTCATTTTGTACATTTATCTGCAACCAAATTGAGTTTGTATTACTGAAAACAGCGATTCCAGCGAACTTTTGAACACCAGTGTACTTCCCAGTAGTAGTAAACCTGGTGACCTAATAAACAAATGCCAAGATATCGTATATGAACACATTACCTCTCAGATTTCTATGTGGAGATCAATGATTTCTTAAATTTTATGGGGGCTAAGTCTGAACAAACTTCAGTTTGACTGGGTGTAGCTTAGCAGGGGATCTCACTCTTGCTGAACTATAGCCGTTTTCTCAAAACCGCAACACGTTACGAACAGCTTCATCATAACACGTACCTGTTGGTGCCATCATGAGCTGCTTGTACGTTGCAGTCTATCTGCAGTACTGTTTTATAGTCTACGTAGGCTTGTCTATATCTCTCAATAGCCTCATAAGCTGCAGCGCGGCGAAGCAAGGATTTAATCCCAAACGGCACCAGCTCCAGGGACCTGTTGGAGCAAATTCACAGAGAGGAGAATTTCCTCAGGTTTATGATGTTCCAGTGGCTACTGCAATGAGCGTGCACATATGAAGGACAGGATCACTTCAGACGGCTTCAGTGTTTAAATCGCCCATCATTCAGGTCAATGTAAATCGTTTTCTGATGCAGTGTGGAAGGTATTAAGGTCCAAAAGTATCCAGACAACCATTTTAGTAAGCGTTAAAATTGCTGGATGGTGCTCCCACTGCTGATGCCCTTCATTTCAGAAGGAACGCTGGCGTCTACAGACTTGTGGACGCATAGTGTAAATCAACAGTGTCCGATATACGTGTTGAAATGATCCAAGTCCCAAGAACACCAACAAATCGCAAGATAGACTACCACAGAGGAGAGCCATTTTCTCCGCTTACTTACACTGAGCAATCCTTAATGCATTCACTGCAATTTCCATCCTTCAAGTAACTGGCTGCCCGATTTGAATACAAAATACTCAGATCCTCTGGGCTCTTCTGACCTGCAAATGGAATTGACATAACAGGTCAACGCTCACTGTGATGCATCCACTCAGGAAGAAGTACACATCTGATGTGGGCTTTACAAGGAGAAGTCTAAACGTCTTCACAAGATGTAAACAGTTAAATAAAATCTTGGACAATAAACAGCATAAACAGTATGCGGACTAAAATATAAAGAACGTCCAGGAATAACTCGAGGAACCTCCGTGTCAGAAATAAATACCTGGTCACATTTAATACAGCTCTGGAAAAATGTAAGAGACCACCTCAGAATGATCAGTTCCTCTAGTTGTACAGTTTCTGGGTTTGTGTTGGACCAAAATCAGCAGTTCTGTTTGATTCTATACACTACTGGAAACACGTCTCCCAAATTCCAGATCAAATATTGTATTTAGATCTGTTTATTTAGAAAATCACTAATGACGCCTCCAGAAGCCTGTTTTTAGAACCATGCTCGCTGTGCATCTCACCCCAGCCACCGCTTGCCAGTCTTTCTGTAGGTCACTTGAGGTCATCTTATGGTGGTTAAGTGACTTTGGAATGAGGTGGCGCTCATCACGGTCAGTAGAGAGTGGTTTTGGCCCTCTGCCAGTCTGTAGCTGTGTTGTCCTGTGTGTTTGCTGCTTGACCTTGTTCTTATGAACCAGACGCTCACTGTATCTGCCAGTAAAGCTAGAACCCAACCTTCTGTTCCTCACTAAGAACCTGCTGTACATGTGGAGATGCTGATTTAAGAAGAGACTGGAGCGGTCTCTTATTGATTTCCAGAGCTGTATGTAATTAGAGTACATCATGTATCAGAATGGATCATGAAACATTAACATCAAAGAAGCCAGCCATGTTGTTGCTCTAACAAGTAAAACAACCCAATGCCCAAACAATAAAAACTCTTAAATAGTGAAGAGGAGCAAGTTTACATTTCAACTCAACATTAACTCTGGAATTCAATCTGGTGGAACTCCTCTTCAAGTCAATACTGCAACACCCTCCAGCATTAGTCTGTATTAGAAATGAATGAGGCTGTGCTTCCCGAGTGCTGCTGCTGTATGACCTCATATGAACCAGTACTTTGATTGAACACTTTTTTGTCCCATTGTCTTAAAATGACACCAAAGAGAACCTTAACACGGTTAAACCAACAGAAACATTCTTAAAATACAAACGTACTGTCACCAGAGCATCATCTCCACCGTGGGTCTCCTGCCCTGGTTTCTCCAGCTCATCACCCGACATGACTACAATGACTGCAATAGAGCCGCCAGCGTCTAGCTCTGATCATGAACCATCTATCACTTAAACGGAGAACGTATGGGTCGGCTCTACCTTTGTAATCACTCCCTCCTGGATAAATCAGACTGTATCTAATAGATGTTCTAAGCTCCTTTTCCTGTTAGCTCTGTGTTACTCTCCTCACCCGGGATCGACCTGAGGAGGATGGGTTCCCCCCTCGAGCCTGGCTCCTCTCGAGGTTTCTTCCTCGTACTCTAGGGGAGTTTTTCCTGGCCACTGTTGCCTCTAGCTTGCTCACGGGGGGCTTGGACCCGGATTCCATTTCCTACGTCTGTACATGGACTCCGTGTTTTTCTTTTCCTTTATATAAACTGCTTTTCTGTGAAGCTGCTTTGAGACGTTAGTTGTAAAAAGCGCTGTACAAATAAATATTGATTGATTGATTGATTGATTGATTGATACGGTTTACTTTTTTTTAAGTTTGTCCATTCGAAACGATCTGTGAATTCTGAAACGATATCCACTGCAGTTTACTGTCCGGTCCTAGATACCATCAGTGAAGTGCACAAATAGAACAACTAAAACATAAATCACCATATATCATGTGTAATACTCAGGATCTACCGCATATACCAATAAACCTGAAAAGCAATATCACGGTATGTGTCACAGTATACCAGTACAGACGTCTAGCACACTGTCTAGAACGCTGAGCTTATGCAGCAGTGTCTGGACAGTATTTGCTTAAGGTGATGTGAGGTCAATTAGGTCATTCTAGTCAGCAGATCAGCTGAGCTACACCATTTCTAGGAACATAAACAAGTATCCATAACTCACTAAGCTTTAAATCATTTATCAACATGTTTTAAATAATAATAATAATAATAATAATTATTATTATTATTATTATTAACGTATTACTTATTTAATACTTTTTTGCCATAATATTAATATGTTAAAGTTTGATTAGCCACATTATAAACTTTTAAATATGACCATCAAGATATTAATCTAATCACTACACCTTTAGTTAGTACATTTTCAGTTCACATATAAAGTACTAGTTTAACTGAACATATAATTTGAACACCGAATTGAATTTTATTTTTACTCAGTTGAATTGTCATTGTGTCATGAATTCTGATTCCTGGAAGTTTATTTAATATTCATGTCAGACGTTCTGTTATAACTTATCATATGTATTATTTGCCGTTGCTGGAAATCACATACTTTACACTGTCGGTATGGGGAAAATCAGTGGCTTCTCCCATCCCTAGTTGTTCCTCCTTTGAAATACCAATCCTGCATTTCCAAAACAGGATGGTAAAACGGGCTGATTCCAAAATCCTACACTGTTACGGAACAGACTCGTTAATATTTACACCCCCAACATTCACATACAACCACAACGGAGCTGCAGCAACCAAAATGGTGGACTACACGGAGAAATCTAGTGTTCCAGGCTGGGAAGATGGCTTCCTAATCCAATGTTCCCGTTCCACTTTAAATGCTGCAGCTTGCACAGGCTGCCAGAATGTAACTGCAACTCCATTTAAGGTGGAACAGAAAATTCGCCAAACAAGCCGGAGAACAGGAACTTCGGCTCCCACATCCCGGAACAGTCTGCACATTTCACTCCAGACAGTTTCCCAAACTTCCTTGGACAATATGGAGCAGCTCCACTCAGAGTTTGACACTCTTCAGAGAGTGAGGAGAGGAGCAGCTCCACCTTTATTAGCATCACACCCCCAACAGCAGCCTGTAAGTAGCAGCCATGCTGTGTGATTGTATCCGTGTTTGCCGGTTGCAGCAGACCATCTTAAACTGAGAGCTCCATAGTGAGGAACAACTTTAATCTACTGTGTGTTGATGTCCAGATGGAAAGCCGGTAGCTAGTATAGGTAACGTTAGCTACTAGCATTAGCTCCAAGCTAACTAAGTAGTATGAGGGCGGAGCTTATTTACAGGGAGGCTCATTTTATTTAGTCTATGCTGCTTCTGTATGACATCTCGCTGTAAACCAGCCAATCGGAGCAGAGCTGATTAGATTATTCATGAGCTCACCAAAAAAAGAAGCTCGTTTTATTCTAGGAGCAAATCATAGGGTGTAAATCCGCAAATAGGGCGACCAAAGTCACATACCTGTTCAGAGAACTACTTTAAACACATTGTAAAAGACTTTTGGCACAGATTAGCAGCACAAAGGAAGCATGAGCTCATAACTTTAATACTTAAATATCGTCTAAGATCGCGATTAAATTCAGAAAACATCTTTTTATCAGTACTCTCCAGCACTGCTTAAGCACATCTCCCTGCCCCTCAGGTGAACGTCCACCTGCCTAACTAGCCCTCTAACTAGCCCCACGCTAAAGCAGTTTTACTTACCTGACTTTTCTAACAAGTTGATGGCTTGGCTGTACAGGGACAAAGCCTCTCCATACTGTCCGGTCTTAAAGCACTCGTTGCCGGCTTGTTTCAGTTCTGCCCAAGACTGTGAGCGCCGCTTCTGAGGCATGTTGTTTATCTTTATCAAACTAGCGCAGCTGCAAAAGAGGAAAACAAACGATTAGCGTTAGCCGGCTAGCTTGCTAACTAGATAGCGCTACCTTGGTGGTTAGCGAAGGATGTCTGGTCTACTTAGCCGAGTGGACAGCATTACTAAGACATGTGGTTAGTTACTGTGATAGTTTCTTACCTGGACGTTATCGGTAACTGGATGAACAACGAGTTATAAACTAGTTTCCTCAATAACTTCTAACTGCAAGCTAAAGCTAACTTAGCTAGCTAACGTTAGAGTAGGTGCGCAGACCGCCGCCGGTAAGAAACTGAAAACTCAAGAGGTACCAAACAGCTTTTCTGGCGCCGTCCTGCCTGTTAGCTTGAAGCAGGAACCAAACTTCTCCGGAGTAACTGGACAGCCTAAACCAGCCGGATCTTCAAATCCTGCCTTTTATTCTTGCCCTGATAACAGACGGCGACTATCTCTACAGCCTAGTTCATTCAAGAAAGTGCTGGAAAAGGCGGCTCGGCTAGGCTAGGCTAAGCTAAGTTAGCACACCGCGTTCCCGGCGAAGTTCAGCACGCTTACCGGCTCTGACGCTGCGGACCTGGTGTTAGATTTCAGTTTCAGTTCTCAGCTCGGCGGATTCAGTTTCTCTCCTGCTGCTATTTCAGGAGCGGACTGACTGACTCACTAGTCCCGGTAACAGACAGAGCAGAAGGTACAGTGAGACCAAAAGTGGTCTAATGACGGGATTCAGCTAATCTGGGGTGTGTTTAAGGCCGTTCCACCTTAAATAAACACACCCAGCACAGAATTAGTATTGTTCAGTCCTAAGTGAACCGACGTGCTCTATGGCCTTATTCTGAAATCCTCTCTCATTATTCTGAGAAACTTTTCATTATTATTTAATATATAAATATTTATATTTATATTTATATATGAAATAATATATATGTGGTAGGCACTGCAGTGACACTGACGTGGTGGTGGTGTGTTAGTGTGTGTGGTGCTGGTGTGAGTGGATCAGACACAGCAGTGCTGCTGGAGTGTTTAAACACTGTGTCCACTCACTGTCCACTCTATTACACACTCCTACCTTGCTGGTCCACCTTGTAGATGTACAGTCAGAGACGACAGCTCATCTGCTGCTGCACAGTGCAGTGTTGGTCATCCTCTAGTCCTTCATCGGTGGTCACAGGACGCTGCCCACAGGACGCTGCCCACAGGACGCTGCCCACAGGACTTTGTGTGCTGGATAGTTCTGGCTGGTGGACGATTCTCAGTCCAGTAGTGACACTGAGGTGTCCAGCAGCACTGCTGTGTCTGATCCACTCACACCAGCACAACACACACTAGCACACCTCCACCACGTCAGTGTCACTGCAGTGCTGAGAATGATCCACCACCCACATACTACCTGCTCTGTGGGGGTCCTGTGGGGGTCCTGACCATTGAAGAACAGGGTAATACAGTATACAGAGAAACAGATAGACTACAGTCTGGAACTGTAGAACTACAGAGTGCTCCTGTATGGTCAGTGGAGCTGATAAATGGACACTGGTGCGATTTGGTCTCTATAGAAAAGCATTGCCCAGTGAGCCTAAGGTCACCATGACCAATACAAGGGTGGGCTAGAGGGGTATAAAGCCCCCCGAGCATTGGGCTGCGAATCAATGGAACTGTGTTTTCTGGAGTGATGATGGAGCCATCCAGTACCTTTGGGATGAGCAGAAGTGATCCAGAACTGATCATCCAACATCAGTACCTGACCTCACTAATGCTCTTGTGAATACTAAATGCAATCAAATCCTTACAGCAATGTTCCAATATATAGTGTAAAGATGAGAAGAGTAGAGGCTGTTACTGCAGCAAAGGAGGAGCAAACTCACTATTAACACTTCACTCGTTCACTCATTCACTCAGATGAAACACTTACAGAGCAAGTTGTCGGCAACTGGTTTTCCATCAGTGCAATAACACAGTCAGTGTTTTCCTTTCTCTGTTTAAGGAATTTAAAAAATACAGAAGGCATTCTCAGTGTTACCTTTTACTACTTATTTATTTATCTATCTATTTATTTATTTATTTATTATTGAGCATTTTTTCCACTTGTCTTTTTTAAAAGGTGATGTTGGTACACAGTTAAGACGGCATAAATAAATTATTTGTGTCTAAAAAACTAGAAAGAAATCATCACAGATCTTAGTTTATCCATCCATATATAAAGTCTAAGTAAAGAAATCAAAGAATTGGAAAACATGTATACAGTGTTCAGCCTATGTCCCTCATTAAAGTCTCTATGTAGTGTTAATCACCACACAGTCACATATATAATTAAATGTTTAAGATGTAAACAGTGTTTTTCAGGGTGGTTTGGTGTGAAACACTCTCACTTTGGTTGGAAACTAGAGTCAGAACTGTTCACAGTGGTGGTGAATGGAACCAGACGTCCACCTCTAAGAAAGCCATTACATGAAATAGTTATGACTGCGCTGCCTGATGTCTGAAACACTGTTTCCTGATAGTTTTTCAGATAATGTTTTGGGCAAAAACGCATGGTACCTATGAATCGTCATCACAGAGAGAAACCTTACCTTCAAAGTTCATTTCTTTTCAGATTGACCTTTATTTTACCATCATCAGCATTACATGTAACGCCCCCAACCCTCAAATAAATTTTGAAAGTGTGAGGCCCTCGGGTGAATCAAGTGAGTGCCCTGCTGTTTGACCACACCATTCATTTAAGAAGTACCCACTGGACTGTCATCTGGATGCACACAGCTGTTAACTGAAAATGTGATTGTGATTGCCAGGCCTGTCTGAATAGGAATGTTTTCTGGGTCAAAAATTGGAGTGACATTTAATAAGCAATACGTTGGCCTGCTCTAATTTCTATGGACGACCTGACATTCTAATTATTGAATATTCCTCTGCAGTATCAACACAAATGCATATATATGCATATATAATATTTTAATGTATTTATTTATTAATTTATTATACACACACACACACACACTATATAACAAATAATTTTTATATATAATGATGATGATATATAATGATTATATATAAATATTATATGTTATGTAGTGTGTGTGTGTATACTACTTATTTATTTATTTATAAAGCATGTATGTCATTATGTATAATGATTATAATTACATGGGTAAATGTTATGAGAGATGTTATGAGAGATTTCCAGCGAACTTTCCTGAGTTGATCCATCAGCTGAGCTTTATTATGCGGAGATCAGGCACGGGATCAGACAGGCAGCTCCTCGCTCCGCCTCGTTTTCGCTTCGCGTCTAGTTTGTCCCTCGGCGCGCGCTGTAGTCAGGCCTTACCTCAGAGCGCTAGTGTTCAGCTGCGGACGTTTCCAGTGAAGGTCGTGAAGCGAAGAGGTAAATCAGTTTCCTGTTTTATTCTCTTTCACGCGTTCCAGTATCGTAATATAGCAGTCTTTATGGTAAATGTACATCTGGCTTGTTTTTAAAACAGAATTTGATTAATTTTAATTGAAAAAAGTGCATTACAACGCTTAATGCTAATCGACTACGTGCTTTCTGTCACCGGGAAGCATGTATTTCCTTTAGCTTGCCTAGCTAGCTAACGTAGCTAGCTATGTATCTCGTCAATCTTGGTACTTGTTTATTAACTTTATTCATATTTAACCATACAGCTTAAGCACACACCAACATACAGAATGCTTTTTCGTAGGTTAGCTGTTTAGTTCTTCTGTTTTTGGCAAGTAACCGCTAAAAATAGCTAAGCCTGCTAGGCTAACTGCAGCTAACATTAGCTAGCTATCTAGTTATTTCTACTAAAGCGAGCACAGACAGCCCCTCTGTCTCTTATGTATGGTGGTGTTATTTTAACGTGTGTTTATAATATCTCTGGGCAGGAGTCAGTAAGTAATGACCGCAGTGCAGGGTTAATGTAACCGTGTCATGACATTAAGCAGCCACCATTCAGAAGTGGCCGGTACTGCACGTAAACATATGCAGTGTTAAGGTGAACCACACATTAAACCGTGTCTGCTGAATAAATGTTAAGACCGCATGAATGACAACATATATGGCTGTTTTTGCATCTTGCATGTATATTTTCCTGGATCCTCGTTTTTACTGAACATCATACTTGAAGGCTTCATCCCGTATGACATCTGCAATGCTGATGTTCCTCCCTCTCTCTTTCCCTCTCCCCAGATATTTCACCATGTCCCTCCCCAAGCCTGTGATGAGAGGTCTCCTTGGCAAGAGGTTGAGGTTTCATCTGCCCATTGCTTTCAGTCTGGCCCTCGTGGCTGCAACTGCATTCAAGGTCAGTTGTGTCGTCTATGTGGGGTTCACAGGGAAGGTTGGTGACATCTCCGTTTGGAAATGCTTTTGTGTTTTCTAATGACTTCTTTTCACGTTCTAACCCAGTTCACAGTAACAGAGCCCCGGAAACGGGCTTATGCTGACTTCTACAAGCAGTACGACGCCACGAAGGAGTTCAACGCCATGAGGGAAGCAGGTGTTTTTGAAAGTGTGAGGCCCTCGGGTGAATAAAGTGAGTGTCCTGCTGTTTGACCACACCATTCATATGAGACGTACCCACTGGACTGTCATCTGGATGCACACAGCTGTTAACTGAAAA
>CM067476.1:38754738-38785293 GCA_034552555.1 Semaprochilodus insignis
TATATATATATATATATATATATATATATATATATATATATATATATATATATACACGTATCTGGGTGGACAAACCTACAGCTCACAGTAACAAGCTGTTCAGACGAGTGTATGAGTAAACGAAGGACAGTTCAGGCTTTACAGCCACTATAGAGCAGATTAAACACGGACAGAAGACTCTCAAATCTGCATATTACTAATATTAAAATAAAAATATAAAATCATCTTTTAGAACTACATTACCGAGCTCAGAGCCAGAAGCGTGAAAGTGGTGGGAATGGCATCCAACTAATGTGTCTCAGAACGCTGCAGGACATGACGTCTTCCCCTTCTTTAACAAGTGCACGTGAAGTACATTTTCCCGAGTCTGCTCTGCTGCTCGGCTCACTCCGACTGGACTCACGTGATGCTCGGTGCATGTGAGTCTGGATCAGATTACTTGCAGTGTGCATGTAAAAAAAGGCCTGTCACAGTTATTGCATAATCGCCTAATATTTGAGCTGATCGCAATTATTTAAGCTGCCTGCTGTCGCCTTCCACAGTCCTGCTCCAACAAACCAAATGCGAACTGGATGGAACGTCACTGAATTCATAGAGATGTTGTTAGCTTTGTGGCTTAGGTTAATTCTACACATGATTCTATACGTGTGTGAGTGCACACAGCTGGCAGGTAAGGTGGCTACTCAGCCTGTTTGGCCATTTTAGGCTTGTGTTTTAATGTTTGTAACAATAAACAAGAAAATATCATTACATCGGTAATCACAAATTATTTATATGACAGTTAACCCTAAAATTTCATGATCATGACAGCCCTACATGTAACAGGTCATTACATTTTAGCTGATGACTAACTGTCATATAATTGTGGTTGGTGTAAACACAACCAGTGACATTATTCCAGATCCATCCATGGGAAAGCCCGGAAATGAGCCTAGCCAAATAAAAGAACTGGGCCTTAAACAATCGAATGGGAAAAAAACAACACCAAAACAGCTATAAAGGTACGTTCATAAAAATATTATATACATAAAACACACTGTATAACATTATGTAAGTCAATAGAGATGCACCAAAATCACGAATACTAAACACGTTTTTTCAGTCTTTCATTAATTTTGCCACTTTTTTCACCATTCCATTTTTTCCATTCAAATTTAACGTGCTAAATGTATTTTGTCTTGGTTTTCAAAGAAAAAAACTATTACTGAACTGCATTTTAAACATATTTACTAAACACTCAACATTTTAACAGCCCAGCAGACACACCAACACAATATGACTTAAATGATATATTAGCAATAAAAGCCCATCCCAGCCGACATGTTAGCTACATTCACAGAGAGCGCCTCACTCCACGCTGGCTGTGAGTTTATCACGATGTTGTAAAACTGGGGTTCGTGTTTCTTTATGGAGGAGAGAAAAGGCGCACGCCTGCGTGTAAGTGTACGCGCATGTGCGCGTGTGCTGAGAAGCTGCTGTCTGTCTCACTGTAGCAGCTCTGTTCTGGTCTTTACTCTGTCTGGAGTTCCGTTTGATTCCGCTCGAATGCTTGAAACTGAATAAAAGCTGGGAAGCGTCAGCGTGCTCCGTTGTGACTCGCTGTGGAGAAGCAACGCGTTAAAGTGGGTATTAGCCTAGAGCAGATGGTTAAGGAGTAAAAGTTCCACTCTGGTTCCCGTCTACATCCGGGAACTAGAAAAAGATAACGACGTCATTAAAAATGTCACTGTCTGTATTCAAAATGGCCCACTACTATACCGCACACTGTATACGCCCCCTGTGTGTGGGATACAGTACAGTAACAAGTTCTGACCTACAGTGTAGTATACTAATACAGTCACATGACCAGTTACCTCACAATTACCTCAGAGCTGTTATTACTGTATCACTGTTTAGAGCTAGCTGCTGCTAACGCTGCTCAGTTCACCTGAAATACGGTTAGCCTAGCTGTTAGCTACCCTCGGCTATTTCCCTCTAAAACTGACCCTCTAAAGCGAGTTCATCTTTTATTAATCTTCAGACCTGTATATTTTAACTTTCTGAGGCTCATTCTGATGAACACACACCCCACTACAATCACTACACCCTCATTTATACTCGGAGGTGACTGCGTTTAGCTCCCCAGTGTTACCCACCGCCATTTTCTCTGGCTGAAGCAGGCTGAGAGCTGGTGAGGCCGTGGTTCATGATGGGATGCAGTACACCATGAAGATAGCTCCACCTGTATACTAGAAACTCTGACTGGAGTAGAACACCATCTGGGGATCTCCAGTGACCTACAGATCTTCAATTTGGTCACATACTACATACTACTTTTAGGTGGATTCAGTAGGCGATGCAGTCTGTAGTATACCATTTTGAATACAGTCATTGTTCGGCATAAATTATTCGGTCTTTTCACTTTTCATTTTCGGCAAATAATTCCCGTTGACGAACATTCGGTGCATCCCTACAATATACTGTATACTGCAGACTTCCCGATCTCATTATGTAGAGCGTCCCTGATTGTGGCACCATGTCTTCTGATCAACAGTACATGCAATGTGTCTGAATAATGGAAGAAAAATGGAAAGATTCTGTGTGTGTGTGTGTGTGTGTGTGTGTGTGTATATATTTGTGTGTTAGTCCAGGTAATGCACTCTGCTCTGAAGGGATAGCCTAACCTCTGGTGGCAAAACAGGCTGCTGCTGTTCCCCCCATCCATTAAATAATTTACCAGTGTTATTACGCACAGCCACCTTCATTGTTGAACCCCCTAAAGGAACACTGCACGGGCGAACAAACGCTGACCCCAACTGAAACTGGGACTGTTATCACACCTGAGAGGGCAACAGACAGACAGACAGACAGAGAGCAAAAGAGACTTCACAATGCAAGTACTATATACATACACTATACGACCACTTAAGCACACAGATAGCTGTTCTGCTGGTACGCCCACTGCTGACACGGCTTGTATGATCTCCATCGAAAAGCATTGACCAATAGAATGGGATCTTCTAGACTGGCCACACTTGAGCCTAACGTCACCATGTCCAATGCCAAGGGTGTGCTAGAGGAGAATAAGCCCCAGCTAGCATTGAGCTGTGGAGAAGTGGAACTGGGTTCACTGGCGTGATGGAGCTCCATCCAGCAGGGGGGACGGTTAGACCACTTCTTCATTTCTCCCTGTTACTCAGACACTATCTGGACTAGGCCAAACACATTTTGATATAACTTACACCTGTCTGCTAATCAAATACATGTTTGCTTTTAGTCTCAATGAGCATAACATTCTGAAAACTCTGCATTGTTTATAGTAATACCACAGATAGATAGGAACATTCATCAAATAACAGTATCGGGTTGCTTGTTTATGCACTGAACAAAGGCCCTACATTGAGTTACTGTGCAGATGTTACAGATGTTCTATATTTCAGTGTGACAGGAAGAATGGAATGATTTGCGTTGCAACAAGCTTTTATTAATCATGTATCTATTGTATACATCTAAGAAAATACAAACAAATTATTTGGGGAATTAGTTTGTTTATCATTAGTAATTAGCCTCTCGTGGTCTTATATTTGCCTGTTCTGCTCATCATAAGCAATCAAACAGATAAACTGTTGTGTGGTCTGTTTTGATGTGGCTGCTTAGCTTACGGACTACTATCCCCAACCGTCCCCATCCTGTTACCCCTGACAGAGCTCACTGACCTTGCTGACCATGTTGCTTAGAATTTAACAAAACAATGAGAGTGTTTTAAGGCTGCAACAGAAGACTATGTTGGTAGTCGTATAATCTATAGATTATTGAAATGAGTAATCGATTATTCAGACTATGAATTGTACAATTACAAAATAACTCTTATTATTATGTTATATTTTCTGAAATAACATATCGATAATTATCTGATATAAGTGCAAGATTTATGCACATGCACAGACTAAGAACAACGAAAGATAGAGTAAAGTGTATACAGCCCCCTCTATTGGGTTTCAAAACCGGGCCTTATTTCAAAATTAATTAGAAATCAGAGTATAATGTTTACATGACCACTTGAATAATCAGATAACGGGAGAAACTCAAAGTCTCGATTGATTAAAAAGTGTTTTCTGTCTTTCTGGTGGGTCTAACTGAGCATGTGCAGCCACCACTCAAGCATGTTTCTGACTGGATCCAGAAATGGGCTCTTTTAGTTCTGCCAGAAAGACCCCAACGCTACATCAGTCATTCATTCATTTCTCTGTCTTTAAAAGAGTTCAACTCCTCCTCTTCCTTCAGCTCCTGTTCTGCTGCTTTCAGGTGCTGACGTTTCAACGTTCTCCTCCGTCCAACACCCCCCCCACCACCAGTTTGGTCCCGGTTCTGTTGTCCATATCCAGCAGGATCTGTGAAGATTCGAATGCTTCAAGACCAGGGTCCAGGACGGGGCCTGTGCCTCTATGGTACGCCTCACTGGGGACTAAAATATCATTTTCCATCACTTTTGCCTTTCGAGAATTTCTGGCAGAACTGACCATTCAACATCAATACCTATACTGCTTGTGTGAAGGCTGAATGCAATCAAATCCTCAAAGCAATGTTCAACATCTAGTGTAAAGCCTTCCCGGAAAGTAGAGGCTGGGACTGCAGCACTCTTTGCTGGACAAACTCTCTATTAATACCCTTCATTTCAGAAGACACGCCGGACGAGCTTGGCGAGAAACTGTTTTTCTTTTCTTCTAAGGACAAATAAAGCGGAATCATCACCGCAAACAGCGTCCTGTCCCCATCCTCATCCTGTTTTTCACCCTTTGATATATGACACCTTGGCGATAAAATCCTGACTGCAGCTCTGACTACAGTGGCAGCTGGTGAGGCTTTGTAGGCAGCGAGCGATATTATTGTTCCTCGGCGAGCAGCAGGCAGCGAGCAGCTCTCGCGCGCTCTCCCAGGTGCTGTCAAAACAAAGAGCTGATGAACAGTGCCGGAGATTAGCTCACTGTATTTTCGGTGAGGCCAGGCTTAAGACGATCTCTCGTTGCAGGCCGTCAGCTAGACGCGGCGCAGTGCGAATCAAAAACGCCTCGGTTTGAGCCTGATGGTGGACTACAATGGCTTGTCACGTTCATCTGAAGAAGGTTAAATGTTTTGTTCATGCTGCCCTCAGGCAGTCATTCGTAGCTCACAGAACCACAGGCGCATGTGTAAGCCGAGTTATTGTACATGGGTTTTTTAAGTGCCAAGCTGCAGGCTGGGGGAGCACACCGACGGTGACTGTCAACAATCACGACAACACAATGCTACACAGTAGTTATGTGACTGTATGGGCTCCGTATGTAAACCTGGGTGAAGTGTGATGTACGCTTTAGTTTAGGGCTGTACCCGACTCAGAATTTTGTCAGTCGAATCGGATTCGCCCGTCCTGGCTGACGATTCGACTGTTCGTTCATGTTCTTTCTCCATATACATTATCTAGTAATCAGTAAATCAATCTGCATACGGTTCAGATCTGATGTCCTCATTTAGAAAGTCAGCAGAGTCACAGGAACATATTACTGAACTAAAGAGACGTGGCGTATGATGAACAATCTGGAGCCTGATTTAATTACAGAATATAGCGTCTGGCAGCGAGCACGTATTTATGCTAAAAATTAGCGCTTCTAGCCTGTCTTTATAATTTCACTTTTAACAGCTTCTTCAGTAGGATGACCCTTCGTCTTTCATCTCTCATAAATAATGAACTCCTAAATAAAACCAAATTACTCAATATTTAAATTATTTTTAGATGAAAAGGAGAACGGTAGACCTGAAACCGTTTAATTATTATATCACCTGCGCTGAAATAATTATTCCTCGTTTATCGGCAGGCATATTAAGTGACTGTACTTATCTTTAAATAAAAATAATCTTAGCTGTAAACGAATAAATAAAAATATCTGTAATTTAGGTTCTAAAATAATGGAATTATAATAAAACAAACGTCTTCGGTCCGTTTTTCCTTCACCGCAAACAGCCATTATGTCTAAAACGAAAGTCAGCTCACTGGTTTGAAGCAGTGTTGGATGTCTGACTAAATGACGAGCAGAATTAGCTTTAATTTGTTCAGATTCTCTTCTTCAAAAGCTCCTCCAGACTTTTTCTGAGACATCGTTCCACCCGTGTTTCTCAGCTTCACAGCTTTAGCTCCCTTCAACGGTGAACCACCAGCGCACGTTGTCACGTGGATTTAATTTTTTAGCAAGCGTGCGTCATAGCTAGAACCTAAATATATATTTATTATTCCCCTTTTAATAATTATTAGCTTTTTTTTTTTTTTTTATTAAGCTTTTGTCTGTTTTACGAGGAAAAAAAAACTCGTCAATGTTGTCAGTCGACTTAAAGGTTCTCAGTCAACTTAAAGGGTCTCCGACTAACGATTCGACTCGTCGACTTCTAGAGGGCAGCCCTGCTATAGTTGCACAAAAGGATCAACCGACAGGAATGAAACTTGGTAGGTAGGTCTGACATCGTGAGAGATGCGGATGGTTCAAGTTTCACGCTCGGCTGCACATGCGACGGAAGCAAGGACAAGCCTTATCGCTGAACCTGACTGATTGAGGACATTCAGCGAGCAGTGATGCCCTCCATGAGTCATCCTGCTAGTGCCAGCATGAGTACCACCCCTAAGGCAAAATCTGCAGGAACTGTGTGAGAATATTCAAGATGCAGGGGATGGATTATCGTAGGGCACCATTAGGAAGCTCTACAGCTCCATGCTGAGACGTCTGGGATGTTGTGTTAGCAAACACGGCGGCCCGACGCCATACTGAGAGACACTACTTCTGTATGTGTAGCTCAGTAAATATTGATCATATCAGTCTAAATTGATCATCATTTATTGTTCCTGGTAACCTTTATCTTCCTTCCCAACAGCACTGCAACCCACACCTCCTTCTGGGTGCAGCTATTCTTTTGAGGATGAGTCTATATGCAGAGACCAGGGTTCTTGAGCCACGTATTAATGGGCCTTGCTTTGTGCATTAATTAACACCAACTTTCAATGGAACTAAGTGGCCGTAATCCCTGAATAACAGCCCCAGACCATCATCCCTTCTCTGGCACTATGCACTATGGTAGGTAGCGTTCTCCTGCGACCCATCAAACCCAGATTCATAGATCAGACTGCCAGACAGTGATGCGTGATTCATCACTCCAGAGAACACGTTTCCACTGCTCCAGAGTCCAGTAGCGGTGTGCTTTGCACCACTGCAGCCAATGCTGGGCATCGCACATAGTGATGTTACTTTGACTTTAAAGTCATTGAGCTCTTCAGTACAACCCATTCCACTCTAACTGAATAACCACACCCACTAACCCAGCCTTCATACTTCCACTGAACAACCACACAATAATAACTACAGCAACGTCCAGCCCGACTGGACAGTCCAATCCCACATATTGCTAACGTTACATTTCTGCTTTTCACTGGTCTCAACTCTGTCTTAACAATAGCCAACAGGCTAACTGGCTCCAATAGCATTCGGACGGATGCTTTGAATTCAAATTACAACGAGCTTTAAACTCATGAATCTTTCTTAAAATGGTTCTTTTAACTGATGGAGAACGTGTATGATTCTTCATAGCACCAAAAATGGTCAAGCTTGTAAAAATCAAATCAAATCAAATCACTTTTATTGTCACGTCACATTTTCACAGATGTGAAGGTGAGTGAAAAACTTAGGTGCGAAGTCCCTTACAGTACTTAGATACAAAAAATATACATGGACAATAAATATATACAATACTAATAACACAAAATCTCTTATCCTAATACACATTATAAATTATATATATTTATATAACAGTAATATAAAGTTATGAACAAAACCTATGATATATCCAGATGTACAAATTTCCATATAGCACTATGGTAAGGCTGAGGTAGATGAGAGATGCAGGGTATATACAGGGCATGGAATATTGATATATATATATATATATATAAATATAATATATATATACAATCACTACAGATATACAATATGGATGAAGATAACAGTATGTCGGTCTATATGTGCAAGTATAAATATGCTAAATGTAAAGTGCAGAGTGATGATTGTCCATGGAGATCATCATATAGATGATTTTGGTGAGATGTGCTGAACCTTGTTTGGTGCTTTGTAGAAGCGTTGTACAGAACCATACACAACTCACCCTCCATTGAACTAAAAAAGCACTTCACCATGCCAAGATATTAAGCACAAACTGCTGCTATGTAGAGCTTGTGGTTCTAAGTAGAACTATTCTCTTTACTAAAGGACCCTTGAAGAACCATCAGCTTTAGCATGACCTTACCAATGATAGTTGGGTTTACAGTATGCATGCAGCCAATGGAGAGAAGCAAGTGAGGAAGCTTGTTTGCATGGTGCATCATTGCTCTGGGTATTCACTAAGCCCTTAGTTACATCAGTATGTTTCAGATGGTTCCATGTCTAATAACAACTACCTAATGCGTACACCTCTGTAACATGAGGATAACACCCAGCAGGCACCAGACGCCAGTTTGAGGTCAGGAAGATGCTGGACTCCATTGTCAAATCCCAGTGATTTGCTTGACATCAATCTCAAGTCGGAAATCAAAATCTGATACGGGTCAAAAACAACGTTGCATTGACATCTGGCACCAATGTTAGATAAGAGGAGTGGGCAGCCATAGCTGTGGCACCTGGAAGCGTTTGGGTACCTTGCTCAAGGGCACCGCAGCCATGGACAGATGGAGTCAGGGATTAAACCACCAACCTTGCTAGTAGTGCACAAGCTGCTATTCCACCTAAGCCATTCAGAACAAACATAATCAGACACCTAAAACGCCATCACTCTGCTGAACAAGCCCCGTTTCAAGAAGCTAGCAAAGGCAAACTGACTAAAACTAAAGCTGGCATATTTTAGCCTCCCATCCCCATGAACATGTGGCGGTAAATGGATGGATGAAGAAAAAAAGCCTATGCTCATAAGTATCTGGACGCATGGTGAGTGATTCAATTTCACCAGTTCACAAAAATCCATTCCTGACACCTAAAGAATGACTAAACTCCACGACTGAGTTGGATCAGGTGGGGCAGCCTTGGTTCAGGTGGTATAGTGGGTTGTCCACTATTCGCAGGGTCGGCAGTTCAGTCCTTGACGTCTCCTGTGCAGGGCTGAAGTGCCCTTGAGCAAGGCACCCAAACATGCCCTGAGCACTGCTGATACAGCTGTCCACCCCTCCTGCCTGACACAGGAGCTTCTTGTCAGCCTGGTGTTGTTTTTTGATGGACACTGATATGGATTTCCAGCTGCCCCACGCTGGAGGTTAACATCCAGTCAACATTAGTTTCTGATGTTGAGCCAATTTTCATTAGCAACTTTAATTCAACGTCTGTCCGACGTGGATGGACTTCCAGTTCATCCATCCATCCATCCATCCATCCATCCAGTCATTAATCATTCATCATCCGTCCAAATACAAATACACCCATTAATCCACTCCATTCAACTACCTGTTAATCCATCCATTTATGTCTGTCTATTTTACCATCTATTCATCCACTCCATCCATCCATCCATTTATCCACCCATCCCTTCATCCGTTCCATCACATTCATCCATCCATCCATCCATTTTACACAGAAATATTTTGACAGATGCTGCTGAACTTAAAGAGAGAAAAAGACAGAGAGAAAATAGACGTAGGACAAAAGAGCACGGAGAGAGAGGTATGGAGGAACGGAGAGAGACGGCCTCGCACAAAGAAGACAGGAAGATAAAGACAGAGAGGAGAGGAAAAAAAGGAAACAGAGCAAGACGAGTCCAGAGACAGACGGAGAGGAGGAGAGACGGAGACAGAGACAGAACGAGCACGTGAGAGAGAGGGAGAGAAAGATGAGAGCGTACAGTAGAGGAATGATGGGGGATGGGTGGCGTACAGTGCATCAGCGTTGGAGGAGCTCAGACAAAGGAAGGAAGGAGAGCTGCTGATGGCGTGTGTGTACAGAGACATACAAAGCATACAGGGGTCCAGGTGACCTTTAACAGCTGCAACCCGTCTTTATTACCTTCAGTTATTATCCATATCCATCAATACTGCAGCAGCACGCGGCGCCGAGATCAACAGTACAGTTGGACTTAACACGCAGGGCAGCACCACCGTAATCTACTGTAACATGCAGAGCTGCACCCAGCGGAGCTTCCATGGCTAATTCTGGGTCCGATTTCTGCACAACCAAACTGACTGATGGATGATTGTTTTATTAGTGAGCTTGTATTTATTAGGGACTGCACAATCTGCAATACTGTTGTTATCCCATTCTATTAACACCGGTCCAACCGGTCCACTTTTGTTTCCCATTAAGAATGAATGAGGTGGAAAAGTATGCACCTATCTACTGTACTTCTGCTCGACCAACAGACACTGTTTCACATACACATCTCAGGGCAGACCCCCGAGCACAAATTCCATGTTGGTCTGACCAGCATTCATCGGTTTGTCTTTTTTTCTCCATCCCTCGTTTCTCCCATAGAGTCCCATTCATTTTTGGCCCCACCTCAACTCACTTGTTTACCTTAACCTGCAGCCACCAACGTGCAAGTACTGACTCAGGGCCGAACCCCAATCTCTGCAACAGAGGACTGCAATCCTCCATAGTATAATAATAATAATAATAATAATAATAAAAACAACAACAACAACAACAACAATATATTATTGCTGTATTAGACAGTGCATGATAAATAATGCTCTTTATTATCCCAAACTGCTGCCATTTTAAGTGATTAAACAGAAAGTAGCAGATTTAAATGACTTTATCCAAGTAATAATAATAATAATAATAATAATAAATTATTATTACTGTATTAGACAGTATAATTAAACTGCTGCCATATTAAATGATGAAACAAAAAGTATCAGATTTAAAAAACTTAAATCAAATAATAATAATAACAATAACAGTAATAATATATTATTACTGTAATAGACAGTGCACAATAAATAACATTGTATGCTCGTTATTATGCCAAACTGCTGCCATTTTAAGTGATTAAACAAAAGTAAAAAAATAAAAAGTAGCAGTTTAAAAAAAAGTTTCAAATGAATGACTATTCAAAAAATAATAATAAAACAAACGAATAAATAAATAAATAAAAATAATAATGATAATAATGATAATAATAATTCAGACTACTGTGATTGTGGTTTATGCAGTATGCAGACTGTGCCGGTTCTGTGTACGGTTTATGGATGACGGTCTTTCTTTTGTTCCTGTCAAAGCGGAGGCATTTTGTTCGCTCTCTTTGTAATCTCTGCACGAGACGTATTCAGGACAAGCAGAGTTTCTGAAGGAGGCAGATGTGTTGACAATTTTTAACTCGCTTTAGTGCGTTCATTGTGCCCACAGCGAGACAGAAGACTCCGTTCTAGCACCTTCTAACACGCACGGCTGCCCACGCACATGCACAGTCCAACGCACCTCACTCGCCAGACAACAGTCAATAAAGCCTTATTCTATAGCACAGAGTGTTTGTGGGTCATGCAAAGGGGAATTCCACTGACTGTTCTAATCATCATTCAGTGGTGGAGATGTAAACAGAGTCATTCAGAGTGGGTTCGGTGTGAGATGGTTCTGATGGTGTTTACAGTGGTGGTGATGGGAAGCAGGGGTCAGATAGACACATATAGAGGTGGACGTCTGGTTCATATTCCCACTGTGAACTATTCTGAATCCATACATGTCTCTAGAACTGGGTATTTGACAACAAACCGCTCTGAATGACTGTGTTTATATCTCCACTATTCATTTCATGCTGAAATTCAATTGGTGGAATTCTCCTTCAATTACAAAGCCATTCAGTTACACTTATCACCAAAAGAATAGCTGCACCCAGAAGGAGGTGTGGGGTTGAAGTGCTATTGGGAAGGAAGATAAAGGTTACCAGGAACAATAAATGATGATGAATTTAGACTGATATGATCAATATTTATTGAGCTACACATACAGAAGTCTGTTTCTCAATATGGCATTGGGCCACCGTGTTTCCTAACCCAACATGCCAGACGTCTCGGCATGGAGTTGTAGAGGTTCCTAATGGTGTCCTGTGATAATCCATCCCATGCAGCTTGAATATTCTCACACAGTTCCTGCAGATGGTGCGGTAGGGTTGGAGGTGGAGTCACACCAGGCCTTCTGGACGTGTGACGCGTGACAACAAACCGTTCATCTTGGTGCTGACCACGGTGCCTCCACACACGGATTCATTGGTCGTCTCCAACAAGACAAAAGCGGGACTCGTCACTGAAGACGAGGTGACGTTGATGTGGTGTTAAGGACAGTTGTCATAACGGTCTGCGTGAATGTAGTCAGGTACAGCGATAAGGCCCAACCTTGCTTACATCCTATGCACGGCCAAGTGTGAAACTTGAAGCATTTGCATGTCTCACAATGTCAAACCTACCCACCAAGTTTCATTCCTTACGACATCAGGGCTAAAAAAAACACACCAAAGACCAGCGAATAAAGGAAGCACTTTAAACAAAAACCAGCGGTCACTCTTCCACACAACAGAAACTTCTTCGTCCCAGTGTTTTCTGGCCCACTGAAATCAGTGTCAGTTTAATGCCACAGAATGAAAAGGATCCAGTTTTGTACAGGTAGTGCAGTGATTTCATCATCTACAAGAACCAGCGAACAAAAGGTCTCGCAGGCCAAGCACTCGAATATTACACAACTACTGGATTCCTCACGTCCACTGCAGTCACCACTATGTTGCATGTCTTTGTAGACACCTGCTCATCCATCCAGCCCCATTTGCTGCGCTAACAACCTTTACTCTTCTGGGAAGGCTGTACACTGGATCTGATTGCATTCAGCATTTACAGTGTATATGTTTTATTTTTTGTTACAACAAAAATAGGAGTGGTTGAAAATGTGCTTTATAAGCTCACTGGACAAAAGAATTAGTCCCCCCCCTGTGGTGTTCTGGGGGTGTTTTAATTTGGTGGGAATGGGTTCTTTGATTGAGGTGCCTACATTGAGCTGCTGGAACAACCAGGTTTTGCCTTTTGCTCATCATCTTACCGAGCAATACAACATTCCTATCCCTGCACTCCAAGATGACAATGCTCACGTTCACAGGGCTGCTAATGTGACCGATTGGCATGATGGACATTCAGGAGCATTCACACATCTGGACTGGCCAGGAAAAATCTGTGGGACTACCTGAAACAACCAGTAAACGCCAGGGAAGGCATCCACCAAATCTGGCCCAACTGCACAATTCTTTGACACAAGAGCGTCTTGAACGTTGTTGTGGCCCATATCCAGAAACATGTCCAGTCCACGCCAAATCCAATCAAAACTGTTATTGGGGCTTGTGGAGGTATTACAGGCTCTTAACTCATTTTTTGTACAGTGAGCTTATACCATATGAACATGCTCATGTTTATGGTCCAACACGAATAATCCAAACACTGAAGCATCCATACAGTATGTTGGTGTTTGTTTCCTTATTTAGTATTTAGGAAACTTAGTCTTTCATTAAGAATTTAGACCCCAAAGGGATTCTAGAGTACTTGTGTGGATTTCTGACAGCTTTTAGAGTAAAGGGTCTTAAGTGTCACTTTGCTAATCTAAAGCCTAAAGCTTAATCTAAATACTTTACGCCGTATGTTACAGTGATTTTATACAGGGTGAGGGTCTTATTGCACTACGTTCAAACTAGGAGCTGACAAGTTGCTTACGTCAACTCAAGTTTGTCTCTCGAGGGTGTGTTCGTGTGTGGGTGTGTACAAGGTTTAGTAAAGCTAGGTAGTTTTTAAAGCAACTATTATTATTGACGAATGACTTTGTATGGAAACCTTCCTGCTCACATTTGTGGCTTGCCTTATTGGCCACTTAGCATGCTGGCTAACCTAGCTAGCTATCGAGCGAACTCACCAGAAACATCAACAATATCCTCTACTTTCTTCCACACTTCACTTTTATTCAGATGTATATATACAAAGACGCAGCATATAAACTGGGGAAAGAGGAAACAGCGGTTATGAGCTGCTCCTCCATGTTTCCCACCACACTGCTGAGAACTGGAACCAAATGCTGGTAGGAACTAAAAGTTCAGAGAGCAGAGGGGGCCTCAGACCCCTACGTCTACGGTTGGGCCAAAGAATTTGTTGGAGCCACTTGTTTACAATGTCGCTTCACTGCGTCATAATTCATTCGCATAAAGTTCAGAAAATCTCAACTCGATTTGTCGCTTGCCGGCTTGTTGCCAAATCACATCTACAAGTTGTGTACTCCCATAGGAAATGACTGGTCGCTTGTCGCTCTGTCGCCTGCTAGTGTGAACGTAGGGTTAGTCCTGATGCGTAGGGGAGTGAACACCCCATAGTGATAGCAGGCCATGTTCCAGTTCCAAATCTACACAAATTTGGCATAAAACATTTCAATAATTCACAGAGAACCAATGCTGTATGTTCTCCTGAAGTTAGATCATTCAGAGCTTGGAGCAATATGAACCTGACTCCATTCAGCTGAACTGACTATGAAAACACGTCACTAAAGTCTCTACATCTTGACCTCTCTTCTGAATAAGCTCAGACTCATCTCTGTCCTTATCTGCCACAATCTGTCTCTCAGTGTAGGCCTGTTTGGGATACCTCAGAGCTGTTATTACTGTATCCACTGTTTAGAGCTAGCTGCTGCTAACGCTGCTCAGTTCACCTGAAATACGTTTAGCCTAGCTGTTAGCCACCCTCGGCTATTTCCCTCTAAAACTGACCCTCTAAAGCGAGTTCATCTTTTATTAATCTTCAGACCTGTATATTTTAACTTTCTGAGGCTCATTCTGATGAACACACACCCCACTACAATCACTACACCCACATTTATACTCGGAGCTGGCTGCGTTTAGCTCCCCAGTGTTACCCGCCGCCATTGTCTCTGGCTGAAGCAGGCTGAGAGCTGGTGAGGCCGCGGTGCATGATGGGATACAGTACACCATGAAGATAGCTCCACCTGTATACCAGAAACTCTGACTGGAGTAGAACACCATCCGGTATCTTCAGTGCACTACAGATCTTCAGTTGGTCTTCAGTTTGGTCACATACTACATACTACTTTTTGGTAGATTTAGTACACGAGTAGTATGTAGTATGCCATTTTGAATACAGCCAAAGACAGGTACAAACTGAGGGGGTTAAATACAGACAGCGGAAATGATAAACAGGGGAAAACAATGAGATCTCCGTGAGGAGCTTCTCTGAATCAATCTGTGATTGGGTAAAGGGGAGCATGTGACAGTGACATGTGACTGCTGAGGATTCTGGGGAATGGAGTTCAGAGAGTCTGTGGATGCGGTGAGCAGGTCCGGCGGCGTGACAAACATGAACACATGTAAGATGATGCTTGATTATGAAATGTGCAGTATATTATTGTTCTGAAAGGTGGTACTGAGAACAACCCTGATAGCGAGCAGTGGACCACTGTTGGCTTGCTGATGGCAAAGCTGGCGGCCCACCAGTAGTTAGGATATTATATGTTACATCTTAACAAGCACATTACACAGTTTATGCACAAATCAAATGTCACAACATGGCACTACCTTGAGATTATGACATTAGCTCATAAATAATCCCTCTGTTGTGTAGTTTCTAAGTCGTACCAGGCCAAAAAAAGTGGACTCAGCTAACACCAGTTCTGTACAACTTACAACTGATTAGAAATCCAGTCTGGTTGAGGTTAAATCTGTTCAGATTGCTTTGACCTTCAGCATGAACAATGTGACCTCACAATGCTAAATGTACATGTACATGTAAGGAAATGTAGAAGAGAATAGTACAATAGAACAGAATAGAATAGAACAGTAGAATAATGTTTGTTAACAGCTACAACATTAACAGCTACAACATTAACAGCTACAACCACATCAACTGCTACAGCATCCAGTTTAATGTCATGTAGGTGCTCTTAACAGTAGACAGTGTTACATCTAATATTTGATGTGAAATCTGATATTTCAAATGCACTGGGAATGCGGTACAACTACCGAATTTATTAAATGGATTAAATATTCAGTTATATTGGTTATTATGAATACCTCTGTCCACCCACACTCTCATTTCTTTTCTTTGTTCACTATTTATTATTGTACAGTAACAGTCAATTCTTCATTCCTTATTCATACCGCTCTTGTTTTCCTATTGTCTTGCTATCCAGTGTGGACCAGAGGAGGATGGGTTCCTCTTATGGTTGCTTCCTGTTATTCTTAGGTAGTTTTCCTTGCCACTGCCATCTTTAGTTTGGACTCAGACTCTTGTTCAAGTACTTTATGACAGCACATAGCATTGGGAAAAGTAGTATTTGATTGAATTAAAATTAAACTGAACTGAATTCTACATTTGCTGATACATTTGGTACAAGTAACGCAATCTTTTCCATCATAACCTTTTATATTCATCCCAAAACCACCTTGTTTATTAATGTATTTGGCCTTTGATTATATGCCAATTGTAGCCTTCAGTAAAGCGTATGTATCTGTGTTTTTTTGAGGGTTATTATTGTGAAATCTGCCTGCAATGACTACATCAAAGGTGGATCTGTCAGTGGCAGCCTGAACGACTTATATAATCTGCATTACCCCCCCCAACTATTAATAACATATTTGTAGTTGTGCAGTCAAAGATCATGAAAGGAAAACAGCTTACATTTCCATGGAAACAGAAGACACTTCACTTCAGCCACCTGGATGAAGTCATGGTTTATGAGAGCAAAACAACTTCACAGAGCGACAGGACGGAATGTACCGTCCACAAACGAACGTCCGGCCGAAAAGAACACGGCCGAGGTGGAAAGCAGGCTAAAACTCTGCACTGAGACGCCCGAATCCAAATTCGCACCACATTCATTAACAGGAAACAACTGCTGATCAGTCATGTTCAAATCCGGCAAACTGTTGGGGCTTATCTGCTCCTGGCTAAAATTAAACTGTCAGAAGGAGACAGCCATCGTGCTCCTCTGGGAGACAGCACGCCTCTAACTCTGGACTGTCATAGTGCGGAGTGTGGCTGTCGAAGTGGGCTCCATGTGCCAAAAGTCATGGGACAGTATGTAAATTGATTATGAAGTGGTGTTACTTCTGGCAGTTTGGGAACGCCCACACCCGTATAAGTTGTGAGGTGTTATCTTGTGAGTGAGGCTGAACACCGCCCAGCGTGCTCATGGCACATAAATTCCACCATTAGCTGGAACACTCCAGAATGCTTCCTGAACCAATTGTGGACAACTTGGTACCAATGGCATGCTGCATTATCCTGCTGGAATGTCCCATCACTGTGGGGGTAGATGAAGTTCATGAAGGACTGCAAATGGTCACCAAGCAGTGAAACATAGTGGGCACTGGTTGTTGACGTATTTAAGTGGACCAGCGGACCTGGCCCATGCAATGAGAACACAGTCCACACCAGTATGGAACCACCACCAGCCTGCACAGTGCCTTGTTGACAACTGGGGTCCACGGCTCCATGGCGGTTTCATCAGACCCAAACAATAGGTACCGTGAATCATTGGACGACATGTTGCCAGTCCTCTAGGGTGAAGTTAGCAGCCTCACGAGACTGAGAATGATCCCCCGCCCTCATAATACCTGCTCTGTGGTGGTCCTGTGGGGGTCCTGACCACTGAAGAACAGGGTAATACAGTATACAGAGAAACCGATGGACTACAGTCTGTAACTGTAGAACTGCAAAGTGCTCCTATATGGTCAGTGAATCTGATAACATGGACAATGAGTGTAGGAACAAGGAGGTGTACCTAATAAAATGGCCAGTGGGTGTGTATCGGTCCAGTGCAGGTATTTGTATGGCACTGCATGCTGTATTTTATGTTCCCGGTACGCGGTGGGCATCATTATGTGGGCACTGGTATACCGCTACTCAAAATTACCTTCAGAACGTACCTACAAACTACAAGCTATATTTTAGAAATGTGATTAAAGGTAAACATCAGTCAGATGTTTCCGCTCTGAGCCATCTTGTGTGCGGGAGGAACTCTTCACTAATGTATTGAGTACCGCATGTCAATCACCGACTAAAATGGATGTCACAGTGTTTTAAGAAATGCGGCTGTCAGTCCAGGGCAGTGCATCATGTTGAGTCATTCCAGCAACACCTTCAAGCAGGGATCAAAATAGCAAGCAGCAGTGTAAACCTGATAGAGCAGTCGCGAAACACGTTTAACTATTATTTATAATAAATGAATAAATAAATAAATAGAGAAGCGGCATGTAAGTGTTCATCCCACCTATATGTATGTATGTTCGTACATAGAGCAGATACAGCAGTCGCGAAACACGTTTAACTATTATTTTAAATAAATAAATAAATAGATAGAGAAGCAGCATTTTACCCCAAACTGGAATCTGGCCACACACACACACACACACACACACACACACACACACACACACACACACTCACACTCACACACACATATATATATATATATATATATATATATATATATATATATATAAAATCTGGAACATACATACATATAGGTGGGATGAACACTTATATGCATAATATATGGTCTGATACATGTAATGCAATGAAAAAGCTATAACATGAGGCTAGTAGTAGTATATGCCATCCATATATGCTTATTTCTTTCTATTATACATTGCTACATAACATATACCTGCTACTCATATATGTCTATATATCTACCTGTATATAACTATATGTACCATATTTCAAAATATCCAATTTCAAAAATCTGAATATATGTCACACATTATGTCCTTATGTGACTAATATAAGTTGGACATATCAGATAAATTCAAATACGCTCAAGTCATATATACATATATATATATTTGAAATCCATACATTACCATATATAATATTTCTGGTACGTGAAGACTGAGCTTGGAACATTGGTTGAAATGCAACAACACAAAATCCCCTGCCAAGTTATTAAAATGTCTTTCAGGCCTGGTGTCACTCCACCTCCACCCCTACCGCACCATCTGGAACTGTGTGAGAATATTCAAGCTGCATGGGATGGATTATCAAAGGACACCATTAGGAACCTCTACAACTCCATGCCGAGACGTCTGGCATGTTGGGTTAGCAAACATGGCGGCCCAACAACCATACTGAGAGACACTATTTCTGTATGTGTAGCTCAATAAATATTGCCCATACTTCCCAATAGCACTGCAACCCCACACTTCCTTCTGGGTGCAGCTGTTCTCTTAATGATGAGTGTAATAACTTTCAGTGCGGGAGCTTTTAAAGGTGGATGTCTGGTTCTGTTCACCACCACTGTGAACAGTTCTGACTTTCTCTGGATAGAACAGAGCCTTTCACACCAAACCACTCTGAATGACTTTGTTTACATCGGGAGTCAGTGGAGTTCGCCCTTTAAGCTCTCTAAACACCCAGAATCCACAGGTGTGAGTCCAGGCTTTCATTCCTCACTTCTATTGAAGTAACTCAGCCAGTGTACCTTGTTTTCCAGGTGCTGAATAACAGGCCTTATTAGAGGCTGCTGAGCCAACAAATAAGCTGATTGGGTCTTAAAGAGCCCATCTCCTGACAATCCCACCATCACAATCACCATCTACATCTTGACTGCCAGTCAGTTAATGAGTGGTAGGGGAGCAGACGGCGCTCTCGGGTTGGGCAGATGTGATGCCACATTGAAGTCATAACTGATACTCCAGATGTCACCATCCTCACAGTTAATCACACAGCTTACCTCTGGCTTTCAAGGTGAATAAGCATGCACACTACTGCAAGGTTCTCCACCACCAACACGGCTCGGATGTAGACTCGAGAGAGAGGTTTAAACCATTCTCAATATCGTCATGTTACAAAACTGCAGTTATTTAACCCCCCGCATGTGATGTAAGCAAGGACGGGCCTTATCGCTGTACCTGACTGACCCAACAGCCACGACTGCAGACATTCAGTGAGCAGTGATGTCCTCCATGAGTCATCCTGTTAGTGCAGCACCATTGGCAGACGGCTGCACCACGCAGGACTACATGTATGCAGACCGTTACAACGACTGCCCTTAACACCACGTCACCGTCACCAAAGACTGTAATGGTGTCGTGCCAAACTGTCATGGAGTGACTCAGAATGGCAGCGGGTCATCTTCAGTGACGAGTCCCGCTTTTGTCTTGGTGGAGACGACCAACGAATCCGTGTGTGGAGGCACCGTGGTCAGCACCAAGATGAACGGTTTATTGTCACATGTCACACGTCCAGAAGGCCTGGTGTCACTCCACCTCCACCCCTACTGCACCATCTGCAGGAACTGAGGATATTCAAGCTGCATGGGATGGATTATCACAGGACACCATTAGGAACCTCTACAACTCCATGCCGAGACGTCTGGCATGTTGGGTTAGCAAACATGGCGGCCCAACAACCATACTGAGAGACAGACTTCTGTATGTGTAGCTCAATAAATATTGATCATATCAGTCTAAATTTATCATCATTTATTGATCCTGGTAACCTTTATCTTCCTTCCCAACAGCACTGCAAACCCACACCTCCTTCTGGGTGCAGCTGTTCTTTTGAGGTTGAGTGTATTTTGTCTGTTCTCTTAATTATTTTTGTTCTATGTATCTTTCTTTTAATTTAGTTTTCCAGATTAAAATCCATTTGAATTTTCTTTTTCAGTACTTTAAGATGTAAATGTTTGGGCTGCACTGAAAATGAGGGTCACCCACAATGTATTTCAGACTGTAAATAAAGGCTAATTGATTGATTGATTGATTTATTGATTGGTTACTTAGTACTTGTTTAATATTTACCTCCAAGAACACGATTGACCTTATTAGAAAAACACACAGATTTAGGTTCCCTTAGTTTTATGCACTAACATCTGCAGAGAAAAAAAGTCCTGTTTAAGACAGCTCCTCATACAGGAACGTATTTTCACTTAGCAAATCAACAAACATAATTTGTACAGGGGTTTAAACTTTTGCATAAGGCTGAATAACGTGTAATTTGCTAGATGACGGCCAATTTTGTTTCTGCTGCGTCATGTTTCTGTTAATGGCTTTTCTAATTAGAGAGGCTCCTTAAAAGGACAATTACACTGAGAACACTGGTGGAGAAGAAGAAGATAAAGCGGTAATGAAGTAACAGAGACGCATATAAGAAGCATATAAGCATAATAAAACAAGCCAGTGAGTTATTATATATGTGCAGAAGAGCTACGACTACGTAAAAGATGAAGCTTCTGAGCTGGTACTATCTTGGAGTTGCTCCCCTGCCAGTTAAAAAAACCTACTTTCAACGTCTCAACAGTGATACATTAAGGCTGTTATTTATAGTGTATGTGTAGTATACATGGCACACATACTCTCTTTTAATAGGCGGGTCTTCAAGGGTTCTTTGGTAAAGACAAGTGTTCTGTACAGAGCCATGAACGTATTTGCATGCTTAAATGGTTCTTTGCATGGTGAAATGGTTCTACAGACTGATGGAGAATGTGTTGTATGTGGTACTGTGTATATCACCAAAAGGTACTCTTCTCTTCAATAACAGAACCATTTTTGGGGCTATATACTGTAGAACCACTAACTTTACAAAAGAGCCCTTGAAGAGCCATATGTTTAAGCATAGTGTACATAAGCTCACTGGACAAAAAAATATAGTCACCTTCAGGTTCCTGCAGATGGCGCTGCACGAGGATGATGGGGCTAGAAATACCTGCGGGGTGTGAGTGACGGGATCCATAGATTGGGAAGAGGTGCTACAGTGCAGGGAATGTCTCGTTCCATGTGTGGAAAATGGCTCCAAAGCAGATGTTAATGATTGGCTAAAAGGAGTGACTGCATTTGGGCGTGCCAAAGACCACAGTGTGAAGGAAGTAGCTGAATCTGCAGGTGTATGGAAGCGTACGGTCATACGGGTCTACCAGTAGTGGCTAAAATCCCAGTCTACGGGGAATTCTCCTCGGAATTGTGTCAGGGAAGGCATCCACCAAATCTGGCCCAACTGACCAATTCTCTGATGTAAGGGTGTCTGAACATTGATGTGGCCTACATCCAGAAACCTGTCCAGTAGATGACAAATCCAACCACAGCTGTTAATTCCTTGGACCTCTGAGTAACCATGCAATCACTGTTATATAAATTCAATCTGGTTTCAGATTAACGTTCAACATGAAGGTGTATAAACAACTGTAGAAATGCTAGAGGTGTCCAGATTGATGAACAGAGATGGAGCACATTGTATAAGACTGACTAAGAAAGCTGTAGAGCACCAAGAAGGACGTCTCCACCAAGACTGAAGATGACCCGCTGCCATTCTGAGTCACTCCATGGCAGTCTGAAACGACACCATTGCAGTCTTTGGTGGCGTTGACGTGGTGTTAAGGGAAGTTGTCGTAACAGTCTGTGTGCATGCAGTCTTGCATTGTGCAATAGTCTGACAATGGTGCTGCACTAACAGGATGACTCATGGAAGCATCACTGCTCACTGAATGTCTGCAATCGTGGCTGTTGGGTCAGCCAGGTACAGCGATAAGGCCCGTCCTTGCTTATGCCACATGCACAGCTGAGCATGAAACTTGACCGACAACAGGCCGACTCATCGGCGCTCTCAGAACAAAGCGCCATTTGTAGTCAACTATGTAATGAACAGACCAACAGAAATGGTCTAAATTGAGAATACGCACCCCCTAATAACCACCTGGAAGACCTGGTAGACTCAGCAACACTGTCCCCATCAGATAAACAGCACTTCAAGCGTTCATCTTTGAGATGAACATCAAACTCCACTCTTGATTCAGATCCGAGAACATCCACAGATCCACACCTGTCTATCCTTCCACTGTGAGAAGACACCTCAACGCTATGGAGGTCTGAAGAAGAAGAAGCTCCTCACTGAGGAAAGGAGACAGACCCATCAAACAAAGAAGCTCCTGGTGTTCTCCGAACAATGGACTGAGCACCCCCGAGAACGTGTACGCTACGTTCCAGCGCAGTGTTTACGTACAGACACTTGGTTTGGTCTCATGAATGAAAGAACAGACGGTCGGCTCTGAGAGCGATCGCCTCAATTAGAGAGAGAGGAGCTACAGTGCTGATGATTCAGTCTGTAGCTTTAGGCAACACGGGTCCACACGTCTGAAATACAAAACATCCGGTTCCGTGCGGACCGTTTCAGACTGTTTCAGACTATTTTAGGCACCACGCTGTAATCAGAACAGTGTAACGTTCTGCACTGTCAACATGACTGAGAACAGAACACAAGCGGATGGACCTGCAAGCAAACAAAGGAGACAAAGAGCTTCTACCTGTACCTGCACAGCCTGTCCAAGAAACCAGAGGCTGCATAGCACAAAGGGTTCTGGATATAGCACAAGGCTCTAAGGCTTTAGCAGAACCCATTTTGGTTCTGTATATAGTACAAGGCTCTAAGGTTATAGCAGAACACTTTTGGGTGCTATATAGAATATTAGAATTTTGCAAAAACCAAGGTTCTTTAAAGAACCAATAGATCTTCCGTCACAGAGAACAATAGTTTAACCATGCGGAGAACCCTGTATGGATTCAGGTTGTTCTTCTTTGCACTGTTACAGTTCTATATACAAATTACACAAGCATTGCCCTTACTAGAGAACCCTTGAAGAACCATTTTATAACAGTATACACTCTTAGCAAAATTGGTTCTTTACAGAAAAATGTTCTTTGACTTCTAATAATGGCAGAACCTTGTCAGAGCTGTCCAGAACCATTTGCATAACGTTCTTTTGGAATCAGCCATGCACGACATGTTTTCCATCATAAAGAACCTTTGAGGAACTTGCAAGTAAGCAATGCAATGATAATGTGTAATTCCGCAGCACGCATAATAATAATAATAATGTGGACGCTATTATTACGATACTGTGTTAAGGGTGCTGCAGAAGAACCACATTTGGTTCCCTGAAGAACCTTTCAGTGGATGTTTCTTCAGAGAACCATTTCTGTAAATGAGATGTGTCCGTGTGAAGAACCTTTTTAATATTTCAACACTTAATTTAAAGAATCACAAACACAAAGAACCATTCAATTGGTAGAGAACCTTTGTATTATGTGAAGGTTCTTAAAGCATTTAAGGGTCTTTCGTCATAGTTCTTTAGGGAACCAAAACGTTCTTATTTCTCATATTTGGCTCCATAAAAAAAACCTTTCAATGGAGAGTTCCTCAGAGAACCACTTTTGTAGATGAGATGTATGAGTGTGAAGAACCGTTTATCTTGCTACCTATCTACACCTCTAATAAGGCCGTTTTAAGGGTTCTTTAATAGCACCACATCAAATAGTTCCTTGCATGCTTAAATGGTTATTCTCTATGATGAAAACGTATATGGTTCTGTGAAGAACATTTTTTTTAAATGGTGCTATTCAACACCCAAACAAGGGTTCTGCTTTTGTTGCAGTCATAGAACCTCTTTTTTCTAGCACCACACACCCTTTTTCCTAAAAGTGATGGATGAAACCAACCATTTCTGTAAATAAGACGTGTGAGTGTGAAGAACCAAAAAACAAATATAGATAGAAAGAACCCTTAGACTGGTAGAGAACCTACCTTTGTTCTATAATCATTCAAAATATTTAAAAATATTGTTCTTTACGGTACCAAAATGTTTTTATTTATCTTTTTGGTTCTCTGAAGAACCTTTCAATGTATACTTCTATTGTTGCCAATGTGTGTGTGCGTGTGTGTGTAAAGAACCTTTTGACCTTATTTTTAAAGAACCACACAATGTACAGTTTATAGGAGGAACCCTTAGATTGCTAGAGAACCTTTGTATAATATGAAGATTCTTAAAGACTTCTTTGTTTTTTTTCTCATTTTGGGTTCCCTGATAACCTACCTAAAGAACCTTTGGAGAACCGTTTCTTTTCAAGCAAAGCAATCAGCTGCCCATATTCTTCATATGTTCTAGACGCTGCACGTTATTCTCTATGATGCTAACCCTGATGAATATCTTTTACATGGTTCTATATGTAACCCAAAACGGGTTCCGTTATTGCTAGAACCTCTTTTTTTCCGGCACTGAATATGCTGTGATATACTATATGCCCTTACACGCATCATGAGGCACACAAAAACAGCTATTGTTCACTCCGGCCTGCACCTTCTCGACAAAACAACAACACCCGTGGTTCTACTCTTTGTCCTCTGACGCTGTAATAAGAGAACACAGCTGGCGAGAGAGAGAACCCGCCTTCAGAAAGCATAGCCTTCTCCAAAAACCAAGAGACACACTTAAATGGAGCTTAGCTTGTCACCACTGCATGCCCCCCCCCCCCTCCACTCAAACGCATCCCTACCATTTCCATAAATTATGGAGGAAGCTATATTTGGATCCTTAAGGGAAGAAAATAGGTTGGTTCTAAACAAAGTGAGAGAACATCTCATTGGGGGGTGTTTTTAAGGAGGAGAACGTTACACGACTGGAAGAACTGCTGCACTGTTTGATGGCTATGTGTATACATACATAAGTGTTTACTGCACAGTTAAGCACAAGGCTGAAGTTGGCTCCTCATTCGAACTCTCCGTTCCACCTTAAATGGTGCAGCAGTTACATTCTGGTGCCTCACCATTTAAGGTGGAACGGAGAGCAGTTCGAACGAGGACCCAACTTCACCTTCATAAAAGCTAGCCATTGTCTAGGTAGGCATGATTTGCTTCTGCCGGAGGGGTTCCGAGACCCCCCGGTGCACCATTTAAGCTGGAACGGAGAGTTCGAACGAGAAGCCAGAGTGTAACTGCTGCACCATTTAAGGTGGAACGGAGAGTTTGAACAATGAGCCAACTTCATCTTCATATAAGCAAGCCATTGTCTACGTAGGCATGTTTTGCTTCTACCAAAGTGGGTTTGAGAGCCCGCCCCCCCCACATCCCCGGGCACCATTTAAGGTGGAACGGACAGTTCCAACAAGGAGCCAACTTCACCTTCATAAAAGCAAGGCATTGTCTACGTAGGCATGTTTTGCTTCTGCCAAAGGGGGGGTCTGAGACCCCTGAGCAGACCAACACCACCAGCAGACCAGGCTGGATGCTGCTGGATGGCAGCCTCAGCATCCTACCTCCACGATGAAGGTCCTCTCCTCCCCGCAGACGGACACGACCCAGAACAGGATGTGAAAGTAGCAGGTTTTCCAACAGAATCCCGGGAGCCCAGTCCGTTTCCCCTTCGCTCCCACCCCCGCCATGACTGCCGCCCCCCCTCCGGGATCTCCGTCGTTGACTTTCCAGTCTCGCGCCGCTGTCCCGTGCTCTTTGAAGTCGGCCGAAAAAGAAGCAGGTAGAAAACATAAACAGGGGCGCGTGCCTCGTATGCGTATGTGATCTGTTTATGTCTCAGCGCGAGCCCATGCATGCATCTGTCTGCCTCCGAGGATGCGGAGAGTCGACTGGAGGCGGTCCCTCGGTCGGTTGGTCTGTCGGTCGGTCGGTCAGTCCCACGCGGTCACGGGCGAGCGAGCGAGCGAGCGAGCGCGCGCAGCTAAATACTTCATCAGCGAGGCGAGATAGCGTTGCGCTCGCGGGCCCGTGCCTGAGTGCCGCGCGGATGCAGATGGCACTTCATTAATGATGAGCCGCAACACGATGCCGCGCGTGTCGTCACGGCTCCGTAGCCTATCTAGGCTCGCGCGCGTGCACGCGTGCGTGATAGCAAACACAGAGAGCCACAACAATGAAGCAAGCGTTCAGACCTCGGCTGTTTACAACGTCAACACCTGCCTGAGAGAAATGTGGTTCCTCAGGGGTTCTTCGGTTAAGGCAATGGTTATATCTAGAACCATGAGTTCTAGTGTATATGAAACCATTTGCATGCAAAAAGGGTTCCTCAGATTGATGGAAGGATGTGTTTTATATGGTTCTGTGGAGAACATTGTGAAAATTGTTCTATATAGCACCACAAGGGTTCTGCTATTATTGCAGGAAAGGCTTTTTGGTCTGACATAGAACCATATACAACACACACTCTGGAAAAGCATGAAAAGAACTGTTAAAGCATGCATATGGTTATAGAACTCATGGTTCCATATAGAACCATTGTCTTTACCGAAGAACCCTTGAAGAACCATCTCTTTAAGAGAGTTGAAACAACAGAAGAAACCTTTTTGGTGCTAGATAGAACCATTTTTTAAGAGGTTCTACACAGAATCATTGACTTTCCTAAAGAACCACTGAAGAACCATCTTTTTGGTGAGTGTTTTATTATGATGGCAAGCTGCCAACAACAGAAGAACCCCTTTTGGTGCTATATAGAACCTTACAATATATTCTTCATCAATCTGAAGAACCAATTCACCATGCAAAGAACCATTTAGGTATGCAGATAAATAATAAAACCGTTGACTTTACTAAAGAACCTTTAAAGAACAACCTGTTTTAAGAGTGTTGTAACAACAGAAGAACCCTTTTGCTGCGTTATAGAACTATTTTAGAAAGGTTCTAAATAGAACCGCTGTCTCTACTGAATACAATCCTTGTGTGTATTATTAGAATGCCAAGTTTGTAACGATGTAAGAACCCTTTTTGGTAGTATATAGAACCATATACTACACGTTCTCTATCTTCATCTAAAGAACCCTTTCCCCATGTAAAGAAGGTGGAAGAAGACAGTTCTAACAAGAAGCTGGACAGGTAGACCAAAGCTGTGGTATCCAGCTGCTGCACCATTTAAGGTGGAACGGGAAAATCTGAACAAGAAAATGGGGCAGCAGACTGTAACTGCTGCACCATTTAAGGTGGAACAGAATAATTCTAACAAGAAACTGGACAGGTAGACTGAGGCTCCTGTGTCCAGCTGCTGCACCATTTAAGGTGGAACAGAATAATTCTATCAAGAAGCTGGACAGGTAGACTGAGGCTCCTGTGTCCAGCTGCTGCACCATTTAAGGTGGAACAGAATAATTCTATCAAGAAGCTGGACAGGCAGACTGAGGCTCCTGTATCCAGCTGCTGCACCATTTAAGGTGGAACTGGAAGGACAGTTCTAACAAGAAGCTGGACAGTTTGGCTGAGGCTCCTGTATCCAGCTGCTGCACCATTTAAGGTGGATCTAAACAAGAAGCGCCAGAATGTTACTGCACCAGACGGTAACTGCACCACAATGTAATTGCCGCACCATTTAAGGTGGAACTGGAAGGACAATTAGTGCTTAGTATTGTATATATTTATTGTCTATGTATATTTTTTGTATCTAAGTACTGTAAGGGACTTCGCACCTAAGTTTTTCACTCACCTTCACACCTGTGAAAATGTGACGTGACAATAAAAGTGATTTGATTTGATTTGAATTCTAACAAGAAGCTGCAAAGGTAGACCAAGGCTCCCGTATCCAGCTGCTGTACTATTTAAGGTTGATCAAGACATTTCTTACAAGAAGCTGGACAGGTAGACCGAGGCTCCTGTAGGTAACTGCTGCACAATTGAAGGTGGAATGCGGAAATCTAAACAAGAAGCTGGCAAAAAAGAAGCTCCAGGGAGAGTTGCAAGGCATGAAAAGGGATGAGGAAGTTGAAACTCTGTTTCTGCTGGACTGGTGGGGGACATTAATTTACTTTTGGTGTTCCGCAGAACCAATATGTCGGGATGATTTTGACCTGTATGCTAATGTTTATGATAGCAACTGGTCAGCATCGCATCAGCAACTGTAGCCCAGTGTTGCTCACCTTGGGAATGCACGTCCATGAAGTTGGGGGGGGGTGGAGCTTCTGAATGAGCACTGAAGTGTGGGGTGTGTTCAGACATCAACTCTCGTTCTCCAGAATCGTTACCTGTGCCTTTAAATGGAGTCCTTTACCAATGTTAACCCCAGCCTATATCAACTTACTAGCCTAATAGCAATAATTTGGGCCCAATCACTCAAGTTAGAAGGACCTAGAAAGATTGCAGTATAACACAGGATAGCCAATCAGAACAGAGGTCATTTGCATACAGTTTACTTGCTGAATTTAACATAGCGGCTTGTGCAAATGTTATGGCACCTTTTATGCCCCCCCAATATGTTAAACCCCCAATATGTGTGTTGCTCTCTGTAGAGGACGTGTTAACTTATTACTACTTCACATGCAACAAAACATGTAATTTCCCAAACCAAATCGGTTCCAAACAGTAAAAACAGCAGCGGGCCGTACCAGCAGAGCGCTTGGCCTGATCAGAGAGGTCAGACCCGAGGGAGGTGTCTCAGCGGTGCGGAAGCGGGAGAGACAGGCTCTGGCAGGATTTCAGACCCAAGAAGGAGGCACTGTATCTGGGTCACAATGTGCAGAGCTGCTGCCTCTCCTGGAGCTGCTCCACTCCTCGCTGAGAGAGCAGCGGGGTGTGAGCCAGAGCTTCCAAGACTAGCAGCGGGGGAGGACTACATCTCACACCCCATCCATCTGGAGCCGCGCTGAAGAAAAACGCACCACAGAAGTACAAACAACGAGCATCAGCGGACACTGAACACACAACACACAGAGGACAAAGTGTGCATGTTTATTCGCCAGACGAGACGTTCTTCTGTAATCTCCACCATTTGTACCATTTAGTTCCCTTGTTCAGTGTGTCCATTGTTCATTACAGCTTCCATTCTTTTCAGGAGACTCACATTCAGTTCCTCAAAGAGACACAACCTCCAAAGGTCAGTCTTAGAAGTTGGTTTGGCCTTTTCTGCTTCTTCTTGCCATCCAAATAACCCCAAACACATTCAGTGGTGTCGAGGTTCTGGACTCTGGGGTGGTCAGTCCATTGTTCTGAGAACACCAGCAGCTTCTTTGTTTGATGTGTCTCCTGTCTCCTTTTCTCAGTGAGGAGCTTCTTGAACAGCTACACCTCCTTTCAGACCTCCATAACGTTGAGGTCTTCTCACAGTGGACAGAAGGATGGACAGAAACAGTGTTCACAGTGCTGGTGAATGGAACCAGACGTCCACCTCTAAAAGCTCCCTCACAGAAGACAATTACATGAAATGGTTGTGAATACACTGCCTGATGTCTCAGCTTTGAGAAGGTTCTGGACCAAAACAGATTCATGCAGGGAGTTGTGAGTACTGTTGGAGTACTCCAGACCAGTCTTGGCCTCGAGTCCAGTCTCAAGACCATAAATGAGCAGTCTTGGTCTCAACCTCAACTGGATTCTGTCTTGTCTCAGTCATGGGGTAAAGTGGACTCGCAAATTGTTCTCGAGATCAAGCTGACTGTGATGCCTCCATCGAGGTAACTGGAAGCTGAGTTATTAGTGAATATCAATAACCCGGATGTCAGGCTGATTCACCAGCTTCTCGTTTAAATTTCCTCACTCCACCTTAAATGGTGCATCAGTTACATTCTGGCTTCTGTAACCGCTGCACCATTTAAGGTGAAACAGGAAAACTAGAAGCTTTAAAGAAGCTTAGAACAGAAAACACCCTCACTACTGCTTCCAGTTACAACACAAAGTTTGACTAACACTATAATAAGCTCACCAGCCCCAAAATTAGTAACTTCAGGCCCCTGCAGATGGCGCTGAACGAGGATGATGGGGCTATAAATACCTGCGGGGTGTGAGTGACGGGATCCATAGAT
>CM067476.1:38800066-38818656 GCA_034552555.1 Semaprochilodus insignis
CATTATTATTATTATTGTTATTATTACTACTACTAATACTGTGGGTAGAGCCTTGTGTCTACAGTACTTGTGGCTGATGTGGTTTCTTCTCATTAAAATATTACATTTAAATAATAATAATAATAATAATAATAATAATAATTGTATTGTTATTATTATTATAATAATTAAATAAATCATTCAAACTTACATAAACTTGTATATTCAGACCCACAATCATGTGCACAGGCAACACTACAATACAGCTGGTCAGAGAAAGCCCTTCAGCCCACGGATCATCCACACCGTAGATGCAGGCTGATACGGACACATACTGGAAGCTCATATATTCTTTCTTCACAGTGCGGAGAGGAGCCACGGAGACTCGGGAGTCGGGTTACAGCACTTACTGAGCTAGTTTGGAGTTAAGTGACCTACACAAGGGCACAACGGTCAGAGTAAAACCAGAGGAACTGAACCTACAGCTCACAGGAGAACGTCTGCACGTGCGCCAGTTATGACATAACCTTTAAAGAGCCCATATTTTGGAGAATCAAACTTTCCATCCATTTTTGTGTTGTGTGTAAGTGTTTAAGTTTCAGAACACACAGTTCACTCCGCAGCGGACTACGGTGCTAAAACAGCCTGTTTCAAGTTCCTTGTTTTGTGATGTCATAAATAATAAATAACAAACCTTTATATATAACCGCCTGTTTTGTGGCCTACACAATTTAGCCCCGCCCACTCACACTGGAATCATATCTAATCACCATACAAACAGATCGGGGGGAAGAAAGATAAGAGAAGTGTAGGATATGGGCCCTTTAAATCGGCACCATCATTCCAGAAAGAACATACAAAGCCATAAATAATGTTCGATAAGATGAACTTTGATGACCTTTATTGGAGGGTTTTGCTCTCAGTAATATTTTTGCTCATTACTGGAGTGTTTTGTATTTTCATACACTAAGTTTGGGTTCATTTTGCTTGCTTTATGACATACTCGGTAATTTAGCTATTAATATCAAACCTGAAGTATGAAACCCAGGTGTGGTCTTAGACTCACGTCACACAGTCACTAAAGAAGCTTTATATCATTTGAGAAATATCTCGAAAGTTCTGCCTTGTCTGTCTCAGAGTGACACAGAGAAACTCGCGTATGTGTTTGTTCTAGCAGAGCTGATCACTGTAACGGTCCTCTTACTGGGGTTCCTAAGAGAACCATCTATCCCCTACAACGCGTACAGAACGCAGCAGCAGACATTCGTCGAGCAGTGATGTCCTCCATGAGTCATCCTGTTAGTGCAGCACCATTGGCAGACGGCTGCACCACGCAGGACTACATGCACGCAGACCGTTACGACGACTGTCCTTAACACCACGTCACCGTCACCAAAGACTGCAATGGTGTCGTACCAGACTGTCATGGAGTGACTCAGAATGGCAGCGGGTCATCTTCAGTGATGAGTCCCGCTTTTGTCTTGGTGGAGACGATCAACGAATCCGTGTGTGGAGGCACCGTGGTCAGCACCAAGATGAACGGTTTGTTGTCACGCATCACACGTCCAGAAGGCCCGGTGTCACTCCACCTCCACCCCTACCGCACCATCTGCAGGAACTGTGTGAGGATATTCAAGCTGCATGGGATGGATTATCACAGGACACCATTAGGAACCTCTACAACTCCATGACGAGATGTCTGGCATGTTGGGTTAGGAAACACGGTGGCCTGACGCCATACTGAGAGACAGGCTTCTGTATGTGTAGCTCAATAAATATTGATCATATCAGTCTAAATTTATCATCATTTATTGATCCTGGTAACCTTTATCTTCCTTCCTAACAGCACTGCAATCCCACACCTGTTCTTGTGATGATGAGTGTATAAACACTATTTAGAAATGTAAAGTCTAATTTTACATACAGCTGGGAGAAACAGAGAAGGAGCGCCTGTTAGGAGTGAGCTTCCATACATTTGCACCTACATAAAATAAATAAATTAATTAACTAATTGATTAATAATAATCTGAGCAGTCCTCAGGGAGGCTTGTTGCGGTTTCACTTCAATGATGATCTAATTTAGCAGGAACAATTCTTCCGAGACCAGGAACAAGTACAACAGTACTACTTCCTGCTGACTCATTGATGGTATTTCCCGTCAGCCTGCACATCAAACCTGTTATCTATCTCCAGCCTGAATCAGGATGGACATAATGTTATGTGCAGGTAATAAAACAAATACTGAATTCTAGTTCAGCAGCATCAAGTGGGCGGAGCCAGTTATGAATCAACAGTGAAGTATGTTCAATTGCTTTATGCAAATACACATTTGGCAGATTGGAGATTAGAGACAGGACAGATAAACTCACACAGTCATTTAGACACCCATAAACATATCAATACACAGCACTGTGCATGAGTCACCAACCACCCATCACGTATTTGATTTCCAGTCAGAGCGGCCGGGAAGGACAAGCAGAAAACAGAAACACACACAAAGCCACATATTTCTCCTCTCTCTCAAAGATGGAAACTTTGAGAGCTGTATATGTGAAGGGGACAGTTCTGGTGGGTCTATCAGGTCTTCCAGGTGGTTGTTGGGAGCCTCATTTTCTCTGTAGCTTTCAATATTTTTTGGAAACTCATTTGTTACACGTAAGCTCACTAGACCAAAAATGAGTCCCCTGTGACTGAATCGTTCCTAATAGGGTGTAACACCTCCACGAGCACCAATAACAGCTGTGACTGGATTTGGCATGGACTGGACAAGTTTCTGGATGTAGGCCACATCAATGTTCAGACACTCTTGTCTCAAAGAATTGTGCAGTTGGTCCAGATTTGGTGGATGCCTTCTGAGAATTTCCCGTAGATAGGGATTGTAGCCACTGCTGGTAGACCTGTATGACCGTACGCTTCCATACACCTGCAGATTCAGCTACTTCCTTCACACTATGGTCTTTGGCACACCCAAATGCAGTCACTCCTTTTAGCCAATCATTAACATCTGCTTTGGAGCCATTTTCCACACATGGAACGAGACGTTCACTGCACTGCACCAATCTATGGATCCCGTCACTCACACCCCGCAGGTATTTATAGCCCCATCATCCTCGTGCAGCGCCATCTGCAGGAGCCTGAAGTTACTACCACCTTAAACACGACCAATTTGTCACCCTCGGTTAGTTTTGTTTGTTCATTTTTTATAGTTCCATTTAAACTTTGGTTGTATGTATCATGTACTGCTCGAACCGTCTTCTTCTTAAACCTGTATGAGGAGCTTGGACTATGAAGGGTGGTTTGTGACTAGTGCACTTGCACTGTAGTAGTTCATCACGTGTGCATCATTGGATGACTATAAAGTCTCGATGAGATATGAAGATCACAGTATATCTACATATGCACCTTGGGAAGAATGTAAACTTGGGAATAAAAAGAGATCCCAAATTGGAGGAACATTCAGACAACACCTTTTCAAACACTCTTAAAGGCTGCTTTTGTTGTAAACTGCATGTTTAAGTAGAAAAGAGGGTCAATTGAGCACCAACGTCATACAGCATCACAGCTGACCAGCCAAGAACAAGGGCGGTTTCTTTATAGCCGCCTAAGGAGAAAAGAATGATGCGGTTTTGGCTGTTCTTGCTGTTCTTACGCTCGTTTTACTGGGAGTTACATGCTAATTTCCCCAAAACACATTATTCTTCCTCGTACTGTACATCTATATTCACCCATCTTGATACGCGTCTTTAAGTCCCGCCTCCTATTGTGCGCAGTTCGCCCACTCTGACCTGATTAGAGCAGATGAAAAGGGTGGCGGCATCCTGCCACAGTCCCGGCCCTACAGGCAGCCAATAGGGACTGTGTTACGTGATGACATCACTTTGTAACAGAGCAAAGGGCTGGAACTCCAACATGGCAGCTGAAAAAAAGGTGGTTTCTGTTAGCCCTTTTCCACCAACGTGGAAGTGGTTCCGTTCCGGTTCACGCACCTAATTTTGAACTGTTTGGTGCATTTCCATGAAAAATAAACAGATTCAGACGCCGAAACAGTTCGTTCCCAACTGGAACTGAAGGATAGTAGGTTCTTCAGCACAAACCGGGACGACATCTGTGAGCGTTTCAGTTGTTTAGGAAAAAGAAAGCAACAATGGCGACACCCAATAGTCTGCTGAAGAACCTCTTATACTTCTTATCTCCAGTAGTCGGTCGGTGCTTGCTTTCTGGATGTAAATAAACATCTGGAATAACAGCACAAACGCTCGCCGGTGATCTGTACGCGCCGCCATCTTGGAACTACTACTGATTTTAGTTGACTTAGCCAACAACAATAGACGACTATTTGGTAACTAATTTAATAGTTGGTTAGTTGGTGACGTCATCACCCACGTTTCAGTGGGAATGTCTTGACATTACCGCGTACTGGAGAGTTAACAAAAGCACATAGGCAGCCTCAAAAACGACGTCCTCAAAAGTGTGGGAGCATTTCACACTTAACTACCATAAAGGTTTTCAGTTGTACTATTTGCAAAGCTGAGCTTAGCTGGCATGGGAGACAGTCCTTGATGTTGGAGCATCTGAAGCAAAGACATATCGGGAGGTTAGTTGTGCTAGCTAGCTAACGCTATAAGCCGCCCTACTTCATATCATGAGCTGTAATATGTTCCATTTCGAAATGCATGCTCTCTTGAATCGTTAACGGAGTCGGATTCATGATCCGCATAATAATCGTCAATAATCGATCGATTATTAGACAAGCAAAAATTTTTGTTGCAGACCCATTAAAAAGACATCGTCCGAATGTCCCCTAAAGCTACATATAACATTCAGCAACAGACAGAATGCCTCCGTTTAGGAATTAATTCCATCTATTTACAACAGGAAGTATAAGATGACATAAGGCATAAGAAAAAGTCATGTTATATACACTGCAATAAAATTTACAGTACTAGCTTGACGAGTCGTAAACATTGGAAAAACTGGGAAGAACAAGTCACGTCTCCTGCAACGCGTCAAGGTTTTCATGTTGCCTTGTTCTTTTCTATTCTTTATTGTCTGTTAGAAAACAAGAAGGCACAAAAACACACATTCCACTAAAGGTCTGTCCATTTACAGAAATAGAGAGAGGCCATATCAGAAAAGGTACAAAAAGAAAAAGTGAACGGTCCACGGAGTAGCGTCTTTCGCGTTATTGAGGTCAATGGTTGTTCTTGAGTTCAAAGCGGCTGTACACCTGCCTCGACTTCATTTGGTTGTACTGATTAACCAGGTCTAGTTTGCTGTGGCCCAGGGTCATGCGCTTCTCGTCCCGGCGGTTGATCCAAGGTTCTGGACCTGTCCGTTCCTTAGGCATAGGGCCCGGCGGAGGAGGACCCTGGATGCTCTCAGGCTCGTTCTGCGAGAGATCCGGACCACCGTAGGCTGTACTGTGAGGAGGAGACCTCTGGTAGATGTAGGTGTCCTTCTCTTTGGTTGGGGAAAAGATGTCTGCAAATTTATTGAAAAAGGGATTTGTGGGACTGCGCACTTTTGGGGGTTGTTTACTCTCCATGGGGGGCTGAGGAGTCGGAGTAGCTTTGGTGCCGCCGTGGTAGTAGTTCTTGTGGTCGTAGTTCTTGTGGTCGTAGAGACCCATAGCCTGGAATTTGGATGTTGGACCAGCGAGGTTTCCCCGGAGGTACTCTGGCGTTCCTGCTTTGGCCCATTCAGCCCCAGATGAATGACCACTCGATGTCAGACGCTCTTGCGGTGGACTCTGCAGGGTGTCGTTGGGCGATCCCCTGCTGACCTGGTTTCCTTGAAGCCCAGGACTTGAAACCCCTCTTCTCTCCGGACTCTTGAGCGCGTTTGTGTCCTTCTTGTCCTGGGTCACCTTGTAGACTTGAGGGGTCAAGCCAGGAGCAGCTTTGATGCTGGACACGCTGTTGCTGGACTGGCTGCTGGAGTTCTCAGAGCACACCTTTTCCCTGTCCTTGACCCCTCTGTCCAGGAAGAACTCCATAGTGGGCATCTGCATGCTGTAAGAGTAATAGGGAAGTCCCTCCTCGTCAGGGTTATGGAAGCGGTCGATGATTTGGGAGTCAGCGTAGAGGCAACGGAACTCCCGGTCGAAGCTGTCGGCGATCCGGCCAGAGAAGTGCAAAACCATGTTGCTGTGCACCTGAGCAGACAGCCAGGTGAAACTAGAGAGGGAACATGAAAAGAAGAACTTAATGTCACAAGCTGCATAGAATTACTTTAGAAAACAACATCAGGACAATGCATAGATTCACACAGCTGATACACAGTACTGGGCAAAAGGTTTAGGCACCTGAGAAAACCTTGCCAGTAGGTGTTTAATCACTCACTCTCTCACTCATTCATCTTCTAAACCGCTTTATCCTTCTGGGTCTTGGGGTGCCTATACCAGCACTCAATGGGCGGAAGGCAGGAAACACCCGGACAGGTCACCAGTCCATCACAGGGCAGACGCAGAGACATACACACTCATACACAAACTAACACCTAGGGGGACAATTTAGCATCTCCAGTTCACCTGACCACATGTCTTTGGACGGTGGGAGGAAACCAGAGTACCCGTAAGAAACCCACACAGACACGGGGAGAACATACTCCACACAGAAAGGTCCCGGGACACCCCAGGTGGGAATCGAACCCAGACCCTTCTGGCTGTGAGGCAACAACACAACCCACACAGACACGGGGAGAACATACTCCACACAGAAAAGTCCTGGGACACCCCAGGTGGGAATCGAACCCAGACCCTTCTGGCTGTGAGGCAACAACACAACCCATTGCGCCATTGTACCACCCTTATTTAACCGCTCAGAGAAGCAGTAATATTAGAATGTATCAATACATCAGTGTGTTTACTCAACTTCCAAATCTAGTATTACTTGTAAATCATCATCATCATCATCATCATCATCCATAGTAGTAACTATAAGTAATACCTGGTCTGGCTAATCAGTACTTCCTTACATTAAAAGAAACCTACTATGCTCATTTTGCTCATACGTTCATAATTGCATTTTTTGAGATCCACTAGAACACATTAACATGCTTCAGTTTTCCCAAAACACTACGTGTTCCTCACACTGTACATCTGTATTCACCCTCTGTCTGAAACCCTGTGTTAGAGCTCCTGTGTTTTTAAGCCCCGCCTTCTGATGAGCCCAGTGTGCCATGATTGGTCAGCTCACCCACTCTGTTCTGACTGGTCAACTGCCAGAGAGGCATCCTGCTACAAGCTCCGCCCCCACACCCCTGAGGCTGTTCTTACAAGAGTATCTGAACACTGATGTGGCCTACTTCCAGAAACTTGTCCAGTGCATGCCAAATCCAGTCACAGCTGTTATTCATGCCCGTGGAGGTATTACGTGCTATTAGGTGCGTTTCAGTGACGTTTTATTTGGTTCATGTTTTTGTCAGGTGACCTTATTTTTGTTGTGTCACCAACCCTACATTGCATACACATCTACACTGTGGTCTTTGTATATACAATGCTTCCCGTTCACAGTAAAAGTAATTGCTTACAATTAAAAGTGGGATCAGAAGGTCTTTACAGGTAAGGGCTGACATAGGACAAGCCTTTATGGCTCTTTATGACTGTATACGTACAGTAGAAGATAAGATACACACGCCTTATACCTTAGAAACATGCTCGGCTTTAAAAGGATGTCACTAACTTTATAAGACACATGCCAGGACACATGATCATCAGGAGGGTTAATTTATCACCGGTTGAGAAGCAATAAATGCTACTGATTTCCTTACAAACTCTACATACTGGAGGCAAACAGAGATCTACATAAGCTATTCTACCGGCAAAGCCCTTTACACTTTGGAACAAGCCTCACCCACTATGTACACTCATCTTGTGCTCACCCACTAACTAAACCCGAAGCACCAGGCCAGTACCATGCTCTAATACTAAAACACATCCTCAACTAAAACACGAGGCTGAAGCTTTGTATCTCCTCATAACAGCAGTTACATTCTGGAGAGCTGACTTCTTCATCAAATTGTACGCCCCACCTTAAATGGTGCCACAGTTACGGTCTGGAGAGTTGACTTCCATAAAAAAAATTAATTCCACCTTAAATGGTGCAGGAGCTACATTCTGGAGAGTGGGCTTATTATTTGAATTGTCTGTTCCACCTTAAACAATGTCGCAGTTACGGTCTGGAGAGTTGACTTCCAAACAAAATTTTAATTCCACCTTAAATGGTGTAACAGCTGCATTCTGGAGAGCTGGTTTGTTTTGAAGAGTCTGAAGTCTGAAGAGTTGCACTGTTTTCGCCAGCTATAAATTCGAAATGTCAGCTCCACCTTAAATCGTCCCGCAGATACATTTTGGCGATTTGGCTTTTATTCCACCTTAAATGGCCCAGGAGTTATATTTTGGAGAGTGGGCTTCTTATTCAAATTGTCCATTCCACCTTAAATGGTGTCGCAGTTACATTCTGGAGAGTTGGCTTGTTATGACATTCCAGAGCCACCAGAATAGAACGGCTGCACCATTTAAGGTGGAATGGAAAACCTGAATCACTACTGTAATAAGCTGGTGAGTAAGAATCCAAGCTCAGCTTAGTGGCTAAATCCTAACCTAGTTTGACTAAACAAGGGCCCTGGGCGATGTTCTACCTTCAGTCTCATATAAACGCTGCGTGAATCAGCAGGAACGGCGACCACAGCACACTCAGGAAGCTTAGAAACTTAGCCGTAAGATCACAGTCGGCTGTTATGACAGCACTGAGCACTGTCTAACGCTAAGGAAGCTCATGCTGGGGCTGAGAGCTGCCGAATCATCATGTTTTCATCACTAAGCTGCTAAAATCCCCAGACGCTCGTTGGGCCGGAGTGAAGTTCAGCTCACACCCTTTCATCCCCTCGCAGAGGCTTCCTGAAACTAGCTGAAACACTGGCACTCGCAGGAGGAAGCTGAAACATAAAACTGAGTGACATGAACCAAACAAAACTTTAGAAAGCACCGTGACGGATCGTCATGGTCTAGATCTAGGTCGGCATCTCAGATGATGTTCATAAGACCAGAAAATGATTATAGGCCTGCGTAGGGTGCTCTGCTACAGCGTGCACTACATGACGGAGGTCTTCCAAAAGCCTGTTTCAACCTGCTACGGTTTCACTGGTAAATTTATTGCCTGGTTCTGCTGAAAGCTTGGCGGCACTTCGACTACTGCTCGTGTCAGGAACAGGTGTTAGGAGAAGCTGGGCTGGGGATTATATACCACCAATCAGGTTACTTCAGTAAAACAGAGTAAAGCAGGTATTATGTGGGTGGTGGATCATTCTCAAGACTGCAGTGACACTGACGCGGTGGTGGTGGTGTGTTAGTGTGTGTTGAGCTGGTGTGAGCGGACCAGACACAGCAGTGCTGCTGGACACCTCAGTGTCACTGCTGGACTGAGAATCGTCCACCAACCAACACTATCCAGCCAAGTGCGTCTTGTGGGCAGCGTCCTGTGGGCACTGATGAGGTACTCTAGGATGACCAACACTGCACTGTGCAGCAGCAGGTGAGCTATTGTCTCTGACTGTACATCTACAAGGTGGACCAGCAAGGTAGGAGTGTCTAATAGAGTGGACAGTGAGTGGACACAGTGTTTAAGCACTCCAGCAGCACTGCTGTGTCTGATCCACTCACACCAGCACAACACACACTAACACACCACCACCACGTCAGTGTCACTTACAGTCTGTAACTGTAGAACTACAGAGTGCTCCTATATGGTCAGTGGAGCTGATAACATGGACAGTGTGTGTAGATACAAGGAGGTGGTTTTAAGGTCATTGCTGAGATATATATAAGTACATTTCACTCAAAAGGTCGAGCACGAAATTCTTACCTGTATGATCCAGCTATGACCTCCTCACAGTCGATGATCATGAATTTCTCCTGAACCTGTCCAGTAAATTTCTTGCCACTTTTGGTGCAATATGTGTCTCCACATACGCTTCGTATCCGCATAAGCTGCAAAATATAATTCACTGTCAAAAACAGTTTGGTATTTATTTATATCAGTGCTTTATAGCCAGAAAAGATCAGAGCAGGGGTGCACAACATAAAGCTCTACAGCGAACAATATACAGCTAGATTTGCTGTGATGAGCAGATTCATAAGACATTAATACAGATCTTTTTCATGGAACTGGCCCTTGTGCAAATCCCCCTACGGGACCTTTACTGTAGCCAGCACTGTATGAATAAGGTGCTCTGGGGAATCATAGTTTTGGGGGGGGGGGGTCCACCAAAATCTTTGCATGACTCAATGGTTGTGGTAAACAAAGTCATTCAGAGTGCGTTTGGGTGTGAAATGGTTGATTGCACAGACTCTGATGTTCGTTACAGTGGTGGTGATGGGAACCAGGGGTCACCATGACTACAACACACATATAGATTATTCTATTTACTATCAGAACCACCAGCGAACCCACATGTGAATTTTAAAATAGAATGTTAGTGATGGGATTATTGTGAGAGAACCTGATTGCGTTTTTCGTTAGGGACTACATTGTCTCGTTACACCTTGCATGTATTTATATTTATGCCATTTAGCTGATGCTCTTATCCACACATGGTTACAAGGTTGATCATATTACAGGTAGGGCAATGTCGTGTTAGGAGTCTTGCCCAAGGACTCTTACTGGTGTAGCACAGTACAGTCACCCAGGCCAGGAATCGAACCCCAGTCTCGCACATGGGGTGGTAGCTCACTGGCAGGTAGCGGTGTCAGTCAGCGTATTCATACGAGGGGGCTTTTAGACGTGGACGTCTGGTTACATTCACCACTACTGTGAACAATCCTGTTTCTCTAGAATGGAGCGTTCCACACCAAACCCACTCGGAACGACTTTGTTTACAACTTAACACTTATTAGGCGGAAATGCTTGTGGTACAGCACATAAACTGATGTTCCAGGTTAAATTTGCACCCTACGGTTTCATCAGCCTTGACTTACGTTTAGGTGTGAGTTCTGGATGTCCAGTGCTGTGCACATGTCAATGAAGTAACTGAGATTCTTCTCGTCCAGTAGAATATACACTGGAATCCTGCGCTTGTTGGAGGCCTCGATTAAGTCACAGAACAAGTCCACGTCTGTGAAAACGTCCATGACTAAGGCGATAACCTGCACACACAGAGAAAGCATAAGATAAGGTGGCAGAAGAGCTACAGAAACTGGTTCAGATAAGAAACTGGTTCATTTACATACAAGATGTTAAGTTCTAGTTCAGTACTATCCCCTCGTGTCTTACTGAAATTGAGGTTCTTTTTAAAACTCAATTAAATTAACTGCAGTTTCTGTAAAACCTTCAAATTTAAGTACCCAGTTGTTAAATCAGATGATACAAGCATAAAATTGGACTGGGCAACTCTGGCTGCTCAGCTGGGGAATCAAACCCTTCCTGCTGTGAGGTGACAGCACCACTCACCTGTGCCATCCAGACCCATAACATGGACAACTGACCCAACCCCCAACAACATAGCATGTAAACACTGTTTCAAAACATGCATGCAAACTAAACGCTTTTGTGGTGTCATTAAAAACCCATGCATTTACATATTCCACCTAATTAGTCAACAGCAGATTAGCTCCACCCACACTCACTACAGTTATACTAACCATAGAAGACTTTGAGAAGACCCTGAAAGGGCTCTATAAAGACTTCATAAAGACTAAAGTCTGACATATGCTCATATCTGAAGACTAGGTGTCATACCAATAACATAATAACAAACACATTTGAGTCACTGGTTAGCACCTCCTCCATGTGCTTCATGTTTCTTCTGCTTATTTCTCACCATCAAAGCATATCAGATTAAACTCATATGATTCGTCCCAGTTGTGCAGTTAATACTAACACTAACTGGTGTTGGGAGTATGTAGTATAGTACATGTCAAAGTTGCGTATACTCAGAAATCCACAATGCACACTATACATTGTATGCTGTATTCGAAATGGCATACTACGTACTACTCACATACTAAATCTGCCTAAAAGTAGTATGCAGTATGTAGTATGTGACCAAATTGTAAATCTGTAGTGCACTGGAGATCCCCGGATGGTGTTCTACTCCAGTCAGAGTTTCTAGTATACAGGTGGAGCTATCTTCATGGTGTACTGTATCCCATCATGCACTGCGGCATCACCAGCTCTCAGCCTGCTTCAGCCAGAGAAAATGGCGGCGGGTAACACTGGGGGGCTAAACGCAGCCAGCTCCGAGTATAAATGTGGGTGTTTTCATCAGAATGAGCCTCAGAAAGTTAAAATATACAGGTCTGAAGATTAATAAAAGATGAACTCGCTTTAGAGGATCAGTTTTAGAGTGAAATAGCCGAGGGTAGCTAACAGCTAGGCTAATCGTATTTCAGGTGAACTGAGCACCGTTAGCAGCAGCTAGCTCTAAACAGTGGATACAGTAATAACAGCTCTGAGTATAAATGTGGGTATAGTGAGTGTAGTGGGGTATGTTTTCGTCAGAATGAGCCTCAGAAAGTTACATTTTAAATATATATTAACTATAATGTTCACAATTTCCATGCGCCAACGCTAAAACAACTTGTATCAATACAAAGTCTAATGTTAAGGGATAAAAAGAGGTCAGTAATCAGGTAGTAAAAGAGTTACGACTGTTATTGTGAAACATAAAATCTACATATGTGTCAGAAAAGGACCTTTGGCCCTTCAAAACTGAAAGTGCGTATTAGCCAGTTTAATGCCAGGATAAACACAATCACAATGTGCTGTTGGTAGTAAAGTTTGCCTCAGACATTTTTTAAGAGGTTAATAAGTTGGAATGCACCAACAGTGACGCATATTAAAAATAATAATCCGAAACTTTGAGTACAAAAAGGCTTGAATGCTTCACACACACACACACACTGCACTACAGTAAGTCCAGTTACACAGCGAATATACAATGAATGTTCTATGAGGTCCAATGTTTGTGTGTGTTTATGTAAATAGCGTCTTATCATGGTCATTTCCCACCAGGACTGTGTACTGGCAAGAATTCAGTGACATAATATGCATTATAATAAACTGGTTACGATTCAATATATTGTGATATGTTGCCTTTTTTTATATCTGATGTTATATCAATTATATCAATTTAAAAGAGTGCAATATTCAAATAACAAGAGCGGCAGTTTCAATAACAGACTGTCTTATCAAAACTGTGTCTTATATGGGGAACGCTAACATAATATCAGAGCTTTTAAACTGCCTGTAGACGAGTTAGACCAATCAGAGGCAGCCAAACAACTACATGCTGTGACACCACAACCGCAGCTAACTGAGAAAGGGGATCCTCTGGTCTTACTGACCAAATAACAGGCCCTGGACTTCAGTTCCCAGAAAATAACTGCAATTTAAATTGTAGTCACATCACCTGATCAGAAAAATCACAATTAGATCTTCTTCCCTAAATCGTTCAGACCTACCTACACCCTAATAAATAGAGCAGGGCAATGTATCAATAACCATAAACTATGTTGCAATACAATACACTTTTCTGAACACATCATCTGTATCAGTTAGAGAGAGGTGATATGGCAAAATGTCATATTGCGATACTTCAAGACGTTCCTGATGTCTGATAAGTAACGACATGCAAAGCAAGCTTACATTTTCACACATACGACCAAAAACTGTAAATTCAGTTATTAGTTTCCAACATTTTACACACTGTGCTGCACTAAATCCAGTTAAACCAAGTTAATTATGCTCTCTTCGTGTTCAAACAGGCACTCAGCGTGGTTTAAATATTATCGATATGCTCAGAAAAGCATTCTGACACATTGAGAAGTAATATCACAACAACAATACATATGTTCATATCGGCCAGTTCTAATACCAGCACGTGTAGAGGACTGGCCAGCTGCGTGTTTCATTATAAAGAGAGCAGAATTAGAACATTATCACATGTTATCATATGTTAAACTGGAGAGTAACACAGAATATACAAACACTAAATATACAAATCAGTGCATTCACACAGATACTGATGGTATTTTTAAGGTAGCACCGCGGTTTGTTTGCTGTTTGTTGATCAGATATCTAAATATTGTGCACATATTTACACACAAGTACCGCAATATTGCTAACGTTAGCCATATGCCCTTACGCTACCTGTTTACGCTGGAGTGGAAGAGTCTTAATAGCTGAAGATGGACTTCAGCACAGCTATTTAGTGGCCGGCGGTTTAAACACAACACGAAATGAACCTCCGTCTGCACCCATCTTTAAATTACACTATTAATTAATAATCAATACTGGGTTTTTGAGAACCAATACATCATCAGAAGACATAATACTGTGATGCTCGAGTGTACTGATATTTCTTAGACCCCCGTTTCCCATCCTCTCTTTATCCCTCAACATTAAACAACACTTCTTTTTTTGTTACTGTCCCTTTAAGACCATCATATGCAAATTCTATTCTTATTCAAAACAGTCTGGACTCTTAACACTTGTGTAAACCGGTACGGCTAGACTGCCGAAATGGTGTAACTGTGATAGTGTAAATGGGGCTGTTTTTGTGACATCACAAACACAGTGAACTGAAAACTGTTTTTAGAGCGTATTGCTCACATATAGCCTGGAGGGGGAACATCATCAATTCGTCATTTCAATGTTTACATTTTATTTTAAACTCATAGGATGCGTCCCAGCTGCACACTCCAACTAGTGTTGGAGCATGTAGTATATAGTCCAATTATGAATGGCAAAGTTGTGTACTCAAGTGTACTCAAAATCCCACAATGCAGACATAGGCTGTATTCAAAATGGCATACTACATACTACTCACATACTACATCCACCCAAAAGCAGTATGTAGTATGTGTCCAAACTGAAGATCTGTAGTGCACTGGAGATCCCCGGATGGTGTTCTACTCCAGTCAGAGGTTCTAGTATACAGGTGGAGCTATCTTCATGGTGTACTGCATCCCATCATGCTCCGCGGCCTCACCAGCTCTCAGCCTGCTTCAGCCAGAGACAATGGCGGCGGGTAACACTGGGGAGCTAAACGCAGCCAGCTCCGAGTGTAAATGTGGGTGTGGTGATTGTAGTGGGGTATGTTTTCATCAGAATGAGCCTCAGAAAGTTAAAATATACAGGTCTGAAGATTAATAAAAGATGAACTCGCTTTAGAGGATCAGTTTTAGAGTGAAATAGCCGAGGGTAGCTAACAGCTAGGCTAAACGTATTTCAGGTGAACTGAGCAGCGTTAGCAGCAGTCATGTGACTCTATTAGTATACTACACTGTAGGTCAGAACTTGTTACTGTACTGTATACCACACACAGGGGGCGTATACAGTGTGCAGTACATACTACTGTTGAAAGCAGTGTGCAGCATAGTAGTGGGCCATTTCGAATACAGCCTTAGAACCAGGGGATTCTTGAGTACGGTGATGATGGACATTATTGTCCCACAATTCAAAGGGATAGGGAAAGAAAGGAGCTTTTCACGTCTGGAAAAAGTCTAAAAAAAAATGGCGGATGGTGATGCGACAGCGGCTGTAGTTGCGGCAGGACCAGAAATGGTGTATAAATGTGACCTCGACCCAGATCTGTCCAAACAGCCTGTAAAAATAAATGTATTTTAGTAAATAATGTGTTTATTTGTTTGTGTTCTGAAGGAGTCCAGCTTGGCATGACGTAAGCGTCATCACTTCCTGTTAGTAAGAAACAATGTAGTATTATAATATTGTGTATAATATTGTGTTCATACTATTAAGATTAGTACAGAGTATATACTGAGTAGAATACAGTTGAGATACAGCCATATTTAAGAGAAGTGCACAGAGCATTTGCATGATATGGGTCCTTTAAGTACTGGGAGAAGTTGACTGAGATGTTATTTATCACTAAAGCATTTTTAATAAGGCACAACACCCAGCAACACTAGAGGATTAGCAAGATTTATGTACAGACCACTTGAAATAGTAGATGAAGGCTTTTATGAAAAGTTTGCGGGCTTGAAAGCGATGTCATCAGTAACCGGGGAAGGTCGTACTGTAGTAAGCAGTTCACAAAACAATGAGGCTGTTGTCACAATACTGTGACCCACTTCACGAGGAAAAGGAGATTTGACTGGAAGCAATACACTGCGGGGTTATTAAATCGAATGTTTTAATCTTCTGTTTTCGGTTTGCAGAGGCTGTGAATTATTCATATTTACGGCCTGTCTGAGTTTCAGAGGCCTATTACTTCATAAAGATGAAGACTGAGTGGTTAGTTTAAGGCATGTTTGAGGGAAAATGGCCAGCTTTAATGATGACAATAAAAACAAAGCTTGACCTTAATGCTAAGGAATGATGCTTGGATGAAGTTTCTTGTCCGCTCCACCTTAAATGGTGAAACAGCTACATTCTGTCAAGTTGGCCTCTAATTTGCCAGCTTCTTATCTGAACTCTCCATTCCACCTTAAATGGTGTGACAACTACATTCTGTCAAGTTGGCCTCTAATTTGCCAGCTTCTTATCCGAACTCTCCATTCCACCTTAAATGGTGTGACAGTTACATTATGTAAAGTTGGCCCCTTACTCGGCAGCTTCGTATTCGAACTTTCCATTCCACCTTAAATGGTAAAGCACTACCATTCTGGCAGCTCTAGAATGTAGTAAGAAGCCTGGGCATGCCGCTGCACTATTTAAGGTGGGATGGACAACACAGATAAGAGGCTGGTTAATAACAAAGCCAACTTTACAGATTGCATCTGTTGCGCCATTTAAGGTGGAACAGAAAATTCAGGTACAATAAACTAGAGAATAATAAACTAACTCGCCAGAATGTACCTACCCCTCCATTTAAGGTGGAACTGAAAATTCAGATAAGAAGCTGGTTAATAAGAAGTCAACAAGCCAGAATTTAACTTCTGCAGCATTTAAGGTGGAGCGGAAAATACAAAACAGAAGCTGGCAAACGAGAAGCCAACTCGCTAGAATGTACCTACTAAACAAGTTAAGGTGGAACGGAAAATAAATACTGGTAAAAAAGCTAACCATATGCACTATTTAAGGTGGAAAGGAAAATTCAGGTAAGAAACTGGCGGATAAGAAGCCAACTCGTCAGAATGTACCTGCTGCAGCATTTAAGGTGGAATAGAGAATTCAAAACAGAAGCTGGGGAATAAAAAGCCAACTCACCAGAATATTCCTACTGAACAATTTAAGGTGGAACTGAAAATCCAAAACAGAAGTTTAGGAATAAAAAGCCAACTCGCCAGAATGTACCTGCTGCACCGTTTAAGGTGGAACAGACAATTCAAACAAGAGGTCTACTTTGTCAGGTGGAGCAGTAGACTTGGGTGAAGGGGGAAAACAACCTCTTTTGCATACTCAGTCAACTCCGAGCCGTGTGCTTGGTCTTACCTTCTTGGCTTTATTGATAAGCGATCGAATCAGATCTTTCACGTTTTGGGTTTTGTCTCTCTGGAAGTAGATCTGCGTCTCGGAGGGACCGAAGCGGTTGGTCGTCTCCGGCCAGCCGAGCTCCAGCATCGGCGGCTCTTCGTCGGACATCATGGGGAAGTAAGTCCCGGAGGTGAGCTCGGACACTGTGTCCCCTTCCCCGCAGTCCCGCTCGCCTCCATTGAGCCCGTTTTCAGCGCTGGCGCTTTTGGCCGCGTTCTCGGAGATGTACTGAATCTCCAGCGACGACAGAAAGTTCAGCTCCCTCTCCTCGGCCAGCACTCGCCGGTATTCCTTCTCGCCGCCCTCCAGCAAGGCGTCCGTTGCGAGTCTGGCCGTCTCGTTGTGGCTCAGCTCCAGCGCTGAAACCTGTCTCCAGGGGTTCTTCACCTCCTCCAGGCGGGTGGCGAGTTTGCCCAGCGCTTTGCGCCCGGAGTTGGGCACCGGCCGCAGGCCGTCCGAGTTCATCATCATCGCGAGCGGAGCTGCGTCTGCGTCTGCGTGTGGGGAAGCAACAAGTTCACCGGTCAGTGACAGCGGGGGAACTTGCTTCGAGTCATAGTAATGAAGATAGAAGGAGGAGGAGGAGGAGGCGGAGGGTGAGAAGGAGGAGGAGGATAGGAGCTGCTCCCGGGGGAGCCCTTTTCGCTTTGTTGCTCACTGCTGAGAAACTCGACGCTTCCACCTTCTTTACCTGGCGTCGTGTTTAACCTGCACTGAGCTCCGCCTCCTTCATCACATGACATGCAAAACAAGCCCGGTGTCCTTTTCTCCACCTGCTTTCCGACAAGCACCGCCCCTCGCGCTACGATTGGCTGAGAAGGCCACACGAGAGCGTTTTTTGTTGGGTCATTAATTCAGGTGAACTTGAAGTTAGAGCTTAAACATTAGCATGATCAGAGCGAAATTGAATATTATAGAAATTTATGTGTATTAATTTCAATAACAATTGGTGCATATAGAATTTTTCAGAGCCCCTGAAAGGATGTGGTGTAAGGGTAAAAATCAGGTGAGTACCAAATACTATTAGGTCAGCAGCAAATGTTATGTGGTGAGCTTAATATACTATCAGGTGAGTACCAAACATCATCAAGTGAGCAGCAGATACTGTGTGGTAAGCTTCAGATACTATCAGGTGAGTACCAAATATCATCAGGTGAGCAGCAGATACTATGTGGT